>CM067168.1:9829257-9851757 GCA_034093135.1 Erigeron breviscapus | reverse complement strand
TGTAAAAGTTGGGTTGGGCATTGAAATGCTAGTAAAGGTAGTAGTGTATGGCTTGTTAGCCTTGTGTTTGAGATAATTGAGCTTGATGACCTTATATGTGTGAATTGTGAATTATTGCTAGGTGAAATGCAATATGATTGTTTGATGGTCATCTTGATTTTGGTTGTCGCGAAGGAGGTGAGTACTCTTGCATACCTTTATGTTTACGTTGGGTCAATTACCATGAGACGTGGATATTCCGAGCATGGTAATTGATTTGGCTAGACCCGGGTGGGGTCAATTGTTATGAGGCCTAAGAACCTCCGGGGCCTAAGAACCCCTATTGTTGTTGAGAAAAGGCCTAAGAACCTCTCGGGGCCTAAGAACCCCGATATTCTCTAATGGATCCATATATGTTGTTTATTGTACAAAGGTGAGCATGTAGGTATGGCACGACGGTGTCATGGGTTACATGTAATAGTCCTTTGTGCGTTGCCCTCCTTCGTAGGTATAAACGTATGCAAGATTATTCACTAAGCTTTGCTTACTTTTTAGTTGTTTACCCTTTTTATAGGTTGTCCCGGATGCGGAAGAAAGTTAAGTAATGTAAAGATTGAAGTTAAAGATGCTTTTTGGTTATTGATTGCTTTAGCTAAATGCGGATAATGGAATTGGTAATAGGACCCATAGCGACCCCTTTGAACTATCGGCTCTTTGTACTCTTGTTTTGTCCTTTTGTAAATTATTGTGATGTCTAGTGTTAGACTCGAGTTTTTGGGTATTTCAAATGGGTCGTTTTGTAGTCGTAATGTATTGATTTTGTTTAAATGTGTTTTGGAGAACTCATAATCCGTAACAGGTTTGGATGATGATTTTACGAATGGGTCATGCCGAAATTTCCAATTTTTGAATGTCGTCTTTTGTAATGTGTCAACTTGGGTAAATGACCCGTTTGGTTGTAAAATGATTGCTTGGTCAAAGGATACTTTGTTATGCTTATTTCCGAGTCTAAAACTTATTTGAACTTAGAAATGTGGTAAATATGAAGTTTGGTTTTGGTTCGGAATGTTATAAGTCGATCTAAGTGTCAAATGAAGTTTTGGATTACTGATCTGGGTGCTCACTGCGCCGCAGTGGGAGTCCTTCAGACCCACTGCGCCGCAGTGGGGTCCTTTCGACCCTGCGCCGCAGTGGGGTCTTGCTTTCCACTGCGCCGCAGTGGGTTTCAGCCCACTGCGCCGCAGTGGGGAAAATCTGTAAAAAAAAAAAAAAAAAAAAAAAAAAATTCTCTTATTTTCCTAAAATGAGTTCGGGTTCTTTCACTTAATATTATCAATATTAGATCTTAATTAGAGCCGCGTGAAACTTGAATAAAGCCCAATATCACCCAATTTTTTTATAATTTGGTCCAAATTGATCCAAATATATTCATCTGGGTAAATTTTGCCACCTCTACTCCTAAAACATTTTTATAGATAGTGAATTTACGTGTCATTGATTCAGTCATCACCAAGTTCACCATCACTATCGATCCCTATCGGTGGTAACTTCCTGATGACTAGCCACTTTGGCTGTTTTAATTTATCTAGCTAGCAACAAGCCAATGCTGGGACTAAGGAATAACGACCAACGAAATTTCAAAATTGTTTACCAAAAGTTTTAATTCGTTGATATTGACTATTTTGTAATATAATAATAGTAGTAGTAAACGTACCTTTTCAAATGTACATAAATAATAAATAACTAAAGATGCATATTTATATAACGAGCATGGTACCCGCGCAATGCGGCAGCGGTGGTGGGGAAGACGGTCTAGTGGTGTCGGTGATGGTACTATTGGTGGTGGTGGCGGTATCAAGTGGTGTAGGTTGATGTAATTGTGATAGTGGAAATTTTTAGAAGATAAGGGCTTAAAGTGTTAATTATTAAAATAAAGGTTTAGAGTGTAAATTAATTTATTAAGGACAAATTTGGTATTTTATAAAAACTCTTTCCATAGTGGATGTTTATTAAGGATAATTTAGTAATTCCGTATGTAACTATTTTTAAAAATGGGGGGTGTGATAATTTTTATAAAGGAGTATAGATATGACCGAGACATTAGTTATACGAGACTTACGAGTACCAAACTTTGAATATACTTACGGAAAATCAATGTGGGCCTATGGCATCAATCACAGTTGAAATCATAACGCGGAAGATATACTTAACAGTACTAAAAGTCTAAAACTAGGATTAGGATTCTCTAAAGTTGAAACAACTTTATAGGTGAAGTTGGAAGGATCTTAACCCTTGAATTAAAATCAAAGGTCAAGATTCAAACTTGATATTTGAATCTTGACCATTCATTTTAATCCAAGGGCTAAAAATTATGCAACTTCACCTCTAAAGTTATCTCAACTTTAGAGGATCTCTATCCCTATATATATAACACTAGCTCTCTTTATAACCCTCTTTTCTGTAACACCCCAACCACGGCGGAATGATGAGATGTACAGAAAGTCGAGTATTCAAGTCAAAGGATGATAGATAACATTCACCATAGCTTTAGCTGACAAGAATAATTTTACAATGCACAAGCATGTGAACCAATTCCCAAGTAAAGCAAGTCTCGAATCGCTATATATGCTTAGGTGAATGTCTAAATGCAACACGTATTCTCATTAAAACGAGTTTAATAAAGATATATATATATCTATATTTTTATTTTTATTTTTATTTTTATTTTTTGAAAAGGAATCCTTTTGAACATAAGTCTAAGGGGTCGTTTGAGTTTTACATGGTCCTCTCATAATTAAACGTAGATTCATGACTTTACGTTTAATTATGGTCCTACCATGTAAAGCTCAAACTAGTCCGCTCAACCTTATGCTCGACTCGACTATAAAATTCGTTTTGAAGATAGGCTATAGTCTTGGAATTCCCGGAGGAACCCTAATGTTCTCTATAACCTTAGTCTCTGATACCATTTTCTGTAACACCCCAACCACGGCGGAATGATGAGATGTACAGAAAGTCGAGTATTCAAATCAAAGGATGATAGATAACATTCACCATAGCTTTAGTTGACAAGAATAATTTTACAATGCACAAGCATGTGAACCAATTCCCAAGTAAAGCAAGTCTCGAATCGCTATATATGCTTAGGTGAATGTCTAAATGCAACACGTATTCTCATTAAAACGAGTTTAATAAAGATATATATATATCTATATTTTTATTTTTATTTTTATTTTTATTTTTTGAAAAGGAATCCTTTTGAACATAAGTCTAAGGGGTCCGTTTGAGTTTTACATGGTCCTCTCATAATTAAACGTAGATTCATGACTTTACGTTTAATTATGGTCCTACCATGTAAAGCTCAAACTAGTCCGCTCAACCTTATGCTCGACTCGACTATAAAATTCGTTTTGAAGATAGGCTATAGTCTTGGAATTCCCGGAGGAACCCTAATGTTCTCTATAACCTTAGTCTCTGATACCATTTTCTGTAACACCCCAACCACGGCGGAATGATGAGATGTACAGAAAGTCGAGTATTCAAGTCAAAGGATGATAGATAACATTCACCATAGCTTTAGCTGACAAGAATAATTTTACAATGCACAAGCATGTGAACCAATTCCCAAGTAAAGCAAGTCTCGAATCGCTATATATGCTTAGGTGAATGTCTAAATGCAACACGTATTCTCATTAAAACGATTTTTCCTTTATTCTTCCACTATTTTTCTTGTCACGTTAGCTTTTCTCTCTCTTAGAACACTCCAAGAACACCCCCTCCTTATAACCCCCTATTCTTCCCCTATTCTTCCAATATTTTATTATTTCATTTTTTCTTTTTCACAAAATTAAACAAACACATTTTATTATTATTAAAACACATTACAATAAAAAAAACAAGTAATTAAAAAAGACAGTACATGATAAAAACACGAAATACATTATAATGCTACGATTACTCATCATCTTTTATTGACATACTTCCTATGCCACGATAAGCGTTTTCGTCGAGCCACCACTTGTGTTGCGAGCATTTGACATCCCACGTGGTTTTGCCTTCCCCGAAATTGTCGTGGTACGATTCGGCCCAACTGCATTGGTCACCTAATGTGTGACCGGTCTTAAAAACATCATTGACTACCCTCTTGACCTTGTTGATCTCCCCCTGTAACGAAGAATAGTGCTCTTCGTGCTTCGAAACGTTGCGCCCTGGCGCTTGTATTGCGTGTATCTGTTGCTCGCATCGTCGTCTTTTCTCCCGTAGGTAATCCATAACCCCAGAGAGTTCTGTTTGATGGAGGGTGTCCTCTTTGATATCAGCCATGATTAGTGTTTTCATCTCATCCACGGTCATACGAGGTCGGTTTGTTGAAATTGTGTGAACTTTCGTAGACCCGACTGACCATATGTCTTCGGATCTTTGAGCCCGTAGGGTCATACACAATAGAACATCTATAATGTTTAACCATAAAGCTACGGAATGATATTTGATCATTTACGCATTTAATTAAATAGTCTTTAATTAAATTATCCGTTTATAAATTAACGCAAGTTAATTAAGGATAAATGGATTAACCGACAAATATTATTTATAAAAGTCAATTAAAGTTTACTTTAATTGATTGATAAATAAATATATTAATTAAATGAGTTTAATTAATTAAATGGGTTAACGGGTTGGATAATTAATTAGTTAATAGTCCAAATTAATTAATAAGTGATTAATTAAAATAAGGAAAGCCCGGTCCGTCCCACAAGGGTCCAAGGTCGGTTCTAGGACCTTCCTTGGGATGCCTTGGACGAATTTGGGGAAGGGTTTTAAGGGTTTTGTAGCTTCCTAATCTAATTAAGATTCTTCCCTATATAAACCCCTTGAATCCCTAATTAATTCATTCATTCACAAATCCCTAAACACACACATAAAGGTGAAAATCGTCTTTCTCCTTTATGTGGGTCAAAATCATATAACCAAATAAACCAAATCCCAAAATTGTTTTAGGTTTAATTATTTAGGGTTTTAGTTAAACCCTAAATTAGTTTCAATAAAAGGTTTCTTGCCTTTTGTGTTTGGTTAGGGACGAATTCAAGAAGCCCAAAAAGGGATCTTCGAATTCGATCTTCCTCTTTGAAGAAGAGTCGAATTCGACTTTAGGGTTCATCATAGGGTTTTGTTCGGTTGCGGTCGTAAGCTTAAAGGTGTCTAGCAGATCCTTGGTTGAGACATTGTTCGTGTACGCACTTACGGATGGTTTCTACTTTGGAATCTCATTTTCGGAATCTTCTACATCATGGAGGAACTCGTCTATCGCAACGTGGTTAGTTTTCTTGTATTTACGTTAAGTTACTTATATTACATTGCATGGAGATTCTGAACCGGACGTTAGAATCATTAAATGTTTTCTCTTAATGATACCACACGTTTTTAATAGTTGCTAACAGTTAATTAACACGCTTTCGCTGCTTACTCTGATTTTGTAATTTTGATTTGTCACTAAACCGGGTCGGTCACCCGACCCATTTTATGTTATTCGGTTAATGAAATCCCAACAGTGGTATCAGAGCGGTCCATGCATGGTATAAGTACTTACCTTGATTTTTAGTCTTGAATAAAGTCGCTTACGTTCAATTTCGTATATATATTATATATGTATATATATGTGTGTATATATATATATGTATTTATTTATATATATGAGTTTGAATAAGGAAACTTTATATAAGTTATATATAGTTTTATATATACTTAAGTGATTTTATTGATAAGAGAAATCAAGAAGGTTATTATAAATGGAAAGTTCACTAGTTCATAAATATGGATATATTTCTATTTTGATAAAATGTTTTATAAAACGATATCCATATAATATGAATAAGTGATGGGTTCATTTATATATTTTTTAAATTAGAACTAGCCGTTAATTATTTAGTTGAAATAATTAGATCTTGGAATAAATACAAATATATGAGATGTGGATATATATATGTTTTATATATATAAAATTTTCAAAATTTATATATATATATATCTATATATATATATATTTGTATTTGTTTAAATATATCTATATATGTATATATATAGAGATAGTGAATCTATATTACATATTTCTAATATATATATTATATATATACATATATATATATATATATATATATATATATATATATAGGGGACCCTTATTTTGAGAACCCATTTTTTTGTAAGAACCGTGAGAACTCCTAAATTTCATATTGGATCACATGTTTTTTTTGTTCATTCACATGTGAAACGTTATAAAAATATATGTTGCAGAAGAAATTTTTTTTCAAAACCTTATATATAGTCGTTTGTCACATGTGTACATAAAACGTGAACAAATTCATTCACAAGTTCACAAAAGGCTATTTTGAAGGTTTCTTAAAAAAGTTTATTCTACAACATACATTTTTATATCATTTCACATGTGAATGAACAAAAAAAACATGTGAACAAATATATAATTTAAGAGTTCTCATGGTTCTTACAAAAAAATGGTTCTCAAAATAAGGAAACTATATATATATATATATATATATATATAGGGGTGGGATAAATTGAGTCCAACTTAATTTGAGTCCAAAAAGGGTCCATGTAACTTACACATGTGTAAGTTAACTTACACATGTGTAAGTCGTGGTGGCGGTGGTCGCCGTCGCCGGAAAATCATGGTGGTGGTCGGAGATGATGGTGGTGGTGGTAAGGAGGTGGTTGGAATTTGAGGAGATGGAAGAAAATCAATGGACTCAAAATAAGCTGGACTCATTTTATCTTTTCCCTATATATATATTGCATGCAGATTTAATAGTTAGATTACATAAACTACTTGTTGTACGTATTTTGGTTTTATATATATTTGCATTAGGATTTAATGCGTGTCTCTAAAATATATGTTTGAAAATTAAAATACGAGAAAAAGGAAAGAGTTTTGTTTTAAATAAAACTCATTGAGTTTTTAAAATCGGATTTTTAAAAGGGAACTCAAAATGATTGTATTTTACGAAAATTAAAAAGGCTTTTAATTGATTAAGGGCATGCATTAAGTTTTAATTAGGACATTAGTCTTGTCTTGTTAGATGCCTTAGCCGTTTAACGAATTAGAACATTAATTGCATGTGCCTTTACGTAAAATAGAAAGTTAGAGATTTGTTAGTGAAAATCTAGATAATTGAATAACTCGGTTATTGGAAGAATTTAATATTAGGGTTTCTAAATTTAGATTAGAATTTCGATATTAAATAATATGCCTAATTATCTAGATGGACACTATTTTTCGACTAAGTTAAAAGTGGTTTAACGAGATGTTAATTTATTAACATTTCTAAGTTGAAAATAAACTGTCTTTTAAATAGTTTAAAACACGAATAGGAATGCTAGTAATTTTAGTCCATTCATTTATTGATGTTGATAGAGTTATTAGCGCATTATTTGAAGTATCAAATAATTATATACCCACTGAAGTAGTCATGCCATCCTGTAAGTCAAAGCACCTACATGCTACACTCCTTGTTGCACTGGACCGTTGCCTAAGCCATAGTGTTTAGCCGTAGGGTGGTGTTCTAGTATCTGCCCATCCCAGTTACCGGAGAACGAACAGCCACAAGCCTCCTTGTAGGACGACTAAGCTAGGTTGCCCTGGACCGTTGCCTAAGTACTAGCTGGCAAGGATGAGATTAAATATACCTGTAAGTGGAGAACTCCCCATCTCCCATGAATCTCATAAAGATCTAAGAGCCTTAATTGGTAAAGACCCGTTCTCACTCATTTATGACTATACTAATTCCCTATAGCCGTGAGCCCTGCACCGGATATATATGCCGTTTGGTCTAAATTAAGGCTGGCAATTTTGACACGAAACCTGTTAACACGACACGACACGACCTGTTCTTAACAGGTTTCGTGTTTATGCTTAACAGGTTTCGTGTCTTAACAGATCCGGAACTGTTAAGACACGAAATAGTTCGTGTTAAATTATTTCCATACATATATATATATATACCATGTTAAATTATGAAACCCTAAATACCCTTTATTTTTCTAATACGCAGCCTCCAAGGTCCCAACTTCCAGACCCCAAGTCCACAACCCTCCCTCTCCTTTTACGGTTTCTGCCAAGATCCATCATCAATCATCAATCATCAATCGATTCTTCTTCAATCCAGCATCAATCCAAGTCGATCCATCACCAATCGATTGGTAAGTGGTAACTTCTTTACTTTTTACTACTTCAATTCATCAATCTATTATTCTATTTGTTTAATTTCATCAATGGATTTAATCTATTTGTTTAATCTATTTGTACAATTCGATCTGTGCTCTTTACTACTTTGTTTAATCTATTTGTTTACTTTTTACTACTTTAATTTATAAATAAGAACAGAAAGTGTTTATTTATTTATAAAAAACATACAATTCTTTCTACCTACTTATATCAATTCGTTTAATGTAATTCGTTTAATGTAAATCGACATGTTTACTTTTTACCTACTTATATCAATCGATTTATATGTAATTCGTTTATTAATATCGAAATCAGTATATTCTTTTTATATTATCAAAGTGTAATCGATCTGTGCTCTTAATTCTTGTAGATGGATTCTGAAATTGTTTGCTTGCTGTCTGTTTGTTTGCTGCTGTCCGTAACTGTTTGTTCGCTTATTTCCTTGCTGTTTGTCTGCTCCTGTCAGTTCAGTTAGCACACACGCTTGCTGTTTATTTGCTGTTTGTTTGCTGCTCCTGTTTGTTTGCATCGTGTTATAGTTGCTGGTCTTATGGACAAATTACTAAAGTGAGAACTATGATCACAATTTTGTGTTTACAAACTGTTTGTTTGCTGCTCCTGTTTGTTTGCATCATGTTATAGTTGCTGGTCCTATTTGGATATAGCTATTTAATATAGTTATTTTAGATGTTGTGTACTTATAGATAGATACTAGTAATTTCGCATTGATTCAAATGATATGAAGTCATATAGGACGGTCAAATCCCCATGTAAGTCAATTGCATTGTTTAAATTCAATTCCATATAATCTGTAATAAGTTTGCTCGAACATTTTGCTCACCTTTTCTGTTAGGACCAGTTCACCTGGTAAACTGGCCAGTCTCCAGTTGCATCTGGAGACCCAGTGAAACTGGCCAGTGAACTGGAGACCTAGATGATTTGTCGAGAAATATATTGAAGTCCAGTTGCACCGTACAGTCAACGCAACTGAAGACTTCCTCCAGTTGAGAACTGACCAAGTTGAAGAATCATTCCAGTTGAAGTCAAAGACAACAAATGGAAGATAGAGAATGGCAATGGCAGCGAAGCCCAGTTGACATTCTAGTCAGTTACAAACTGGAGACCATCAGTGGAAAGCACTTACAAAGCTTTACACTGATTACGAGGAATTGAGTTGTATGCTTTATGTACTTTTACCCGGATAATAAGTCTTATCTTATTATTTAAGTAATAAAAGGTACATAAAGCTGGTTGAATAAAGTTGCTTTATCCGACAACTTTACACTGCCTTTTAAGGAATTAAATGCTATTCCTTAAATGCTCTCAACCACATTTGTATGGCCAAAGTTAACATCCCAATGTTAACTTTGCCTATAAATACAAGTCATTGCATAACCAAGAATATCAAGTAAATCACGTAAGTTGAAATACTTCACACTTTGCATACCTGCAATATTCTTGGTGAACTTGTGCAATATTCTCTCAATCGCTAAAAGGAACATTTCACAACTTTAAGTGTTTTGATTGTTTATAGAAATTCCGAGTGTAGATCAATTGTATTTCATAGGTTGTTAGGATATTTACATTCTTGTATTATCTTGGTTCCGCAACAACCTTGTAATTTATTTAACATCAATAAATAAATTACACATTGAAAATTACATATTGTCTCATCAAGTTACTTTACAAGTATTTGTATTATTGCATTGTTCTTTACTTATTGTCATTTATATAAGTAATCTATCTAGAACTTGGTATATACACACTGCAACTGGTCGTCTCCAGTTCAGAGCATATATTGCAAAGTAACTCCACCATCGACATAGAGGTGTCTTCAGGTAGTGCCATCTATTGAGTTGGTACTTACAAGTGGTATCAGAGCAGAAGGCTAATAAACTTGCCTAGATCTGCTAAGATGAACACTACTGAAGGTGGAGATGGTTCTGGTCAAGGTGAAATCCCTTTGAATAATAATGCTCAACCTTTTCAAAATGTTAATAC
Source organism: Erigeron breviscapus (assembly GCA_034093135.1). Lineage (NCBI taxonomy): Eukaryota > Viridiplantae > Streptophyta > Magnoliopsida > Asterales > Asteraceae > Erigeron > Erigeron breviscapus. The sequence goes on along the minus strand of CM067168.1, from coordinate 9,841,541 downwards.
TAACCCTCCTCCTCCTACTGCCCCAAACCACGTCCATGTACACTATTCTAACACTCCTGTTCCCAAATTCGATGGAAACAGTGAGACTTTTGGTACATGGAAGGCTAGAATGCTTTTGCATTTTGGTGGGATAGAGAGGTATATGTTGAAAATCCTTAAGGATGGACCATATATACCCATGTCTCTTGGTGTCAGTCCTCTTCTAGATCCAACTAGAAGAAGAGGTTCAAGAGAAAAGCCCGAAGACCATTGGTCTGATGAGGATCGTAGACTTGTTGATCTGGACACCAGACTCAAGAACATGATCCTTGAGGCTGTTCCTGAAGATCTAATTCCAACACTTGTGTTGTTCCCCAGTGCAAAATCAATGTGGGACGAATTAGTTATTCAGTTTGAAGGAGGTGATGATACTATTGTCACCAGAAAAGTTGCCTTGAACAAGAAGTATGAATCCTTCTTTGCCTTGCCCAATGAAAGTCTAACTGGTACATACACCAGATTTTCTAGCCTCATTAATCAGCTGAGAGGCTTGGGTGTAGAGAAGGATAAGGATATTCTTCTTGAGAAGTTTTGTGATATTCTTCCTTCCAAATGGGAAAACATGGTTCTTGTCTTGAGACAAGGTAAAACCTTGCACAGCCATACTCTTGCATCGCTCTATGGAGCCTTCAGATTCACTGAAGATAATAATGCTGCAAGACTGGTGGCTGAGCAGAATGCCATGAACCATGCCCAGAGTTCCAAGGTTGCTAGTGTACCTGAGCGACCTTGTGCTGCCTTAATGTCTGCAGAGAGTGTCCAGGCACACTCAATGAAGGAGATGTTAAACAGTTTCTTGAACTCTGGCCTGACCACTGAAAACAGTGATGGTTGTAATGAAACTGACGATGATGATCTGGTAGCCATGATTGCTAAAACCTTTAATAGGTTTAAGCATAAATCTAAAAGATTTAATGGCCCAAACAATGCTTCCAGCTCCAGCTCTCTGGATAAAACCAATCTTACCTGCTATAAGTGTGGTAAGAAAGGTCACTTTATGAAGGAATGCAGATCTAGTCAGTTGAACAACCAAACTGGCCCCCCTGTCCCTAATTTCAATCGGCCTGATGATAGCTACAAAGCTAAGTACAAGAAGCTTAAGGCCCAGATTGCCCTCCTGTCCATGGAAAAGGAAAAGGATCAGTGCTTAATGGCACAAACTGATGGAAAATGGGAGTACTCTGATGACTCATCAGCTGATGAAGAAGAGGAAAGGGACATGTGTTTCATGGCCTTGGAAGACCAACAGCAACATATGGCAAAAGAAGATGTCAATACTGGAAGATGGGTGGACATCATCTTGAAAAAGGTATGTGATTATGATCACCAGATTGACCCTGAACTGAAACTGGACCTGGCTGAATCATTAAGTGGTGATTTAGCATTTGTGGAAACTGTAAGAGCTGATAGTGAAAGATATCTTGACACTATCTTAATTGAACTGAACAACGTTAAGCCACAACTTAATGATTTACAAAGTGTCCAGTTGGCTCTCAAGGAGTCAGTTTTAAAGATTGAGGCTTTAGAACTTGATAATCAAAATCTATTTTCTGATCTTGAAAAAGAACAAAAGATTATCAAGTCATGGGTAAAAGCATCTGGTAAAAACTATGATGCATTTTCAAGAACTATCGATGCCCAGAAGAATGCATGGAAATCTGGAGATCTGGAGATAGCAGCTCTCATACCAGATCTTCATGCATTGCCTCCAGCTCTCAGGGTTGAAACACCTTATGATCAACCTGAAGCTATTGAAACTGAAACCTTTGAGACCACCCCCATTGAGGTTAAAACTGGAGCCAAACAAGCTAAAGCTCCAGTCAAAAAGGCCACTGGTAACAAGCCTTTACCTCATAAGTCTAAGGTGCCCAAGACCCGACAGACTAAAGCTCCAGTTGAACCAAGGTCCAAGGTTCAGCTGCCTGATCAAAATAATATTTTGGTTAATCTGGAAAGTCAACTCCAACTTTTGTCTCGACAGGTTCAGAGTTGTACTGCCCGGATTAACAATCTGGAAGGAGGTTCATCACCTCCAGTTTTCAAACAAAATATTAACCTCCCTTTAAAACCAAAACAAAAGTTTGTTCCATCTGGAACAATATCTGGTAAAAATAAAGGGAGTAAGTATCTAGTACCAATCGTTTTTACTCCTGCACCTGGATCTGGTGAAAAAGGTCCAGATGCAGCCTCCAGTTCAACACCTCAACAATCAACTGTGACTTCTGTAGAGAAGTCCAGTGAACCCATCAAGAAAAGATGGGTTCACAAAAATAACTAATGATTTTTGTGGGTGTGCAGGGCGATCGAAAGAAGAATATCTGGTATCTGGACAGCGCTGCTGGCCGGACTATGACCGGATGTAAGCCCCTGCTTGAAGAGTTCAATGTCCAAGATGGACCGACAGTGACGTTTGGTAATGATCAATCTGGAAAGACTGAAGGATATGGTGTGCTCAATAATGGACAAGTCGAATTCAAAAGAGTGCATTTGTGAATGGTTTGAAATACAACCTGATCAGTGTCAGCCAACTTTGTGATGATGGCTTCAGAGTTTTGTTTGATATTGCTCAAGGCACCATATTTAACAAGGATTGGAAAGTGGTGATGGTTGCACCAAGAAAAGGCAATGTGTACATCATGGATATGGAACCAGCTCCAAAAGAGCAATGTTTCTATACCAAAGCTGATGAGGACACCAACTGGCTATGGCATAAAAGATTATCCCATCTTAATTTTAAGAATATCAACAAGTTGTCTCGCAAACAACTGGTTGATGGGATACCTCAAATTTCTTTTAATAAAGAAAAGCCATGTCCAGGTTGTGAGATGGGCAAGCAGAAAAGAGCCAGTTTCAAAACTAGGGAAAATTTTAGCATCACTGAACCTCTTCACATGCTACATATGGATCTCTTTGGTCCAGTGAATGTTCAAACTAGAGCTGGAAAGAAGTACACTCTAGTTGTGGTTGATGAATTCACCAGATACTACTGGGTGGTATTCATCAGATCCAAAAGTGATGCACCTGCTGAAATCATCTCTCTCATCAAAAGAATTGAGCTCAAGTACACTCGAAAAGTTTGTCAGTTGCGAAGTGATAATGGTACTGAATTCCAAAATAAGGTACTTAAAACATTTTGCAATGACACTGGCATCTCTCAAAACTTCTCATCAGTTCACTCTCCAGAGCAAAATGGAGTTGTGGAAAGAAAGAATCGTACACTAATAGAAGCGGCCAGAAGTATGCTATCTGAATCTGGTCTTCCCACCAGTTTTTGGGCTGAGGCAGTTGCAACTGCTTGTCACACCCAAAACTGGTCAGTCTACATCAAGAGACATAAGAAGACTGCCTATGAAGTACTCAGGAATCGTAAACCAAATATTGGATACTTTCATGTATTTGGTTGTCCAGTTTATATCTTAAACGATTCCAGTCAGCTTGGAAAGTTTGATGCAAAAGCTGATGAAGGAGTATTTTTAGGTTATTCAGATATTCGAAAGGCCTTTAGAGTTTATAATTATAGACTCCAAAAGGTTCATGAGACAATTCATGTCACATTCGATGAATCAACTGAAGCAATCAACAAGAGACCAAGTCTTGATACTACTCCAGTCGTTCCAATCAATTTTGGTGAAACTGACCAAGTTCATCCATCAGTTGTTTCACCAAAAGATGTTTCCAGTTACAACAAATTGGAACCAGTTAAGAAGAAGAAAAGCACCAGTGACACATCATTCTATCCCTCCATCAATTTTAACTTACCACAAGAATTGGTGATTGGATCTGATGTACGTGCCACTCCAATATCAGCACCAGTTCAAACACCTACTTCTCCAGTTCTTCATGAAATGCCTTCTAATGAGGAATTTCATGATGCTAATCGAGACCTCATTGACTCTGATGAGGATGTAGAAGTTGTTTGGACTGATCCTTCTCCAGAAGCTGTTGCAACTGAAGAAGATCGCAAGGTGACTTGCACTGATATTGTAGTTCACCAGCCTAGTCAATGCACTAGATGGACTCGAGCACATCCAATTGAACAGATTGTGGGAGATCCAAATAGTGGGGTTCAGACTAGAAGAGCCACCAGTGAGCAATGCTTAAACGTCACCTTCTTATCTTTAATTGAACCAAAGAAGATTGACGAGGCTATGGCAGACCCAAGTTGGGTGGAAGCTATGCAAGAAGAGCTCCTCCAGTTTGAAAGGAACAATGTTTGGGAGGTTGTTCCTTGTCCACCAGGGTTAAAGAAAGAACCTATTGGTACAATATGGGTCTACCAAAACAAGATGAATGAAGATGGCCATGTTGTAAGAAACAAGGCCAGACTAGTTGCCCAGGGTTATTGTCAAGCAGAGGGCGTTGACTTTGATGAAACTTTTGCTCCAGTTGCAAGACTTGAAGCCATAAGAATATTTCTGGCTTATGCAGCCCATCTGCAGTTCAAGGTCTTCCAGATGGATGTCAAAAGTGCGTTCCTAAATGGAACATTGGAAGAAGAAGTTATGTTAAGCAGACTCCAGGTTTCATCGATGAGAAGCATCCTCATTGGGTTTATAGACTGAACAAAGCATTGTATGGCCTAAGACAAGCCCCAAGAGCCTGGTATGATACTCTAACTAAACATCTTCTTAAAAATGGCTTTCAAAGAGGTGCAATAGATAATACCTTGTTTATCTTGAAAGAAAGAGGTAATATCTTATCGGTACAAATTTATGTTGATGACATTATTTTTGGTTCAACTGATGAGTTTAATGGGTGAATTAACATTTTTCTTAGGTCTTCAGATTAGCAAACTGAAAATGGAATTTTCATAAACCAAGGAAAATATGTCAGAGATTTGTTAAGAAAATACAAATATGATTCAATCCCATCGAAAAACACACCTATTGCAGCACCATTAAATTTGGACTCTGACCCAACTGGAAAACCAGTTAACATAACTGACTATAGAGGTATGGTTGGTTCACTGATGTACTTAACTGCCAGTCGACCAGATATAATGTTTGCAACATGTTTATGTGTCAGGTTTCAGGCTAACCCTAAAGAATCACATTTGCACGCTGTAAAGCGTATCTTTAGATACCTGAAAGGGTGTCCTAATCTTGGTCTTTGGTACCCCAAAGGCTCAGGATTAGATCTAATGGGTTATTCAGTTTCTGATCATGCAGGTTGTAAGATAGATAGAAAATCAACAACTGGTGGTTGTCATTTCCTTGGAGGAAAACTGGTAAGTTGGACCAGCAAGAAGCAGACTTCAGTCTCTATGTCCACTGCTGAGGCAGAGTAATTTTCTGCGGCCAGTTGCTGTGCCCAGATTCTCTGGATCAAGAACCAGTTACTAGATTATGGTCAAAAGTATACAAGGACCCCAATCTTTTGTGACAACACCAGTGCAATTGATATATCTCACAATCCAGTGATGCACTCCAAAACAAAGCATATTGACATCAGGTATCATTTCATTCGAGATCATGTTATGAAAGGAGACATTGAAATTCATTTCATCCCCACTGACAAATAGTTAGCTGATGTTTTTACAAAACCTCTCGATGAGAAAACCTTTAAACATCTCATCAGGCGAACTGGGAATGTTAAATCCTTAAAACTGGAGCTTTCTTTGTTATTGAACGCGTCAGTGACACTGATAAAGTTCTCCAGTTGAGGAGGTCCAGATAATCTTTGCTCGCCAGGCTATCGAACGCCTTTGTGATACTATCTTGGCACTAATTGATTTCTGGATCATCATTTTAGGGGGAAAGACTCAAAATAATTTTCTGACTAAAATTTATTTTTATTTGAAAATGCAACTGGAGAACTCTTCAGTTGGAAATTGGCACTGGACTGATCCTCCAGTGACCAGGTTCAGTCTTGTCTTGTTTTATAACGTTAGAAATACTTGGTCAATATTTGTGACACGTGATGATACTCGAGTGTTTTAAACCACTTGATATCGTGATCTGACGTGTTTGAAGCTATTTTAGTACTTGACAACTGTTTGTATTGGGAAAATAAAAAGTGAGTGGGCGCGTGGGTAAGATAAGTCGTCGTAGCATTTAATGCTGTCATGGTAGCATTTAATGTGTCATGGTAGCATTTAATGTTGACATGGAAAATCATTATTTTATTTCAAAATTCAAACTAACTTTGTGAAAATATCTTCAAAAGGGATTTTGTTTATTAAAATATGATTTTTGGTATTTCATTGGGATCTTGAATCCCTTATAAATACCCTTATTTACTCCGAACTCATTTACTTCTCTTCTACATTCTTTCATTTACTTCCAATCATCAAAATTGCTTCATTTCTCTCTCTGCTTCATAAATCAAGAACCCTAATTCCCAAATTTTCAATTTCATTTTCAATGGCACCTAGATCATCTCGTTCAAGAGATATAAATCTCTTGACTGTTCCATATGCTCCTTCGCCAGATGTCAAACCGGCATCTGGTGCTCCTAGTAATGCTTCGGTCATCAAATTAAATCCAAACAATCCGATGGCAAGCTTACGAGGATCTCAAGGGTCCAATACCCTTATTGGTAGAATCCAGAAATTTTTGAAGGATTCTCCAATAGGACCCTCATTCTCTCTTAACCCACACAAGTTGTTTCACAACTACTTGTGTGAGTTCTGGTACACTGCCAGTCTTTCTTCTGATTGTTCCTCCATCAGTTTCACATTAAAGGATGGAACAATCCAGTGTACTTTGTCCGCTGACGTATTGAGGGATGCCTTACGCCTCAATTACTGGAGAGAGGGTGAATCTCCAGTCGTCTTACCCCCAAATATAAATTTTCGTCAAGTACTTCTTGAAATGGGACACAAGGAGTGCTTGGACAATGGGGTGTTGAAAACGAAGGTGCGATGACCATGAAGGGCCTTACACCTTCATGGAGGTATTTTTTCATCCACCTGGTGGAGAGCATGGGTGGGAGTTCTGGTGGACTTGACCAGATCAACTCCTCACAAGCAGAAATGGCTTACTGCTTGTGGAACGGATTGAGAGTGGACTTTGCAGATATTCTATTTAGAAGCCTGGTACAAAAGCTGAAGGGCACAAGGGGTGTTTGTATCCCCTTTTCAAGGTTCCCCTCTCTCTGTTTTAAACATATTCTGGGCAGAGAAGCATATTTTAGTACAGATTCATCGTACACTGCTCCAGATATGTTAAGGAATTTAGACTCTCTGGTATCTGAAGCTGGAGAGGTCGAAGTTCCAGAACGAATGCAACTGGCATTCGCTTCAACTGATGCACCTATTGAAGGTGAGTCAGAAAGGCAACTGGCGGGCCTCAAAATAATGAGGGACCCTCCAGTTCGTCTAATGTTGTGGTTGAGGATAGAGCAACCATAACTGAAGCAACTCCAATCACATCTATCCCTGGTGAAGATACTTTGGTATCTGATCCACCAACAGATGCACCCATCCAGGAAACTGGGGAAGGTCATCTGAAGACTGACCAGGAAACTGGTCAGCCCTCAGTTACATTCATGGATCTGGACAAGAATGTTAATGACGAGGAAATCCTTATAGAATCTTCGGATTCTGAAGGTACTGAAACAGACTTGGAGAATTTTGATTCTGCTGTACCAGATCAAAACCCTTTATCTCCAGTCTCACTTCCAGACGCATCAATTTCACTTTCACCCTCCCAAGAAAATGTGCCTACTGATATATCTTTCCAAACTTATACCGCTCCTTCACCAACTGGGAAATTCTCATTTGCTCGAGAAATGCCACCCCCACCGACGCCGTTGTTCACACCTGAGCATTCTCAGCATGAACAACACTTTGATTTTCCAGTCCTTTCTTCATCCACCACTCCTATTATATCTTCAACTGCTGGCGTGACAACTGGGGAGACTTCTTTAAGTTTGCCTTCTCCAGTTGCTCCAGTAGTAACTGCTGCTGGTCCAGTGACACCTTCTCCTTCGTCACTGGACAGTCAAGTTGTCTCATTACAAGCCGATCTCCAAAACCTTCTTACCAGGGTGGAGGAGATTCAGAAGACACTTGACAAAAACACCAAGTCATTCTACAGATACCACAAAGATCACTTGACAAACATCAAAGTGGTTGATCTGGGGATTAACAAGTTTTCATCTAATGAAGACTTGGTGTTTAAAAAGCTAAATGAGTTGGTCACTGGCTGCAACAATCTGGCTGGTACTTTAAAGGAAGCCTTTGACCTAACTCAGTCCAAGGTCACCAGTTCAATCTCCAATCTGCTTGGCAACACTGTAAGAACTTCTGAAGTGGATTTGAGGGAGATTGAAAGGCAGGTAAAGGAATTGATTGAAAAACCTGGCCTAGATGTAACTGAACTTGGACAACAGTTGATGACTTCAGTTGGTCAGAAGATAGAGGATACGCTGGGTGCTAGAGAAGCACAATTGATTGAAAGGGTGATGTCTGAGATCACCAAGCTGGCCACTCCTCAGGTTGATCTGGCCCCACTCACCAGTGAGATCAACCAGTTGAGAGGCAGCATAGAGAATTTGAACACCCAGGTATCTCTACATGCTCAATCTTTAGAAAAACTGACAACTGAAGTAGAGAATCTGAAGAAGAAGGATGATGAAATAAAGGACAAGGTGGTTTCTGGTCTAGATGAAGATTCTAAGATCTTAAATGAATTGAAAACTGGTCAAGAACAGGTTACTGCAAATGTCTTGACCCAGTCAAAGGAGACCAACCACCTTTGGAGGTCCTTTAGGATGATGTGTGGAATCTTCAAAGAGTGCAAGGACATGCAAACATGGCAGCCTCTTGACCGGTTGCCATCTCACCCCTCTGAATGGGAAGGAATTAGGGCAGGTCTAGATGCTGCCAAGGGGGAAAGAAGTGCAGTCCTTCCACCAGTTGCACCTGGAAGAACTTCATCTGGAAGAGAAATGGTTGTAGCTACCAGTACTAAAGCTGGTGAGCAAGATGTGAGGGGGAATGTGTTGGATAAGGGAAAAGGTTTAGCTGGTGATGCATCTGCCCAGTCGGCCACTGATGTAATGTTAGAAACTGGCAATGCTGATATACTTCCTCCAGTTTCAGATAGTGATAGCAGAAGACTGGCCAGACTTGGTAATGATATTAAAGAAAGAAAGAAGATGAAACAAAGAAACCAAGCTGAAGCCAGGGCACATCTTGCACAGATCAAGTTGCTTGATATGAGTGATGCCAATCTTTTGGGTATCACTAAGGAGGAGTATGTCAGGATCAAGAATGATCCCAGGATAGTTGACCAGTTGAATGAAATGCTTGATGTAGAACTGGACAGACACTATCCTGAGGATGAAGCTGAATTTGATGCCAGAAGTTTGAACATTTCAGTGGAGAAGGCTAAAGAGATTAGGGCCAATGGGATTCTTAAACGAATTGCAAATGTTAAGAAGGTTGTGAAGAAGGTTTTGAATCCACCAAGAAGGATTCCACAACCAAGAAGACCACTGTCAAGAGATGCTGACCTTAGCACATTTGTTGAACCAACTGGCGAGATATCTAATGAAGACATCAAGTCCGCTGTACTGGCTGCTGGTGCTGGGAGTATAAAAAATAACAAATGAATCTGAAGCAAGAAGCTATTACTCCCAGATCATGTCAACCAGAAGACATAGTGGTACTATCAATGGTGTAAATGTGACAATCAAGCCAGGCACCAAAGTTTTTCAAGTTGAAGTTAGTTATACCAGAGGGCCACTGGTTAAAACTGACAATCCTGGTGCTATGCAATATGGGTTCAGCGAATGGGTGGAGATGGTGAATGTGTTGGATGCGAAGGCACAAAAGAATAGGTTTGAGAAAGCATGGGTGAACTTCTTAAGGGGCAAGATTCAGCACAAAGAAAATCTGGAGCAAAAACTGAATATTGACCCTGAAGACTCACAACCTATTTCTTTGGTGACCAAGAGAAGAAGAACTGGCGAAGGGCCATCTCATTAAGTTCTTTTTCCAGTTATCTACTTGTATTTTGTTTTACATTCTTGTAACTTGTATAAATTTCATTTCCTTGTATAAATGAAGTTACCAGTTGTAACCACAAGGTAGATAATAGATTAAAATCTAACAAACCTAAAAGAAAAACCTAAGGCATTTATTGATCTATAAAAATGCCTTGGAAAACTTAGATATATTTAAATCGAACAAGTCCTCCAGTTCACACTTGTACAGATACAAGGACTGAAAAAGACTTGCCTATATTTCTAGACAAATAGGGGGAATTTGTTAGGACCAGTTCACCTGGTAAACTGGCCAGTCTCCAGTTGCATCTGGAGACCCAGTGAAACTGGCCAGTGAACTGGAGACCTAGATGATTTGTCGAGAAATATATTGAAGTCCAGTTGCACCATACAGTCAACGCAACTGAAGACTTCCTCCAGTTGAGAACTGACCAAGTTGAAAAATCATTCCAGTTGAAGTCGAAGACAACAAATGGAAGATAGAGAATGGCAATGGCAGCGAAGCCCAGTTGACATTCTAGTCAGTTACAAACTGGAGACCATCAGTGGAAAGCACTTACAAAGCTTTACACTGATTACGAGGAATTGAGTTGTATGCTTTATGTACTTTTACCCGGATAATAAGTCTTATCTTATTATTTAAGTAATAAAAGGTACATAAAGCTGGTTGAATAAAGTTGCTTTATCCGACAACTTTACACTGCCTTTTAAGGAATTAAATGTTATTCCTTAAATGCTCTCAACCACATTTGTACGGCCAAAGTTAACATCCCAATGTTAACTTTTCCTATAAATACAAGTCATTGCATAACCAAGAATATCAAGTAAATCACGTAAGTTGAAATACTTCACACTTTGCATACCTGCAATATTCTTGGTGAACTTGTGCAATATTCTCTCAATCGCTAAAAGGAACATTTCACAAACTTTAAGTGTTTCGATTGTTTAGAGAAATTCCGAGTGTAGATCAATTGTATTTCATAGGTTGTTAGGATATTTACATTCTTGTATTATCTTGGTTCCGCAACAACCTTGTAATTTGTTTAACATCAATAAATAAATTACACATTGAAAATTACATAATGTCTCATCAAGTTATCTTACAAGTTATTTGTATTATTGCATTGTTCTTTACTTATTGTCATTTATATAGGTAATCTATCTAGAACTTGGTATATACACACTGCAACTGGTCGTCTCCAGTTCAGTGCATATATTGCAAAGTAACCCCACCATCGACATAGAGGTGTCTTCAGGTAGTGCCATCTATTGAGTTGGGACTTACATTTTCTAATATTTACTCTTTTGACTTTTCAGGTTTGATTTGTTTAAATTTGAAGATATATGAGCAAGCATACAAGGTCGTTGGAATTGGGCTTATGCTTATTTATGAACTTTTTTGTCATTTTGGATTATTATGGTTATGTATTAATCAAGACTTTCATGAACTTTTGTATTATTGTTGACTGTGTTTAAGTATCCAGCCTTGTGGACTTTTAATGTTGCAAATTTTACCCCTTTTTTAGTGAATTATACAGAATTAGTGATAACAGGTCCTTAACAGGTGCACCTGTTAAGTTTCGTGTCGTGTTCGTGTCCAGGAAAAATGACACGAATTCTAAACAGGTCGTGTTCGTGTATACCCTTAACAGGTTCGTGTCTTAACAGGTGTCGTGTGACCTGTATATGCCGTTGGGTCTAAATGAGTCTTAGCCTTAATTCATTAATATGTTTTGATTTTATGATTGAAACGTGGGTAGTTAATGATTAGGGATAAATGTCGATGATATTAATTGTGTTGTCGTTATTTTGTAGTTTGTTCTTTTAAATGATATTATTGAGCCTGATATTGCTACATGGTATAAGAATACCTTGATGCAAAAGAAGCTAATACCGGGATGCTTTGCAACTTGGTATGAAGCGTTGAAAAACTACCTTATGTACAAGGGATTTTTCAACCAACTCACAGAGGATCGTTCCGTGGTTGTTGAAGATATTGATGAGCTTGGTGGACTTTCTGATAAGGCTTACGCAAGTTACCTTGCTCACAATGATACACTGGGTGTAGTCATTAATTCCATTGATGATAGCTATGCTCGCGACATTCGTTGTGGCAATGTTTATCGTCTATTTGACGATAAACAAGAGAGTGTAACATCCCGAACTTTTATTTAACGGTTGACTTGAGTCGTTAAGTCAACACTTCGTGTCCGTTAACTCTCCAGGAGATTTAATGATTATATGTGTTTAATGTGCTATATGCGTGAGGCTTTAATCCCTTAATGATTGATGGT
>CM067168.1:9733122-9828257 GCA_034093135.1 Erigeron breviscapus | reverse complement strand
AAGACAGACATCAACTTTTTTTACACAGCTTGTTGATGTCTTTAAAGTTCATATGAGACAACCTTTTATGCCACAACCAATTCAGCTCATCTTGAGTCTTTGACATGAAACAGACTTCTCTTGTACAGTTGGATTTCTCATGTCAAAAGAATACAAAGACTCATCCCTCTTTGCAATAAGAACCATATTGCCTTCTAAATCAAGAACAATACCCTTATCAGACCTGAATCTCACTTCATAACCAGCATCACACAACTGACTCACACTGATCAAGTTGTGCTTTAAACCATTTACATATGAGACCCTTCTGAATGTAAGGGGACCATTTGAAAGTATACCAAATCCTTCAGTCTTTCCTTGAGAGTCATCTCCAAAAGTAACATTAGGACCAGCGCGAATCCTAAAGCTACATAGCAGGGACTTACATCCGGTCATATGCTTAGAACACCCACTGTCCAAGTGCCAGGTATTATCGTCATGACTGCCCTGCATTTATGATAAGAGATTAGTTCTTTTTGGGAACCCATCCAAAGATGGGTTCACCAGAGCTGACCTTCTGGTCTGACTCAGATTGGGTAATAGAACTTAGACTCTTATCACATTTTGACACCCATTGTTGCTTGGTCTGACTTTTACCAGATTCAAAATTCTTTCTAGCAACATTTGGAGTTTCCTTTTGAACAAAACCTTTGCCTATTCCAGATTTCTTACATTCAGCTCTCAATTTTCTTTGATCAACAATTTTTAGATCAGACACATTTTTAAGAAAATTTGTTTCCATTGACACCTTATCAGTTCTGGACTCAACATATTTTGAAATCATTTTGTTAGAGTCAGACTTGGTGTTACTTGAAACAGACTCAGATTTTGTTTGTGACTCACTTCCTTGAGAACCAGACTTCTTACTCTTTAAAAGCTTTATTTTCTCTTTAGGAACACTATGATCTCTATCCTTTCTTTTGTTTTTCTTTAAACTACCCTTGTTTGTTTTATTCTTTGAATCTGATTCAAATTTGGTAATGGTCAGCTTGGATAAGTCAAGACTTTCTTCAGGTTTTAACTCAACAACCTTATCAGCTTCAGACACAGCTTCAGCAATGGTCTGACCAATGGTTTCAGGATCTTTAAACCCAATACCAGATTTCTGAACCAATTTAATTGGTTTAGATTTCATTCCTTTGGTTTGGACTTTGGGTGGTGAAGGAGGCTGATAACAAGGCTCCATAGCACATACCTCAGCAATGGCTATGGCCCTATCATAATCACCATCAAAAATGGCTTGGATCTGATGAGGTATTTGGTCATTTACACACTTTGCAACTCTTTTGGAACATATACACCATGATTCAGTAATTTGCTTAACTTTTAAAAACTTTTCTTCTGCAGTTTTAGCTTCTTTAACCAAAATGGAGTGTAATTGTTTTTGAGCTTTAACTTCAGATTTTAGTTTTCAATGGTGTGACTTTTAGAGCTGTTATCAAGTTTCAAAACATCTATTTCCTTTTTGAGTTCTTGATTAAAGTGTTTTTGTAGCAGAACCTCATCACCAAGTCTATTTAGTCTGGACAGATTCTCATTATCAGACAGATTGGAAAAAGAAATTACCTCAGGTGGAGCAGTCTGACTGGTAGATGCCTGGTGAGCTGACTCAGATTGTTGTTGTATTTTCACCAGATCTTCAACAAATCTTTGAGTAGCTTCTTTAGCCATGAAACACTTGGTATCTTTATATAGCTCATCATCAGATGATGTGGCACTTTCAGCCCAGTCTTTGGCTACCAGACTCTTTTCACTTTTGTTCACCTTCTCAGTCAGCTCAGCTACTTGTTCTTTCAAGGCTTTGTACTTAGTCGTGAGCTTTGAGTATTTTTCACCTCTTCCACCTTTGGCTGGCACAGCTTGAGTAGACTCTTTAGATCTGCAATCTCCAGCCATATGCCCAGTCTTGCCACACTTGTAACAAGTGACTTTAGACATGTCAAATGGCTTCTTGGGCTTATCAGCTTGGCCACCTTTTCCTTTTCCCTTAAACTTGTTAAAGGATCTCCTTCTGATCCTTTCAGCCAACATAGCCACTTCATTAGCTAGTTCATCACCATCAGATTCATCACATTCAGATTCAGCACAAACAGAGTTAGTATTAGACATCACAGGAATATCATCATCAACACAAGGAATGATCTCATTACTAATTGAACTAGGGTGTTCAGTCATAGAAGCGACAAATGCAGCAGCAGGCTGACTATAAGAATCACCCATAGCAATTAACTTTTCAGCCTCTGAACATTCTTGGTTATGGAGTAAACCAAAAAGTCCAATGAGATCAAGATCATGATAAACAGAACTTAATTTAACAGATGAAATATAATTGTTCCATTTAGGTGGTAATGAATCAAGAAATTTACTCTTCAAACCCTCATTTTTTTTACCAATTCCAACAGCAGCTAAATCATTTACCAAAGCATTAAAGCGGGTATGAGTGTCAGTCAAGGATTCATTTCTCAAAGAGAAAAATCTCTCATACCTCCTGGTCAATGTAGTAATTGTGTATTCCATGGAGGTAGAGCAACCCTCAAACATGACAGTCAATGTACCCCACATTTTCTTAGCTGTAGAACACATTTTAATAGAATGGTAACGGTCTTTGGGCACAGCTTGGACAATGAAATTTCTAGCCTTCACATCCAAGTTTTGCCAACCTCCTATCCTCATCCCCCCAATCTGCCTTGTCCTTAACAATGGATTTGACTGTGGCAGGAATGGTTGGTTGACCTTCCCTTTCCACAGCTTCCACCACAATGGTTTGTGTAGGAACATAAGGACTATCCGTAAGGATGTCAGGCATATTGTTATCGATGGATTCAAGGAACAAAGACATTTACCTTTCCACCCACTGAAATCATCTTTATCAAACATGGGTGGTCTGGTTGAAGAACCATTATCAATATAGGATGACATAATGCTTTACTATTAAAGAAAATATGCAAGGATCAAGTCAAGTTAATTCTTAACCCCCTCTCTGATACCAATTGATACGTCCCAAGGTGTATCAATATACCAAAGTATATTGTACACAGAACAGTTGTAGAGGGGGGGGGGTGAATACAACTTTCCTCAAACTTTACAAACTTTTTATCAAAACGTTTTAAGATTCAGTTTATAAATATTAAGTAAGTAAGTAAAGAGCAGGAATCATTAAAACAGTAAAGCAATAAAGAAACAAAAACATTCTTGAACACAGATTGTTGTTTTCAATGTAATCCTTTATTAAGAAATAATCTATACAAAGAATTACAAGGTTGTTGCGGAATAAAGTTAGCCTATAGATATCTAAACAACCTCTGAAATGACAAACTACAATCAATAAGTTCTAGCTCAAGAGAATCAGCCCAAGCTGATCTCGTACAGACTAAGCTGTGTATAAGAGCATAGAAACTTGTGTGAAGAATGATTCTCAGGAAATGCCACACATATGCAATCAATGAATGAGGCTTTTATAGGCGAAAGCTCTCCTTCTCTTGGTATCCGTTGAAGCCACGTATTCTTCTTTCAGTGGATGACAAAGGAATAATCAATCGTGCCTTTCATAGTACTTGTGGTCCCCCACGTACTGACGCACATTCTTCATCATCCAATAAGAGTATGGACACGCATATGTAAAACCAACCACCGACCTGGATCCTAGGATTCTTCCTAGTCACGTCATTTGTCTTTATCTTCAATCCAGGTTATTATCTTCACTTGATTGTCAGACACAGATTGGGCCGTTTGTCAAAGCACCAATCTGCCTAAGTGTTTCCAAGCTGACTGCTAATCCCAAGCTGCCTTCCACTAACAGCTTGGTCTTTTATCTTCAATCCTCCTCTTCGACTTGGATTGAATGCTATCACATTGTTGATGCAGCTTGAATAACACTTGCTTCCATAAGATTTTACAATTACAAAGTATGAAGCATGATCTGGGTCAGAGACAGAACGTAAGCTGTGTCAGCTTAGTCTGACCCAGATCAGATTACAAGAACCAAAAGACTTCTAAGTGTTTATAAGTCAGATTTGTCATCACCAAATTTACAGACTTTTATTAATGAACATTGGGACTCAACACATAGAAATGTGGTGATCTTAACGTGTTACAACGATATTGCGATATTAACAATTATGAAATGTTTTTGTTAATATATAATGAATTGGCAATGTTTCCATAAACTTATGTTATCTTACTTAGCTTTTAAAGCTAACACTTGCTCTTTTGAAAAACGTTGTTCCCTCAAGTTAAGCAGGTTTGAGCTAGTGAAAGACTTAGCTTGGTGAGACGGGTAGTTGCTATGAAGAAGACCTTTAGTTACCCCGCTTAGTCATTCATGTTTAGCCATAATGATGTTGGCTACTTTTATTAAGAATCATGTGATATTTATGATGGCATTCATGTTGGTGCTAAATCTGGATTATCTTATACTGTTTTGATGATATGGACGTAGTAACACCACTTTTTATAAATGAACTATCCGTTAAGGATTAGTTATGTTTCCTCATTTTTAAACGCCGTTAGGCAAAAGTTTTTGAAAATCCAGGTTTTAAAATGACGGGTGTTACAGAGAGTACCTTAAGGAGAAGGGAAAATCGATATCGGATCACGTGAAGATTATGAGAGGATACATTGATGAGTTGGCAGCCTTCAGGCGGCCACTTACTCATGATGAGCAAGTTCTCTTAATACTTAACTCACTTAGTCGACACTTCGCGCATTTCGCCATGAATTATTTTATGACTTGCAAGCACAAGTCGCTAGATGATCTTGAAAGAATGTTAGTAAGTGTTGAGATGAATTTACCGGAAAGGGCACTCATTGAAAGGCCCTACCACAGAAATTCATTATGCACATTCTGCAAAAGTAATTCACACAACGCTCGTAGTTGTGAGAAGATTGAAGAATGGCTTCGTGAGACTTATCCTTCGTGGGGCGGACAAGGAAGAAAGAATAAAGGAAAATTTGGAAGGAGAAATATAGTCTTGAAATAAATGTCTCGGCATTCATTTTGGAATTATCTTTTATTTGATGTTTTAGTTGAAAACATTATTACCCTTTTATTTTGATTCTTGAGATAATGTATGGATTTTATTTGATGTTTTAGTTGAAAACATTATTAGGTTTTATCTATCTTCTTCCTTGATTAATTGGTTGTTTTAATTGAAGTGTTTTGTTATATATCTTGCATGTAATTATAGTAATTATACCTAAAGATTAAATTCACAAAATGATTTGTGAGATAATGAAACATTTGGCAATTTCGCAAAATGATTTGTGAAATAAAAGTCGTACATAAAGTAATTTACAAAAGGAAATCCAAAAATGTACTTTTAGTAGTTCTAAAATGTTTATGTTGTATATTTGTCTTAAATATAAGAATCATTGTCTTCACCAAGTGTTACCACTTGAAATGCTTAAGTTGAATGAAGCAAGATTCATGATATTGAAGGACAAATAGAGAGTTAAAATCTCCACCAAGTGTCACTACTTGAGAAACTCGATTCAAAGAGTAAGTGGGAGAGAAGTAGACTCGGGATTAATTCTCTATCAAATGTGTTATACTTGAAACATATGATTCTAGGAATCAGTGGGAGAATTTTGATAACAACAAAATACAACATCTTTTACTAGTAACCTATTCTAAATTTGTAATCTAAATATTGAATGTTTTGAACATTTATTATTAATTACAAAATTAGATTATTCATCGAATGGTAGAACTCGATGAATTGAAAGTTTGAAGAGTTACATGTCATCATCCAAGCTAGATTGGGTTGAAGACAGATTGAACTTAGTAAGACAAGGTTGAAATGAATTAAAAAGGTGTAAGTGCACATCTATGTCAATAGCAGTCTAGATTGTTTGGGCTTATATTGTTATATGTCTTTGTAATGTGATTGTCATTAATGAACTTAGTATTATACATAGAATACTAGATTAAGTTTAAGTATTGAATGTATAGTAAATCTGCTAAGTGTTGCGAGTTCGCAATTCACAGGAGAAATACGACTCCATATTTGCAGGGACAAATACGAGGCTAGAGCATAAATACGACCTCGTAAATAGGTCAAGTTGGACCTGAAATACGAGTCCAGTATGCTGAAGCCCAGTCGTATTGATCCCTATATAAACTGAACCCTAACAGAGTTTAGGGTTGAACATTTGTCGAAATTTCGAGCATATTTGTGCAGGTTAAGTCGTCAAAGCTTGTTCCGCTAGCCTAGAGAAGATCTGCGAGGCAGCAGATGATCTAGAGGCTTATTGTTGATCACCAAGTTATAGTGAGGGATTTCGCACCTCAAGATAACTGGAGCAAGTTATTAACGATCCGTACCAGGGGACTTACAGTTGGTATCAGAGCCTCTTGGTTTAATACCGGAAGGTTATAGCTTGTTGGTGATAGACAATATCGATTTAGGGTCGTTTAGACGTGATTCTTTCATGAGTTTACGACCGGAAATGTTGTTTGTGACCTCTATTTGTATTTGCAGAAGTCGAAGGTGTTGTTGTTGGTTTTTTAGGGTTTCGAATTCAAGAGATCTAAGGATTCCAGCATCGTTTGCGACCTCGCGGGCTCGTATTACCTCATCCAGCTCGTATTGCGACCTGGGTAGCTAATTAAGACCTCGCCAGTTCAATTGCGACCTCGTATTTCGTTTGCGACCTCGTGAGCTCTTTAAGACCTCGCCAGTTCAATTACGACCTCGAGTGTTTAATTGCGACATCGCATTTCTTTACGACCTCGTGAACTTTTATGACCTCGTTTATTTTTGTAAACAGTTCATGAATTTTGCTAGCTCGGAGAAAATGACGTCTCAATTACTCGCAAATTATCAATCTTTGCTGAATCAATTAATTCTGATGGATCACGAAACCGGAAAGGCCAACTCACCGCCCAAGTTGATAAGCCTTGATAGATATTTCAGTTGGAAGGGCAGATTCGAGTCATATTGCAGGTTAATGGATGTGAGGATATGGATATGTATTGTTAATGGTTATGTTCATCCCACTGTGCAAAGTGACAAAGAACCTACTGGTTCTGGTGGTGGAAAAGCAGCTTCATATGAGCAAATGACTGTCGATCAAAAGAAAGACTACGAAGCAGAAAGTAAAGCTTTAGGATCACTCTGAATGGCACTTCAAGGGGAATTCTTGCACTTGTTTGAAATGTATGACAGTGCAAAACGCTTATGGGATGCACTCAAAGAGCATTGTGAAGGTGATGATCATCTCAAGAAGAGAAGGAAGGATTTGCTAAAGAAGCAGTATTATGTTTTTACTAGCTTCAAAGATGAATCTCTTGATGAGATCTTGATTCGTTACAGTCATATGTTGGTTGAGCTTGCATACTTTGGGTACAAACCTGATCCAGAAGATGTCATCGAGAAGTTATTGGAATCTCTTCCAGTTAAGTGGGAAGGGTTTGTGACTTCAATCCAACAAAATTCCGAATTTAGCACATGGACTCTGGATCAGATCATTCGAAAGCTGAGAGGTCAAGATATGAAACGAAAGTCGAAGGAAGCAGGTAGCAGTGATTTTGTTCAGCGTCCTGAACTTTATCATAGTAAATCAAGCGTTCCTTCTGCAAAATCTTCAAGTGGAGGGATTACTGCCTTCTATAGTGGAGATGATGACAAGATGAAGATGTCAACGGATTTTGATAGCAACTTGATGTATGTAACTTCTCCAGAATCGGCCATGGTAGTGCATAATGGGATTCAGAATGGTAGTTCTCCAAGCTCGGGTTACACAGGGATGCCGATGAGCATAAGATCTGCTGAGGGACATTTGGGCATGCTCGCTTCATTTGTGTCTGCTCATGAGAAGTTAATTGGAGGAAAACTGACTGATCCTGATTTGGTTAGGGAGGATTACAAGCAAGTTGATCCAGATGACTTGGAAGAAATGGATCTGAACTGGCAATTAGCTATGTTAACATTGAGAGTTCAGCGTTTCCACTGCGCCGCAGTCAGCTTTGACAAAAGAGCAAATGTGGCAGTGATATGTACTGCGACGCAGTGGGATGTACATGTACCCACTGCGCCGCAGTCAGCTTTGACAAAAGAGCAAATGTGGCAGTGTATATGTACTGCGACGCAGTGGGATGTACATGTACCCACTGCGCCGCAGTCAGCTTTGACAAAAGAGCAAATGTGGCAGTGTATATGCACTGCGACGCAGTGGGATGTACATGTGCCCACTGCGCCGCAGTCAGCTTTGACAAAAGAGCAAATGTGGCAGTGTATATGCACTGCGACGCAGTGGGGGATCTACACGCCCACTGCGCCGCAGTCAGCTTTGACAAAAGAGCAAATGTGGCAGTGTATATGCACTGCGACGCAGTGGGGGATGATCACAGCCCACTGCGCCGCAGTCAGCTTTGACAAAAGAGCAAATGTGGCAGTGTATATGCACTGCGACGCAGTGGGGGATGATCAAGCCCACTGCGCCGCAGTCAGCTTTGACAAAAGAGCAAATGTGGCAGTGTATATGCACTGCGACGCAGTGGGGGATGATCAAGCCCACTGCGCCGCAGTCAGCTTTGACAAAAGAGCAAATGTGGCAGTGTATATGCACTGCGACGCAGTGGGGGATGATCAAGCCCACTGCGCCGCAGTCAGCTTTGACAAAAGAGCAAATGTGGCAGTGTATATGCACTGCGACGCAGTGGGGGATGATCAGCCCACTGCGCCGCAGTCAGCTTTGACAAAAGAGCAAATGTGGCAGTGTATATGCACTGCGACGCAGTGGGGGATGATCAGCCCACTGCGCCGCAGTCAGCTTTGACAAAAGAGCAAATGTGGCAGTGTATATGCACTGCGACGCAGTGGGGATGATCAGCCCACTGCGCCGCAGTCAGCTTTGACAAAAGAGCAAATGTGGCAGTGTATATGTACTGCGACGCAGTGGGATGTACATGTACCCACTGCGCCGCAGTCAGCTTTGACAAAAGAGCAAATGTGGCAGTGTATATGCACTGCGACGCAGTGGGATGTACATGTACCCACTGCGCCGCAGTCAGCTTTGACAAAAGAGCAAATGTGGCAGTGTATATGCACTGCGACGCAGTGGGGGATGTCACACCCACTGCGCCGCAGTCAGCTTTGACAAAAGAGCAAATGTGGCAGTGTATATGCACTGCGACGCAGTGGGGGATGTCACACCCACTGCGCCGCAGTCAGCTTTGACAAAAGAGCAAATGTGGCAGTGTATATGTACTGCGACGCAGTGGGATGTACATGTACCCACTGCGCCGCAGTCAGCTTTGACAAAAGAGCAAATGTGGCAGTGTATATGCACTGCGACGCAGTGGGATGTACATGTGCCCACTGCGCCGCAGTCAGCTTTGACAAAAGAGCAAATGTGGCAGTGTATATGCACTGCGACGCAGTGGGATGTACATGTGCCCACTGCGCCGCAGTCAGCTTTGACAAAAGAGCAAATGTGGCAGTGTATATGCACTGCGACGCAGTGGGGGCATCACACGCCCACTGCGCCGCAGTCAGCTTTGACAAAAGAGCAAATGTGGCAGTGTATATGCACTGCGACGCAGTGGTGGTTACTATCCCACTGCGCCGCAGTCATCCTTGGGGAATTATGCTTCGAGTCCAGTATATTTGCACTGCGACGCAGTGGGGGTGATCAAGGCCCACTGCGCCGCAGTCAGCCAGTGGGAGAAGGGGAGCTCAAACCAGTAAGATTGTACTGCGACGCAGTGGGATGTACATGTGCCCACTGCGCCGCAGTCAGCTTTGACAAAAGAGCAAATGTGGCAGTGTATATGCACTGCGACGCAGTGGGGGCATCACACGCCCACTGCGCCGCAGTGAAGGGACGGATCTGAAGGGTTTTTGGCCAGTTTCTGCACCAAAATGAGAGGGGGTATAAATAGTTTTCACAACCTAATTACCAAGTTATCAAATATTCTTTCTAGGAGCTGCACTACAAGGGAACCCTTCAAGGATCAATTCAAGATTTCATCATCTTCCGATTCGTCGAAGATTCACGTGCACCCATCTAGATCGTATCTACCTTATTGTCTTGCAATTTCTTTTCCTCAAACAATTGGTAAATCATGTTCTTCTTTGATTTTGATTGTAATTTCATTTTAATCATGAGTGGCTAATCTTTCAATTGTCCACCTTGATGAAACTAGACGAATGATGTGATTGCTATATATTTTAATTCAAAGAGATGATTTCAATTATCGTTTTGTCGTGATCTTGATGATTTAATTCCTTTATTTGTATTAATTTGATATTGGTGGCATGTGTGTTCTTCGTTAGTGGTACTAGTCGAATGCATATGTGATTTTTAACGGTTGCTTGTCTATGAGCAATTATCACTAGTTCATGGTATGATAGTGAATGTCAATTTAATATAAGGAATAATTTTGTCAACGTGTTTTGTAACGGTTGGTGGTACCACGTTATTTTCACATAGGCGCAATTGGTAATTTGATAGTCAAGCAAACTAATTGTTGGTAAGGTTGTCTAGGCAGTGGTGGTACCGGCTTGGGTAATTAAACTAGCAACTTAGGTGTTTGGGTGATTTGTGAGCGGTTGGTGGTACCACGCGAGCATTTATCCTTTCACGATTATCTTGTCAACTCTTAATGAATTTGGTCTTAATTGAAAGCAATCATGTTTGAAGTCTAGTGAAGTCAAGGTGGATGATCTTTACCATTATTGTTTGAGTTTACCTTTACTTTATCCGTTTTGTCTTTAAAAGTTCTTGTCGAAGAGAGAATCAAAGCAACACCTTTTTTCCAAACCATTTTACTAAACAATTGATTCGAACCAATCCCCGTGAACGAACCTGGACTTACTTTTTAACTATATTGCATACGATCGGGTCCACTGCCCGATAGTGTGTAGTAGTGAGTTTTTAGGTATTTCTAGTTTATAATTTTTAAGCTCGATTTAGCACATCAAGTTTTTGGCGCCGCTGCCGGGGATTGTGCGCTGTTTTAGTTGTTAATTTAGTGGTTTGATCCTTCCTCATGCGTGAGGAAGTTACTTGCTTTAATAGTTTAGTTTTTCTTTTCTTATCTTATCACAGGTGCAGTTGACGTGTTTGGTTAGTTGTGTTTTGCAGGTCTACTTTTTGGTTGATGAACTTGCGGTCTTCAGGTTTACCTCTTAATAGTCCTTTGAGAACACCAACAAGACGTAGGTTTAACTACACAACACCAACACCATTCTCACCTATTGCTAGACCCACTCCTGATTCAGACGAGGAGGGATTCTATTTGGAAGAATTTTTCAATCTTGAAGTTAAGTTAGAGGAGACAATGGGAGATGAAGAAAGGGACCCGAATGATATACGGTATGGCGAAAGGGTTCGTACTATACCTACCAACCGTGGTAGCCCTATAAGACCTCCAGCCATTGGTCATGATTTCAATCTTAAGGGTAATCATCTTAAAAGCATTGAGGAGCAACAATTCGACGGTAAAAGGAAATGGGATCCATATCAACATTTGGAAAGGTTTGAGAAGTTGGCACGGTTATACCAATATGGGAACAACCAAATGAATGCCGTTAAACTTGAGACATTTCCAATGTCCATTACCGGTGATGCTCTTGATTGGTTTAACGATCTCCCAGAAAATTCCATAGCAACTTGGGACCAACTCAAGCAAGCTTTCATTGGTAAGTTCTACTCACTTAGAACTCAAAGGAAGTTGGAAAATTTGATTAGGTCTTTTGCTCAAGATGAAGATGAAGATGTAGTGGATGCATGGATCCGATTCAAGGAGATGTTAAGGAATTGCCCGGGCCATAACATGACTAAGGAGCAATATGTTGAGCTCTTCTTTGATGGCTTCGATAAGAAGTCTAAGCGGGAGTTAGGATATGCTTTTGGGGGTGGTTTCAACAAGATCACACCAAATGAAGGTTTTGAAATTTTGGAGTCCATGGCAAAGGACAATGCGAATATGGATGATGATAGATTTTTGAAGAATGAGAGAAGGTTAAAGAAAGGTACTAGCCAAGGTAGAGTTGCAAAGGTTGAGGCTAGTCATGATTCGGGGATGATAGGAGAGATTAGAGCGCTATCGGAGCGCATGGAAAAGGGATTTGCTATGCAAGAAAGTCGGTTTGGGGCCATTGAACGGGATGTAAAGGTAGTAGCGGATGGATGTGACCATTGTGGTAATATGCATTATTCTGAAGATTGTCCCAATCGGGGACCTGAAGATGTGAGTTACATCCAGAATCAACAACAAGGGAGCTACCAGCGCAATACCGGTTTCCAGAACCGTTCTTCAGGTAATCCTCCTTATAACTCTTCTTTTCCTACTAACAACTCTCGGTTTTCAGGAAATAGATGGCAAAGGGATAACTTTCAAAGTCAGCCACAACATCAAACTCAACAAGGACAAGGATCTGGATCTTCTTCTTCTTCTAATGCCGATCCAAATGCCGAGTTGAGGGAAATGATGAAACAATTGGTAAGTAATCAGGCTGAAACTAACACTAGTATTAAGATGATTCGGGATGACACGAAAGCATTGCATGAGAGGTTGGATAGGATTGATGGCAAGGTTGAGATAAACATGAAGAATCAATGTGTGAACTTTAAGGATCTTGAGAGTAGGATGGCTGCACTTTCTAGGCCCCATGGTACCTTACCTAGCAATACTCAACAGAATCCGAAGCCTCAGTTTAGCATGGGACCGAATCAAGGACATAATTCGGGGCAGAAGTACACTCCACCTCAAGCCCGTAATGAGGAAGCCAAGGCCATCACAACTCGTACAGGTAAATCTTATGACCCTCCTACTATGCCTAATGTGGTTGTTTCAGATGTTCAGGATTCAGGAGCTAATGATGATGAGATTGAAGAGGAGATTGAGATGGAGGAGAATCCGACCGTGAAGACTCCGGTCACTCCACCAGAACCGGTTGTGGAACCCGAGGTTAAGGCTTATAAACCAAAAGTTCCATTTCCACAACGGTTCAGGAAGGCTAAACTAAAGGAACAATACAACAAGTTTGTTCAAATGATTTCTAATGTTCATATTAATGTTCCTTTAGTTGATTTGATACAGGGGATGCCTCACTATTCCAAGTTCATTAAGGAACTTGTGACGGATAAAGGAAAGATGGAGGAGGCAAAAGCTACTTTTCTAAATGCCGAGTGTTCTGCTATCTTGCAGAACCGCATACCTCCTAAGCTTGAAGACCCAGGGAGTTTTCTGATTACTTGCTCTATTAGAACCATTATTTGTAAGGCTTTAGCCGATTTAGGTGCTAGTATCAATTTGATGCCTTATTCAGTTTGGAGTAAGCTAGCTTTAGGAATCCTTCGCCCGACTCGCATGAGTATTAGGTTTGCCGACCACTCATTTCAGTATCCCATGGGGATTGCTGAAAATATTAGAGTCAAAGTAGGTCATATTGTTTTCTTAGTTGACTTTGTTATTCTAGAGATGGAGGAGGATGCTCAAGTACCCCTTATTCTTGGACGACCTTTCCTAAATACCGCGGATGCTATCATCCGTGTGAAGGATAAGGAGATTTCTTTGGGAGTGGGTACTGATAGGATTGTTTTTAATGTTGATAGGTCTATCAAGCATTCTTATTCTAATGATGAGTCATGTTTCAGGATTGATGTGATTGATGATGCTTTGGACAGAGAATTTCAGGAGCTAATGGAGACCGATATGGGAGATGAGGAGATTTCTTATCTAGGAGCTGGAGAAATTTCGGATGATGCTTTGTTTGCTGAGGTTATGGCACTTAGCTTGGAGGAGACACCTCCAGTGGATGAGAGCTTTGAGAGAGTTGTCGCTGATGGAAGCTCATTGGTACCTAATTCTGTTGATTTACCACCTACAGATTTGGAGCTTAAGCCATTGCCTGCCCATTTGGAATATGCTTACTTGGCAGGTGAATCCTCTCTACCAGTGGTTATCTCGTCCTCCTTATCGAGTGACGAGAAAGGACTTCTTTTGACCGTGCTTTGAGCCCATAAGCGGGCTTTTGCTTGGAAGACTACCGACATTCCAGGTATTAGTCCTAACTTTTGTCAGCACAAGATTGATTTTATCGATGATGTTAAGCCCGTTGTCCAGCGACAAAGGAGGCTAAACCCTAATATGAAAGAAGTGGTTAAGAAAGAAGTGATTAAGTTGTTAGATGCAGGGATTATTTTCCCTATTGCTGATAGTCCTTGGGTTAGCCCTGTTCATTGTGTGCCCAAAAAGGGGGGTATGACGGTTATAGAGAATGAGAATAGGGAACTTTTGGCTACTAGGACTATAACGGGTTGGCGGGTGTGTATTGACTACCGTAAGCTAAATGATGCCACCCGAAAGGATCACTTTCCATTGCCTTTCATTGATCAGATGTTGGAGAGATTAGCAGGTAATGAGTACTTCTGTTTCCTTGATGGGTTTTCCGGGTACTTTCAAATACCCATTGATCCAAAGGATCAAGAAAAGACCACTTTTACGTGCCCCTTTGGCACTTTTGCTTATCGGCGAATGCCGTTTGGTCTATGTAATGCCCCGGGCACCTTTCAAAGGTGCATGATTGCTATATTCCAGGACATGCTTGAAACCTCCATGGAGGTCTTCATGGATGATTTCTCGGTTTTTGGGGACTCATTTCGTACTTGCTTGCATAACTTAGATAAGATGTTGGAAAGGTGCGAGAGGGCACAACTTGTTTTAAATTGGGAGAAATGTCACTTCATGGTGACCGAAGGTATTGTTTTAGGTCACAAAGTGTCTAAGGCTGGGATAGAGGTTGATAGGGCTAAGATTGATGTCATAGCCAAATTACCCCCGCCTTCCAATGTGAAAGGGGTAAGGAGTTTTCTTGGACATGCCGGTTTTTACCGCCGTTTCATTAAAGACTTTTCTAAGATTACTCGTCCGATGACCCACTTGTTGGAGAAGGACGTCCCTTTTGTATTTGATGATGCGTGTTTAAGTGCTTTTCAGGTGCTAAAGGAAAAGTTGACCAATTCACCTATCATGGTCGGGCCGGATTGGGAATTGCCCTTTGAATTGATGTGTGATGCTAGTGATTTTGCTGTGGGAGCCATGCTTGGGCAAAGGGTCGATAAGCATTTCAAGCCCATATACTTTGCTAGCAAAACATTGAACCCCGCCCAGCAAAATTACACCACAACTGAGAAAGAGCTGCTTGCCGTGGTTTTTGCTTTTGATAAATTTAGATCATATCTTGTTCTAAGTAAGACCATAGTTTTTACGGACCATTCAGCCCTAAAGTACTTGTTTTCCAAACAAGATGCTAAACCCAGGCTTATCCGTTGGATCTTGTTGTTACAAGAGTTTGATATTGAGATCAAGGATAAGAAAGGGGCTGAAAATTTGGCTGCCGACCACTTGAGTCGCTTGGAAGATCCTCACCGGGAGGAACTTCGTGATGGGGAGATCAATGATCACTTCCCTGATGAATGTTTAATGTTTATATCTAATTCTGATAATGCTCCTTGGTTTGCAGACATTGCAAATTATTTGGTTGCAGGTGAGATACCAAATGACTTTACGCATCAACAGAAGAAGAAGCTCATTTCCGATGCCAAATACTATTTTTGGGATAGCCCATACTTGTTTCGTGTTTGTGCAGATGGGATGGTGAGAAGATGTGTAGCAGGAGCTGAGACTAGGGAGATTCTGGATGCTTGTCACTATGGTCCAACTGGAGGTCATTACGGTCCTTCAGTCACCGGTAAGAAAGTGTTTGATGCAGGTTTTTATTGGCCGACGATTTTCAAGGAGGCTCAAACTTTGGTGGAAACTTGTGACATCTGTCAGAGACAAGGAAACATTACTAAGCGGGATGAGATGCCCCAACAGAGCATTCAGGTATGTGAGGTTTTCGATATTTGGGGTATAGACTTCATGGGACCATTCCCACCGTCTAACAAGTTCCTATACATTCTTGTTGCCGTTGACTACGTGTATAAGTGGGCCGAAGCCAAGGCTTTGCCCACGAATGATGCTAGGGTAGTGATTGATTTCCTTAAACAATTGTTTTGCCGATTTGGTTGCCCTAGAGCCTTAATTAGTGACCGAGGAACCCACTTTGCAAATAATCAATTAGCTAAGGTCATGATATGGTGTTGTGCATTATTTCTCTACTTCCTATCATCCACAAACTAGTGGACAAGTAGAAAACACCAATAGGGCTTTGAAGAGAATACTGGAGAAAACGGTAGGAGATAACCCTAGGGTTTGGTCAAAGAAGTTGGATGACGCCTTGTGGGCATTTAGGACGGCTTACAAGACACCGATTGGCACCACGCCATACCGGTTGCTCTATGGTAAGACTTGTCATCTTCCCATTGAGATTGAGCATAAGGCATATTGGGCTTTGAGAAATTTAAACTTGGATATGATGGAAGCCGGTGACCTTAGGATGTTGCAACTTCATGAGCTCGATGAGCTTAGGTTAGGTGCATATGAAAATTCAAGGCTTTACAAGGAGAAGACCAAAGTTTACCATGACAAAAGGATCCGTAGAAAGGAATTTAAAGTAGGAGCTAAGGTTTTGTTGTTTCTGTCTAAGTTTAAGATCAAGCAGCCTAAGCTTACTTCTAGGTGGATAGGACCTTTTGTAATCAAGCATGTTTATCCGTCGGGATATGTTGAACTGTTCAAGAGAGATGGTGAAGGTTCTTTCATTGTAAATGGTCATAGATTGAAGTTATACTTGGAAGAAGAACAAGTGGATGGGATAATCGAGGAGATCCCCATTTTTGAACACGAGCCTTGAAAGGTAGTCGAGTCTAGCTAACGACTCGTAAATAAATTAAGCGCTTCTCGGGAGGCAACCCGTGTTATTTTTGTTGCATTTTATTTTCATTTAATTAGTCAGTTTGATTTTGTTTTGTCAAGAAATGTGCTGGTGCAATTTTGAGGTCATGCGGATGGTGGTAAGTATATTTTCAAAAAAATTTAAGGAAAAACTGGAGGTTTGAGACCAGTGAGTCTTCACTGCGACGCAGTGGGGGTGAATATGCCCACTGCGCCGCAGTCCATTTATACTGGACTTTGGGAGCAAATATGCCCCACTGCGACGCAGTGGGGGAGTCTGATGACCACTGCGCCGCAGTGGTCCCTTTGACCGGTCAACCAGATCTATACGTATTATTGCCAGTCAAAACTTGGGTTACTTTTCACCACTCCTTCTTATCAGTGTAGTTTGCTCTCAATTTCTCCCAGTATTTCACCATTCTTGCATTCTTCTTTTTCTTTTTCTCCTACATTACTAGCATTCTATCATCATCATGGGAAAAGAGGTATGTTATCTTGACTTTTCTTTTTATTTTCTTTAATTTTTGATTTTTGATTTTTAGGTTTTAATTTTCAAATTAATTAGTGGGTTGTGTTAGATATGGGCTATTGATAACAATGTGGTGTTTAATTTTTCAATTTAATCACTTGTTCATCCGAATTTGAGATAGCTTAAACTAGGTTTTTGAAAATTTTTGGGGTTTTTGATGGACAAGTGTGGGGGAGGTTAATGCTCGCTTAGTTGTTGTTACATTGTTAAAATTTAGTAGTTTGTTGGTTTGATTGTACCCCTGTTGCTGAAGGTTATTATGAACACCAAGTACTTGCCCAGCAAACCCTAGCCACTGCGCCGCAGTGGTGGTGTATGGTGCCACTGCGCCGCAGTGGCAACCTTCTGTCATATAAGTGAATTTTGCCTCACTGCGACGCAGTGAGGACCACCCAGTCCCACTGCGCCGCAGTGGGAACTTTCTGTCCAGGAGTTGTTTTGAAAGATTTGTGTTATGTCAGTTTTGCATTCCGTTTGTCTCATGTTTGTTTATTTTATTGGTTGTGTTTACAGTCCGCAACTCAGAGGAGGCAGATGGAAGTTGGTCAAGGAAGCGGTACTGGTTCCAAGAGGGCTAGACAAGAGCCGGAAGTACCTGAATTGAAGTTTGGAGAGAACCAAATGGATGAAGCACACGCATGGTTAGCGTTCGATGGGGCTAGGCAGCCCCATAAGAACAACTTTTTGAACAATCTCTTTGCTCTCCATCGACAGGTAGTTTGCCCTCCAAAATATCTTGACCCAATTTTTGCTAGAAATTATGGGTTACAGGAGGACATCCGTCGTTGGTTTCGTATTGAGGTTCCAATCGGTGAACGGGTGGTTAGTTGTGATATGTGGCATAACATTTTCCATAATCGGGAACCATGTTTTCGTGAACTCTGTCTTGAGTTTTATTCTACTTTGAAGTTGACCAAGGACCTTAATAAGGTCAACGATATTTTTGAAGAGAGGGTAGTCACTTTTTTCTGCGGGGGACAGCTTCGGAAGTTATCTATTCCGGAATTTGGATTTTATTGTGGAATGTATACGAGGAACCAGTTAGATAGTCAGGAATTTAGGGCATTGTTGAGAAAGGGGTTGTATGTGAAGCAGGATTTGGGGGATGGTGAGTCAATAACTCAGTATTGGACTCGTATTTCGGGACACGATTGGCCCTCTAGTGGCTCTGGTAGTGTGTCTAAGATTAGAAGTGTCAAGCTGCGAATGTTGCATAGGATGATTGTAACGTTTCTGGTACAGAGGTCCACCCATTGGGACAAGGCGTACCAGCTAGACTTATGGCTGATTAAGTTGTTTACTGAGGGGGCACCGAGGAGGTTTGCTTCGGCCCCGATGGTTGTTCTGGACAGGATGGTGAATCACTCGGATTCAAGGTTGGTGCTTGGGCATTTTATCACCCGTATTTACAAGAGGATGGGGGTGTTTGATACTGATGTATGCCATGAGGGATTGTCTTTGCCGGTTAGTCAGGAGCATCTAACTGAGAAGGAGTTGATCATCGCCAAGATAGTGAAGAAGCCGAAGAAGAATGAGCAGGCTAGGTTGTTGGACGATACTGGTGTTATCGCTGCACCGCCTCCTGAGGTGGAGGATTCTAATGATGATGAGATGGAGGACGCCCCTCAGGAGCCTCAGAGGAGGCGGGGCCGTCCTAGTATTGACTTGACTGATTTAGGGTCCCAGCTGCAGCAGATTATGGATGGGCAGCAGGCTAGCCGCCAGGCTTTTGATGATTATCAGCGGCGCATGGACCAGGATATGACTTGGATAGGATCGCAGCAGACCCGCACCAACTATACCCTTGATTACTATCAGCCCATGTGGGACGCTCAGTACCATGGACAGCCGTTCGTTCCTGATACTCCTATCCCCGAATTTTCACCACCACCTATTCATGTCCCGACATATCGTCAGGGAGGGGGTTCTTTCTTCCCACATGATCTTGGTGGATCTCCTCGTGGTCCTGTGCAGTTTGGGTCTTTTGGAGGCAGGTCTTCTGTTGATGCAGGTACTAGCGCAGATTGGAGACCATGGACTAGTGGACCGTCTGGTGGTGATGCTGGTGGTTCTGGGGGATTCGTTGGTGGATCATCTTCTTTTCAACCTGGTTTTGTTGCAGGATCTGGATCGGGCTTTGGTGGTGGACCTTCTGGAGGAGATGTTGGTGCCTCTAGTTCCGGTCAGGAGGGGGAGCGCACTTGGGTTACCGACCTTTTTGATACATCCGGACTTCCCTATGGCTATCATGGCCAGTTTCAGTGATGTTGATCATGGTTCCCATCCGGTACCGTGGGATGGAATCATATGTGCTTGGTTATGATTTGGATGACTGTTAATCATTTATTTTTGTTTGGTATCCACCCTACGGGGTGATGAAACATTTGTATTCTTTTCTTTTCTTTTGCTTCTTTAATTTTCTGCATGAGACTGTAGATTAGTTTAATTTTTGTATGGATATTTGGTTATGCTTGCTATTTGAGGTTGGACAGGTCTATCCGTTTGATGGCAATACCTAGTGGAACCCAAGTGTGGGGGGAGGACCAGTTGGAGTTGTTTGATTGTGTGATCGTGTTAGTAGCTCACTTTGATGTCATGTGCATATGCTGGCAGTAAGTTCAGCGCTATATTTTTTATTGGCATCTTTATTGACATTGTTCACACACAGTTCTTTTATCCGGTATGTGTTCTCATTCTTTCTGTCTATTGTGCTTACCCCTATTTACCTTTGTTTGACCGAATATGGACATTGAGGGCATTGTCCATCTTAAGTGTGGGGGGTGGCAAATAGATTTAAGCTACCGGGTACATCACTTTTGTTGTTTTGCCATTGAGATTTCTACCGGTTTTGTTGATGTGTCCCTCTCATGGGCCTTCGGATTTTATCCAAGGGTAGGAGTTTCTATTTTGAGCTCTTCACTGTGATGTGCATGTTTGGAATCGGTGTTGTCAATTTGGTGGGATAATAGAGGTTGATGTGATTTTTAAAAAAAAAACTTGAGTTGTGCTTGTCCTTGTGGTAAATTGCTTTTGTCACTTAATTCATAATAACTTAATGAGCAATTTTACTACAAATTCTTTTCCTTGGTAAAAGTTTAATCGGCGAAATGTGTTCTGAACGGTTATTGGGCTTATCCTTGTGGATTGATAACATTACTTGCATACTCAAAATTTCCCAAACACCTAAAGTTGTGAGATTCATTGTTCATATATAGATGTGCTAGGTGTTTACGGTTTTGGTTCGATTGCCTTGTAATTTGTCCCTCTCTTAGGCTCTTGGATTTATTCGGGAGTAAGGGTTCCATTTCGAACTCTGCACTAAGATGTGCGAATTTGAGGTTAATTTATTCCATTTCCGGGGTCTTTTCTTTGATTTGAGTGTGCCGGTGATGTGTTGAGCTAGAACTTGGCCTTGTGATCGTGACGAGACCGCAGTGAGATCACTTTTGTGATAAAAGTACATCGGATGACGAATTGGCATATAGGTTTGACCCATTCTTTTCTTTCTTCCTTTATTTTCACTTTTCCTTCTGTATATTCATACCCTTACTATACTTATACTCACTTACATATACATCCTTTTAACTTAGCCTTTTCCATTGTATATATACACTCATTTATGTAAACTTTACCTTATCATACCTTACTATACCGATAGTCTAATCTGGGGGGCCATTGATTGTCATTGGTTTGTTGGACGGTTTGTGAGAGTTTTGGTGGTTGATTGATTGGATTATGCTTTGAATTGGGGGAAGACGTAGATTAGTTTACGTATTCGGGAATGTGTTGGATTGTTCAAAAGAAAGTAAATGTGTTAGACATGGTTCATCATTGTAAGAGGGTGCCTACTAGTAGAGTAAGATTGATTTCAATTAAAAATAAAAATAAAATGAAGAACTTGGGCTACTAGTGGGTACTTCTCATTTTTATATGTCTAGAGTTGTGATGTATCGTTAAGATTGGAGGGTTTGGTTGTTTTTAAGTTGTTTGAAGTTGATACACCACAATGGTGTCGAGTTTGCTTGGTATTTTTGAGGTGTCTTGGCGGATGAGCAATTTATGGGTTCATGGTTTGTTGGCAATCAATGGTACGGGTTTTTGATTAGACTATTTTGTTCATATTTTATACTCACTTACATATACATCCTTTTAACTTAGCCTTTTCCATTGTATATATACACTCATTTATGTAAACTTTACCTTATCATACCTTACTATACCGATAGTCTAATCTGGGGGGCCATTGATTGTCATTGGTTTGTTGGACGGTTTGTGAGAGTTTTGGTGGTTGATTGATTGGATTATGCTTTGAATTGGGGGAAGACGTAGATTAGTTTACGTATTCGGGAATGTGTTGGATTGTTCAGATATTGTCAAACATTTCGGGTTTTCATTTAAGATTAAAACTGCTTCACCCAACTTCTTTGTCTTTGACATACTTGGTGTTGCTTCTTTTTGATACTCGTAATTGTTATTTAGTTTCTTTGCCAAGGATTACTTTTTCTTTAAATGTTGGATTTGCTTGAGGACAAGCAATGCTCAAGTGTGGGGGGGTTTGATGTGACCAATTTATACCCATCGCCCACATCGTTATTGGCCTTTTTATTATATGTTTTTAGGCGATTTTGTTGGCATTTGGTGCGTTTATGGTTTTGTTAGTGGTTTCAGGTTCTAAACAGGTGACGTTTCCATTTGGTGCAATTTCGAATAATTTTGAGGCCATGAAGTTGATTGGAGAGTTCGATACGTGAAAAGAGTTAGAGATTATGCAAATCTTCAAGTATTGATGTGTGGCTTTCGGACCAGTGTATTCGCACTGCGACGCAGTGGTGAGGTTACTATCCCACTGCGCCGCAGTCATCCTTGGGGAATTATGCTTCGAGTCCAGTGTATTTGCACTGCGACGCAGTGGGGGTGATCAAGGCCCACTGCGCCGCAGTCAGCCAGTGGGAGAAGGGGAGCTCAAACCAGTAAGATTGTACTGCGACGCAGTGGGATGTACATGTGCCCACTGCGCCGCAGTCAGCTTTGACAAAAGAGCAAATGTGGCAGTGTATATGCACTGCGACGCAGTGGGGGCATCACACGCCCACTGCGCCGCAGTGAAGGGACGGATCTGAAGGGTTTTTGGCCAGTTTCTGCACCAAAATGAGAGGGGGTATAAATAGTTTTCACAACCTAATTACCAAGTTATCAAATATTCTTTCTAGGAGCTGCACTACAAGGGAACCCTTCAAGGATCAATTCAAGATTTCATCATCTTCCGATTCGTCGAAGATTCACGTGCACCCATCTAGATCGTATCTACCTTATTGTCTTGCAATTTCTTTTCCTCAAACAATTGGTAAATCATGTTCTTCTTTGATTTTGATTGTAATTTCATTTTAATCATGAGTGGCTAATCTTTCAATTGTCCACCTTGATGAAACTAGACGAATGATGTGATTGCTATATATTTTAATTCAAAGAGATGATTTCAATTATCGTTTTGTCGTGATCTTGATGATTTAATTCCTTTATTTGTATTAATTTGATATTGGTGGCATGTGTGTTCTTC
Source organism: Erigeron breviscapus (assembly GCA_034093135.1). Classification (NCBI taxonomy): domain Eukaryota; kingdom Viridiplantae; phylum Streptophyta; class Magnoliopsida; order Asterales; family Asteraceae; genus Erigeron; species Erigeron breviscapus. The sequence goes on along the minus strand of CM067168.1, from coordinate 9,805,343 downwards.
GTTAGTGGTACTAGTCGAATGCATATGTGATTTTTAACGGTTGCTTGTCTATGAGCAATTATCACTAGTTCATGGTATGATAGTGAATGTCAATTTAATATAAGGAATAATTTTGTCAACGTGTTTTGTAACGGTTGGTGGTACCACGTTATTTTCACATAGGCGCAATTGGTAATTTGATAGTCAAGCAAACTAATTGTTGGTAAGGTTGGGTAATTAAACTAGCAACTTAGGTGTTTGGGTGATTTGTGAGCGGTTGGTGGTACCACGCGAGCATTTTATCCTTTCACGATTATCTTGTCAACTCTTAATGAATTTGGTCTTAATTGAAAGCAATCATGTTTGAAGTCTAGTGAAGTCAAGGTGGATGATCTTTACCATTATTGTTTGAGTTTACCTTTACTTTATCCGTTTTGTCTTTAAAAGTTCTTGTCGAAGAGAGAATCAAAGCAACACCTTTTTTCCAAACCATTTTACTAAACAATTGATTCGAACCAATCCCCGTGAACGAACCTGGACTTACTTTTTAACTATATTGCATACGATCGGGTCCACTGCCCGATAGTGTGTAGTAGTGAGTTTTTAGGTATTTCTAGTTTATAATTTTTAAGCTCGATTTAGCACATCAGTGGTTCTATAGTGAGTCAGAATTCTAGACATCAATATGCTAATACTGGGAACAGAAGCTCAGGAGAAACGGACAACTCGAGAGCTTTAGTTGTTCAATCTGATGGTACATATAATTGGGGTTCGACTAGTACCGATGATAAGAATCATGCATTCATGGCAATAATTCACGACCTTGATGAAGAAATGAACGATCTTGCTGATAATTCATTTGATCCTATGGTATGTGCCAATGTTCATGGTAGTGTTCATCAGAGGGTAGAAGAGGAACCTGAATCATCAGAACCAGTAAGAGCTGAGAATGAAGAAGCTTCTACTGAAGCTAATGAAACTGTGAAAATTGAGAAAAAGGATAAGGGTGTAAAGATCGAGATACCTGATGATCTGAGTACAGAAGGGCTCGTGAATTTCGTGGCCAATCTTGAGGCACCAGAACAACAGGTAAGTCTTTCTCTACAATCACTTATTTCTGTTTGTAAAAGTAGCATAGGTTTGTCTAGCGAAGTAACTGTCCTTAGAAAGGAACTTGACTCTACTAAGACCCTTTTAAATGATGCCACTAGTGGTAGAAGTAAGTTATCTACTGAGGTCATGGTATTTAAAGGTCATGCCAAAGAATATCTTAATCAGATTAAATCTGAAGAAGATAGGTTTGATTCACTTAGGGTAGAATATGCACAGTTACTAGGCAGAAAACAAATGCTAGATGAGGATTTAGAAAGGGTAGTAAAAGAAAGTGCTAAAAAGGACAAAGAATTAGCAGATTCTAGGGTACAGATTGTTGAACTAAGTGGCAAACTAAATAAAATGAGAGACATAGGAACTATGATGGGTCACCTTAGAGATGCAAAAGTTAAAGGTGAACAACCTAGTTTTGTCCAGAAATATAATGTCGTTCCGCCACCTTTTAGTCACAATTATGACAGTTTTCAGAAGCTTACTTTAGAAGAATCTGAAAAATCAAGTCCTGAAAATGTACCCAAGACTACCCCTCCAGAGACCAAAACTAGTGATGTTCTTATCCCTGAGATGTCTAAGTCAGAGGGATCTGGTAACAAGACTAGTGAATCTAAGGCTCACTCAGACCCAAGTGAAGCCAAACGGACAGTGGATAACAAACTAAAAGAAATTGAAAAAGAAGTTGAAATGGAAACAGTTGTCTACTTTACTTTAAAAGGTAATGATAAAGTGTTTTCAGCAAAGGAGTCAGATTTAAACGGTAAATATCCTGAAAATATTGATCAGATCTGGAGTCTTGATGAACCCGTAAAATCTGAACATTTGCCAAAACCTGTTAAAAGCAAGAACTTTAAAGATACAGTTTTCAAGAAGGGTTTTGTTCAAACTTCTACAATTAATGCAGAAGGTTTGAGTGTTCAATCTGAAACACCTGAACAATTTGCTGAAAGGAAAATTAAAGAAATGTTATCCATTGATCCAAAGATTCAAACTTTGAAACGGTATGCTCCTCCTATACAAGCACCGACTTCTTGGGAAGAGGCTTATGCAGCTCTTGAATATATAGATGAATTAAGAGGTCATGGGGTTCCAGTGCCTGAGATTATTCATGGTGATATATCAAAGAAGGCTTCTAAAAGGTCATGTTTTAAGTGTCGTGAGATAGGTCACGTATCAAGTTGTTGTCCTTATAAGAAGAATAAATCTAGGATGTCACCTGATAAGTCTAAGGATAGTGTTAGATCTTCTGGAAGCAATGGGAAGGGTAAATTAGTTGATCAAGTAAGTTCACCACAGTTCATGAGTGCATATAGAAATAAATATTATGAGGATTATGCAAAAAGACATCCAGATGATGTAAATGCACAGAACTATGTGAAACTGATTAGGTCAAGAGTTGTCAATGGACATCGAAAACCATCCCAAACTCTAAGGAACTCATCACCTCAATCTAGAAGTATTTCACCTAAAGACAGATCTGTGAAGTCTAGAAGTGTCTCACCTAGAGATAAGTCTGTGCAATCTAGAAGTGTCTTACAAAGGGAGATTGAGGATAGAACCCAGACAAGTAATAGTAAGCCTAGAAGTGTCTCATCTCGAGAAGGTTCTAGTAGTTCGAGTCAGTCTAGTAAATTAATAGATAAACCCAACAGTGCTTACTATGACAGGTTAATAGCTGAAGCTAAGTCGAATTCTAATCCATTATTTCAGCGACATAGTCCTAGGAGAATGTATTCATCATCTCCTGAGAGAATATCAAGATTTCAAAAGAACTCTAAGGGTAATAACCAAAGGCTACCTACTGAAAGGAGGCCTAGTGGTTCTCCCAGTCGTAGGCTTAGTGCTGGAAGAAATTCACGAATCTCACCCAGCAGAAGGCATGTTGACAGCTCAATTGTTAAACCAGCTAAGGCTTGGGTGCCTACTGGTGGATTTTGGGCTGACATAGTCTCTGATGAAGAGAATGATAGACCCAAAGCCAACAGGGCTAGGGGTCCTTTTGAGAACTAATTATTTTGTGAATGTGCAGGAGTTGCTAAGGTAAACCGCAGGTTTATGGTTTATCAATAGCAGAAGCTCCAAGCACATTATGGAATACAAGGGACTATTGACGGAGTTTACTCCTGTTAAAAGGTCCTATGTCTGTTTTGTGGATTCCAAAGGCGGAAGTATTTCCGGGGTTGGAAGAGTTGTAAAAGGAAGCATCTTAATTGATAATGTTAATTTTGTTGAAAAACAGGATCAGAACCTTTTGCCAGGCGTATCAGTGTCTAAGAAGGACTTAGAAAAGGAAAAAGTCTATCTTACTCATTATACATTAAAGGGTAGTGATCGAGTTTTTACCGAGATGGAATTTTCAAGATTTTGTTTTCCTCGGGTTTTGATTGATAAAGTATGGAGTGTAGAAGTTAACAAGGAGGATCGTAGCTATGATCGTCCGAAAGTTGGGCCTCTTGTGTTAACTCCTGAACAAGAAGAGATTTGTAGGTCTCATGAGCAAGCTGTCAAGGACTTTGAAGATGTGTTAGATGGACGAAAGAGAAAGATCTATGAAACTCATGATCAATGTTCCAAGAAGACTTATTCTAATTAGTTTATGTTTATTATTGCTCATGTGATAGACAAAGTACTATATAAGATCATGACTAGATGATGATCTATAGTAAATGTTCTAATTTTTATATGTTTGATTTATGTTGTTGGTTATGTTATATGTCAGTTCCAGAAGTGCACTAGTTTAATCACAGGGATGAAGAAATTGGTGTTCTTGAGGAAGTAGACATCAGTGGATGTCAGTCTTAGGGGAGAGATCGGAATACATTACAGCGAGTGAATGCTTGTTCACAGGCTCTGGAGATTACGGTTAGAATTTCCTTTGTACTCTCATAAAGATAGACAATGAATCCTCCATATCCATAACTAATAATCTTGTTAAGCACAGTAGGACTAAGCACATAGACATAAGCTTTCATTTTATTCGTGATTGTACTGAAAAGAAATTGATAGTCCTAGAAAAGGTGCCAAGTGACTTTAATTTAGCTGATCTGTTCACTAAGGCTTTCGACCGAACTCGTTTCGAGTTGTTAGTCCAATTGATTGGAATGAGAAATCTATAGTGACAGTGTCTCTCAAAAGGAACTTTGTAAAATGAGTCAGTGTTTGTGTTGTAATGTATGTGTGTCATATAGTGTCAGAAAAACAAAATAAAAATCAGAAATAAAAAAGAAATAAAAAAAAGAGTAAGGTCACTGCATCAAGACGACTAGACGTGACGATACTTTAGCTTTTAAGCCTACTTAATTGTACTTTAAAATGCTCAGTTCAGTGATACCATTATATGATGTATCGGTAGGCACAAAGTACCAAGGTTTCCTTATAATCTGAACTTAAATGTATACAATGTTCTTATGGGAAATGTATTCAGATATATGGCTGAGAATGCTTGTTCTTAAAATAGACAAGTCCTTTAAATCTTTTGAAAGATCTTGCATTGTAATTATGTATATTTGGTCTTTATATAGAAGGTCTCGGGTACATATATGTGTATGTATTGCTTTTTCGGATGTATATTTGACAAGATATGCAAATATCTAATAAATCTGTTGAAAATATGAAGCTAATGTGGCCTTTGAGATTCGAACAAGTAAGTCCTTGGGGTGTCTTTGTATACCTAGCCTACCTAAATCTTCCAACTTGGGATAGGTTGTCAGAAAGTTCGCTACACGGGTCTCATCGAAAGTCATGGGTTTTCATAAGTGCTTAAAATAATGTCACAAATATGCAAGTACTTGGCATTATGCAATGTTAAGTATATTTCCGTACGTGAGTCAAGTTAAGTCGCTTTGCGCGTGAGGAATCACCGACCTGTCACCGCTGACTTGATTCTTAAAGACTTTCTCACTTTACTCACCAAATGTCTTAATCTTAGTGCTTGTGTCGATTATGAGAGTGTATCTGAATATGGGGCACATAAGTTCGCAAACGTGATTAAGTGACATATTAGGCTACTCGGGTTGCATGGTGACTATCCTTGGCCAGGGTATGTCGAAAGTGTCACAAACCAAAAAGGAGACTGGAAGTACCGAGTGTTTAAGAGGACAAACATATTGGTAATCGTTTTTGGATCGCTGTTCATAACTAATAATAAGAGAATTATTTCTCGCTAGTAGGCTTATGTAACATGCTAATCAGATCTAATCAGCAATATCTTTAGCTCTTATAACTATGTTATTCGTTTATGTTTAGTGTATGTGTGTGTGTGTTATGTTTTTCGTGAAATGTTTAAATTTTTTATTTGTATTGTATTGTTTAAATAAAAGTTCCTATTGCACGAGAGATATAGTCAGAATAGAATCTAGTTTCCAAGAGGACTCAACTACGTTCTATGGAACACTGAATAAACAAGTAGGGTAGTTAAGCGATAGTGTTGTGATCAAAAGCTAAAAGAAAGTATGTCATATTAACAGAATATGGGTTTAAGGAAAAGAACACAGAATTGTTGATTTCAATAAACAGATATTGAGTTAATGACTATTTTGTTTTAATTCTTAGAAAAAAGATTTTCATAAGAATGGACACAGAGTTGTTCATAGTTTTGAATTTGATCTTTGAAAGATTTTTGAATCAAAAAGATTTGGAACAGAGATTCTAAATAATTTTGATATGCTATGTGCATAATTTGAAAGTGCTGACAGTGAATTATTTGACCTTAATGAGACTTAGGTTAATAATAGACTGTTAAGTATATTCATTTTATCTTGCTATTTTATTCATTTCTTCAGATTGTATGTTATTACTTTGAGAAGATTTGATGTGTGTGTTGAGATGTGCAGGACAACGGACATATATTCGTTTTTGTAGGTTGTTGAGCAAGATTTCACCACGGAAGCAAGATATGGATCATGCAAATCTATACTGAACAAAGATAAATACTAGTTTGATGAGGCTATCATAGGAGTATTTATAATTGTTATCTAGTTTAACCAAGTTGGATACTAGTTTGATGAGGCAATCATAGGAGTATTACATATGGTATCCATAGATGGGATTTGTATAATCAAATGTCATTTTGCAAAAGTATAAGAGATTAGGTTTCAGTTAGATGTTTTTACAGAGTTAAAGACAAGTGACTTTTGAAACAGAATCTATATAAGTTTGCATAATGAAAGATACTTTATTAGAAGACCTTAGTTCAGGTTATCCGTAGAATGATAAGACAGAGATCTTAAGATTCTAGATCTTGATAAGTATGTGTAGAATGATAAGACAGGATCTTAAGATTCTAGAATTTTTCTGATAAGTTGACGGATAAATAAGAGTTTATAGGTCAATGATTTTGAACAATAAGACTGGGATCTTACGGTTTAGATTTTTGAACAATAAGAAGTTTAAGGTTCTTGAAGATTTGTAGTTCTAGACTAAGATAATTTCATATGTTTATGACTTATGATAGTGAAGAATAACAAATTTGGAGAAGAAAATGAAGAATGTAGTTCTAGATTAAGTCGTTACTATCAAATGTAATAGTGATGAAATAATGAAGAATAACATTATTTATTTTTATCTTGTTTTAAGCTTGTATGTGCAGGTATTAGCACAAGGAAGCACAATGATTTATATATGTCTCCATATCTTCAAGACATTGAGACTTCGAGACATGATTTAGATTGCTTTTGAAACAGGTTCCATGTTTGTAACAACCGTGCATTTTGACTTTTGACTATGGGTACGTTTCCTAAGTTTCGATTAATTAATATATGTTCAAGTGCAATCTAAGGGTCATTTGAGTGCAATGTGTTTTATATGGGTCAAATTATCGTGCGACTAGAGACTTATGTGCAAGTTGAGATCATTAGTTGGTGCTAATCGAATTTCATTAGATGATTTTATGGTGACTAGTAAATGGTTATGGACCCTATCCATGGGTTATGCCCAAACCCATGACCCACCCAAGTGAACAAACCCTACCCTCCCTCATTTCCCTCATCCATTCATTCATAATACTTGCATATTCTCTCCCATCTCACTAAATACTCATACTCTCCATCTCTCCCTAAATTCTTGGTTCATTTATGTTAGTCCAACTAGATTAATAACAAAACCCTCATCCTTAGTATCATCCTAGCATCATATCAAAAATCCAAGTTTTCAAGTGCAAGAAAAAGCTTCATTTAGGTCAAAATCGGGTTTGATTGCTTGTGGAAGTTTTGGTAAGTGTTTTCTAGCTCAACTTCATCATTTCTAGTTATTAAACTTGTATTACACCTAAATCTAAGCACTCTTGGTCCTTATAGCTTCAAAATCCGAAATTAGGGTTTCTAGTTATCTAAATTAGGTCAAAATTCGATTTGGGTCAAAAGCCATGTTTTGGAATGGAACTTCTGAGTGGGTTATGTTCAAATGAGTTTGTTATGTTCAAAAACGGGTCAAGGAACTCCTCAAAACGATTTATGAGTCAAAAACTAGGTTTTGGGTCGATTTTGTGTTCAAATGGGTCAAGATCGAATTTTAACAAGAAAATGTGTTAAAGGCTGGTTTTGGATGATGAAACATGTTTAGTTATGTTCAATTATGTTTAACTATGTTCCAAAATGGGTCTCGAAGTTGTGCAAGTCGATTTCATGGCTTAAATGTTGAGATTTTTAGGGTTTTGGGTCGTGTTTGTGTCAAGAACACCTGCTGGTGCATTGCTGATGCAGAACAGGCGTAACTTACGCCCCTGTTGGCGTAACCTATGCCCCTCTCCATTTTCATTACGCCAAGACCCTACTGTTTACGCCCAAAACTCGTCCAAAATGCATGTTTCTGGAGCACCGTAGCTTACGCCCCTCTCTGGCGTAGGTTACGCCCCTTAAATTTTGCCCAGCGTAGCTTACGCCCAAATGGGCCGTAGCTTACGCCTCTTGAGTTCCTGCCTAGCGTAACCTACGCCCGAATGGGCCGTAGCTTACGCCTGTCTCTAATGTTCATTTTCCTGTTTTGATTTTAAATCGTATTTCACTTTCCTTGGGACACATCGAACTTCCAAATGGGTCTTTCCTTGTCTTCCAAGTTATCGTACTTAGTTCTAATACGCGTTCAAGTCCCGGGTTAAATTCTAAAGTTCATAAAAGCTAAATGAGGACATGGTTGTATATATATATTGATACGTACACGTACATTATGATAGGTTGTGATCGCTTGGCAAACAATTGACGTTCTAGTTCACTTTAACTTCGGTAAATCAAGGCAAAGGTGAGTTTTTCGTAGTCTCCCCTACTCTTTTAAGAGTCGGGCTGAAAAGTGTACTTCGTGCATGATGTTATTTTGTGGCGTACCGGTTGTGTGACGTTTTGTTAGTGTGAAATTATGTGATTAGTTGTATGGTCATTATAAGTTGTATATTGGGTTGTTTTAGGTTAGTTGTGTATATATGGAGGACGGTAATGCCTTTGAAAGGTTGGAGATGTGGTGGGAAGGCTGCGGATGACCCTATATATAAGCATCAACGGCCTTTCAAAAGTAATAGCGTACGAAGTATATACATATGATGTTTGGTTGTGTGTGGACATTATTGGTCACGGATGAGTGCATTTATGTGCAATTGAGTACAATGAGTACATTTACGTGCAATTGAGTTCATTGAGTACAATGAGTACATTTACGTGGAATTGAGTTCATTGAGTACAATGAGTACATTTACGTGCAATTGAGTTCATTGAGTACAATGAGTGCATTTACGTGCAAATGAGTACAATGAGTATATTTATGTGTAATTGAGTTCATTGAGTACAATGAGTACATTTACGTGCAATTGAGTACATTGAATACAAGTGTGCAATTTAGTAGACATGTTAATGTGAATCTATGTATTGGTTGACATTGGGAACGTGTTCATGTTCATCTTTTCCTACGAACTCACCAACCTAGTGTTGACGTTGTTTAGTACACTTTTCAGGTAACCAGGAGAACCCAAGAGCTTGATGCATTGCTAGATTGTTGGACTTGACCATGGATCCGTGATTCATTACCCGTTGATGGGACTTGCTTAGGATCATGAGCCATCTTTTGAATTGTTATTGTGTAAACTTTTGATGGTTGAATGCTCCTTATGCTTTTGTGACATTGTAACTTAATTGTTGGGTTCCCGGAATCCTCTTATTTTCATATAGTCTCGTTCTACGATAATTCCATCTTGTGTCATGCTTTTCGGTACATTTCGAGCCTAGCTCGGGGTGTTACAATGTTCCTAAAGGTTGTGATTCAAGTTTCAAAGTTTCTGGTTTTCATGGAAGTCAACTAGTTCAGTATTGATTGTTGGAAATTCTACTTCTCTATTAAATGCCGGTTATGTAAGGCGAGCAGGGACTCGAGCAATATATCCAAGAAGGAAGATTGCATATGCTTAATTCGGAGGGATTTATCGTTGAGGGGGAGAACTACAACAAGCTATGGTGCATTAGTTGATTATTATGACGATACAGAGAGTTTGAAGTTTGTCTTTCAAATTTGAAGTTTCAGAAGATCGAGTTTCGGGTATAGCAATTAAAATGTTGATTGTCTCGAAATTCTTTTTCAGTGTATTTGCAGAGAAGTCAATCCAAGGGAAGGGTTTCTAAGCAAAAGACTGAAGTATTCAAGACAATGCTAAGAACATCAGGTTTTTATTATTTATATAGTATTTACAAGATGATGATAGCAATGTTTTTCTAGTTGAAGATCTTAGATATAGAAATAATTTTATTTTAATATGAAAGATTATCAACTATGTTAGTAAAACCTTAGACATAGACATATGTAAATGTAGAAGGTTATGTGAAACCTTAGACATAGACATTAAGTGAATGTAGAAGATTATTAAATCTTAGACATAGACATAATGTGAATGTAGAAGGTTAAATAAATCCTTAGATATAGACTTAATGTGAATGAAGAAGATTAAGAAAATCTTAGTCATAGACGTTAAGTGAATATGAAAGGTTATTAACTATATTATGCCTTAGACATAGAAATGTCATGTTTGAATGTGAAAGGATACATAGTTAATATTTTATGCCTTAGACATAGATATATTGTTTGAATATGAAAGGTCTTTGCTACCTTAGATATAGAAACATATATGAATGTGAAAGGTTTAAGCATTGATTATTTAGATCATATAGTTATGAAAACATGTCATAAATTGAGGAGGAGAACCTAGTCAATGAAGTTATGGCATCAACATGATATAATATTGTGGCAACCCTAAAAGAACGTGATCAACTCTTTTATGGTTACCCGGTATTATAACAAGTTAATGACATCACGGATTGCACGCGGTTGGTTTAGAGTATAATAAGGAACCGGTACGCTTTTTGGGAGTTGATTGGGTGGAGGGTTAGCCGCTGGTACACCCTGTATACATACCCGGATCAATAACTAGGAAGCATATCGGATTCGGATTATACTTTGGACCACTTGTTTAGTTGTGTGATTGTTTGATGTATTGAAATGGACATGCGGTTTATTGATGAACAATTATGGTGAAATATGGTATGATGGCATGATACATAACAATTCCCCTAGAACAATTGCACTTTTGCCTTAGCGTAACGATATGAATTATGTGTGACATGTTGACATGAGAACACTAACCACTTATGTGACTAACATGCGAGCAATTTGAGGCTAACTTTTCGAGTCGACGTTTCCTTGTTTTATAGTAATGGTGAGGCCAAGAAGAGCCGGGACTACTTATAGAGAGCGAACTCCGGAACAACAACCGGAAGTTCAAGGAGAAGGTCGTGGTGGAGGAAGAGGTCGTGGTGGTGGTAGAGGTAGAGGTGGTGGTAGAGGTCAAGGGAGAGGCCAAGGGAGAGGTCAAGGTAGTGGTGAAACACCAACACCCGACTTGACAACCGTGATCGCTCAAGTGGTCACGAACATTATGCCTAACATAGTTGCCCAAGTCACGGAAACTCTCCAAGCAACCGGTAATACGGTGCCGAATGTCCAAGCTCAAGTGAATGGGAACAATGAAAATGTTCAACCGGTAGGGGTAGAGGAAGAAGAGGCACTGGCGATGCACGATAACTATGTCCCAAGGTACAATCAACACGGAGTGTACCGGCAAAGGTGTCCTTTTAAGGATTTCAAGGGTTGTGGGGCCCCGGAGTATGATGGGAGTGGGGGCCCTACGGCTTGTATTAGGTGGCTTGAAGAAATTGAAGCGGTGATTGCTAGGAGTCATTGTACTTATGATGACCAAGTTATCTACTCATCCGGCATGTTTAGGGGTGATGCATTGAAATGGTGGAATAAGGAAATAGGGGCGGGCAATGCTATACCGTGGGATCAATTCAAGATTTTGGTGAAAGAAAGATTTTGTCCACCCTATGAACTTCAAACTTTAACCTTGGAGTTCGTTCAACTCCAAATGAATGGGGCGGACTATAAGGGGTACATTCGGCGATTCCAAGAGTTGTCAACACTTATTCCACACTTGGTGTCTCCCGAGGCTCAAGCTATTCAAAAGTTTGTTATGGGCTTGACTCCAAAGGTCCGACACTTGGTGAACAACATTATGCCTACCACCATGACGGAAGCCATAAACCGAGCCGGTAGTGTTACCGAGGACTTACTTAGAAGTGGTGAATTAAGCCAAGCATCATCATCAAAGAGGAAGGATGCACCCGAGTCAAGCGGGGTGAAGAAAATGGGTAGGTTTGACTCTAAACGTCCTAACAAGGGAAAGGTGTTTGCGGCGATTGAACCGGCCAAGAAGGCTTATGTGGGTCCTTACCCATTTTGTAATAAGTGCTCCCGACATCATGTTCCCACCACTCCTTGTGGGACTTGTTTCAATTGTAATCAAGTTGGCCATCTTGCTAGAGATTGTAGGGCCCCGAGAGTGGCTCCTGCTCATGCGGTTCCTCTCCGAGCACATCCTCCTCAAGCTAACAATCAAAGGGGTCAATGGGGTGGGTGTTATGAATGTGGAAGCACCGAACATTACCGTAATGCTTGTCCGCAATGGGTGGGACAAAATGTACAAGTGGCGGTTCACCCAAATCAACTTCAAATCACCGGTCCTAACCAAAACCGTGGCCAACAAGGCCATCAAGTGCAACCAAGGGGAAGAGCCTTTGCGGTGAATGCAAATGAAGCCCGTAATGATCCTAATGTGGTGGCAGGTACATTTCTTCTTAACGGTCATTATGCCACGGTGTTGTTTGATTCCGGAGCCGATTATAGCTTCGTGTCCCATAGTTTTATTCCTTTGATAGATGTTCATCCTTGTGCCTTAAACTATGTACTTGATATTGAGATGGTCAATGGTACCTTAACTAGACTTAGTCAAGTGCTTCGGGATTGTATCTTGACTTTAAACGACGTCGAATTTTATATTAATCTCATGCCTTTCGATATTGGAAGCTTCGACATCATTGTGGGTATGGATTGGATGACGGCGGTAAATACGGTCATTGATTGTGGTGAAAGAGTGGTCAAAATACCGTTGTCAAACGGTGATATTCTTATAGTCCAAGGTGAAACTTCCGATTCCTCTAGTTCCAAGGCTTTTAGTGCTACCGTCACAAAGGTAGAATTGAAAGCCGTTCCTATTGTTCGTGATTTTTCCGATGTTTTTCCGGATGACCTACCGGGTCTACCCCCGTCTCGTGAACTTGATTTTCGCATCAATTTGATCCCCGGGGCCGCACCCGTGGCCAAAGCTCCATATAGACTCGCCTTGACGGAAATGCAAGAGCTAGAATCTCAACTTAAAGAACTTCAAGAAAAAGGGTTCATTCGACCTAGTCAATCGCCTTGGGGAGCTCCAATATTGTTTGTGAAGAAGAAAGATGGGTCCTTTAGGATGTGCATTGATTACCGAGAATTGAACAAGCTCACGGTGAAGAACCGGTATCCACTTCCTAGAATCGATGAGCTTTTTGATCGTTTGCAAGGTGCCAAGTATTTCTCAAAAATTGACCTCCGTTCGGGCTATCACCAACTTAGAGTTCATGAAGATGACATACCAAAGACGGCATTTCGTACAAGGTATGGTCACTACGAGTTCACCGTTATGCCATTTGGGTTGACTAATGCACCGGCGGTATTCATGGATTTGATGAACCGGGTGTGTCGACCCTATTTGGACAAGTCGGTCATTGTCTTCATTGATGACATACTTGTCTACTCAAAAACAAGGGAAGATCATGCCGAGCACTTGCGTGAGATGCTAGGGTTGCTTAGAAAGGAGAAGTTGTATGCGAAATTTTCAAAATGCGAGTTTTGGTTGGAAGAAGTTCACTTCCTTGGTCACGTGATTAGCAAAGATGGGATTCATGTGGATCCTAGCAAGATTGAAGCGGTAAAGAATTGGAGGCGACCCGAAACACCATCCGAGATTCGTCAATTTCTTGGATTGGCGGGGTACTACCGAAGATTCATTGAAGGTTTCTCCAAGATAGCACAACCACTCACTCTCTTGACTCAAAAAGAGAGGAGGTTTGAGTGGGGCGAGAAGCAAGAATTTGCCTTTCAAACTCTTAAAGACATGTTATGTGATGCTCCTATCTTGAGCCTTCCGGATGGGATTGAAGATTTTGTGGTCTATTGTGATGCTTCGGGCCAAGGATTGGGGTGTGTACTCATGCAACGGGGCAAAGTCATTGCTTATGCCTCCCGACAACTTAAGGTGCATGAGAAGAATTACCCTACTCACGATTTAGAATTGGGAGCGGTTGTTTTCGCCTTGAAGTGTTGGAGACATTACCTTTATGGCACCAAATGTGTAATCTACACCGATCATAAAAGTCTCCAACACATTTTCAATCAAAGTGAGTTGAATATGAGGCAAAGAAGGTGGATTGAACTTTTTAGCGATTATGATTGTGACATTCGCTATCATCCGGGAAAAGCCAATGTCGTAGCCGATGCTTTAAGTAGAAAGGAAAGGGTCAAGCCGAGAAGATCAAGAGCCATGAGCCTCACGGTGGGACAAAGTATTCGGGACCGTATCATAGAAGCTCAAGTGCAAGCTACCTTACCGGAAAATTTTGGTAATGAAGGGCTAGATGGTATGGAGCAACTTTTTGACCGGAAGGAAGACAACGGGTTATATTTAGTTGGGAAGCTTTGGATTCCAATCTTTGGCAATTTAAGAACTTTCCTAATGAATGAAGCTCATAAGTCGCCTTATTCGGTCCACCCGGGGTCGGATAAGATGTACTTTGATTTAAAGGATTTCTATTGGTGGCCGGGCATGAAACGTGATGTGGCTAAATATGTGAGCGAGTGCCTTACTTGCTTACAAGTGAAAGCCGATCATAAGAAGCCACCCGGTTTGTTGGTACAACCGGTGATACCGGCATGGAAGTGGGAAAGGATTGCAATGGACTTCGTCACGAAGTTACCGAAGACAAGAAATGGCCGTGATACTATATGGGTGATTGTGGATCGATTGACAAAGTCGGCTCACTTTTTAGCCATTCGTGAGACCGATAAGTTCAACACCCTAGCGCGCTTGTACATTAAGGAAGTGGTGGCAAAACATGGAGTTCCGGTTTCTATTATCTCCGATAGAGATAGCCGGTTCAAATCGAATTTTTGGGAAGCTTTTCAACGTGCAATGGGTACTCAAATTGACATGAGTACGGCGTTCCATCCACAAACGGATGGGCAAACCGAAAGAACCATCCAAACGCTTGAAGATATGTTGAGGGCTTGTGCTATTGAATTTGGTGGAAGTTGGGAAGATCACCTACCGCTAGTGGAGTTCTTATATAACAATAGTTACCATGCGACTATCCAAATGGCCCCGTTTGAGGCGCTTTATGGTAGAAAGTGTCGTTCTCCACTCGCTTGGGCGGAAATAGGCGAGAGCCAACTTATTGGGCCGGAGGTAATAATTGAAACAACAAAAGTGATTTCAAAAATTAAGGAGAGATTACAAGTAGCCCGTGAAAGACAAAAGAAATACGCCGATGTGAGGCGTAGACCCTTGGAGTTCAATGTTGGTGATCACGTACTTTTGAAGGTCTCCCCGTGGAAGGGTGTTGTTCGTTTCATCAAGAGAGGCAAGCTTGCGCCAAGATACATAGGACCTTTTGAAATCATAGAACGTGTGGGCAAGGTGGCTTACCGGCTAAAGCTACCTCAAGAACTTAGTGGAGTGCACAACGTGTTCCATATTTGTAATTTGAGGAAGTGCTTGGCGAATCCTACTCATCACGTGCCCATAGACGAGATACAAGTAGACAAGAAGCTCAACTTTGTTGAAGAACCGGTAGAGATTGTGGATCGTGAATTTAAGAAGCTAAAGAAAAAGCGCTATACGATAGTCAAGGTTCGTTGGCATGCTAGACGTGGAGCCGAATTCACTTGGGAGCGGGAAGACTTCATGAAGTCAAAATATCCGCATTTGTTTAGTGATTAGGGTTCCATCGAATTTCGGGACGAAATTCCCTTAACGGGGAATAATGTAACAACCGTGCATTTTGACTTTTGACTATGGGTACGTTTCCTAAGTTTCGATTAATTAATATATGTTCAAGTGCAATCTAAGGGTCATTTGAGTGCAATGTGTTTTATATGGGTCAAATTATCGTGCGACTAGAGACTTATGTGCAAGTTGAGATCATTAGTTGGTGCTAATCGAATTTCATTAGATGATTTTATGGTGACTAGTAAATGGTTATGGACCCTATCCATGGGTTATGCCCAAACCCATGACCCACCCAAGTGAACAAACCCTACCCTCCCTCATTTCCCTCATCCATTCATTCATAATACTTGCATATTCTCTCCCATCTCACTAAATACTCATACTCTCCATCTCTCCCTAAATTCTTGGTTCATTTATGTTAGTCCAACTAGATTAATAACAAAACCCTCATCCTTAGTATCATCCTAGCATCATATCAAAAATCCAAGTTTTCAAGTGCAAGAAAAAGCTTCATTTAGGTCAAAATCGGGTTTAATTGCTTGTGGAAGTTTTGGTAAGTGTTTTCTAGCTCAACTTCATCATTTCTAGTTATTAAACTTGTATTACACCTAAATCTAAGCACTCTTGGTCCTTATAGCTTCAAATCCGAAATTAGGGTTTCTAGTTATCTAAATTAGGTCAAAATTCGATTTGGGTCAAAAGCCATGTTTTGGAATGGAACTTCTGAGTGGGTTATGTTCAAATGAGTTTGTTATGTTCAAAAACGGGTCAAGGAACTCCTCAAAACGATTTATGAGTCAAAAACTAGGTTTTGGGTCGATTTTGTGTTCAAATGGGTCAAGATCGAATTTTAACAAGAAAATGTGTTAAAGGCTGGTTTTGGATGATGAAACATGTTTAGTTATGTTCAATTATGTTTAACTATGTTCCAAAATGGGTCTCGAAGTTGTGCAAGTCGA
This sequence comes from Erigeron breviscapus, assembly GCA_034093135.1. NCBI lineage: Eukaryota > Viridiplantae > Streptophyta > Magnoliopsida > Asterales > Asteraceae > Erigeron > Erigeron breviscapus. The sequence continues at coordinate 9,788,891 of CM067168.1, read as the reverse complement.
TTTCATGGCTTAAATGTTGAGATTTTTAGGGTTTTGGGTCGTGTTTGTGTCAAGAACACCTGCTGGTGCATTGCTGATGCAGAACAGGCGTAACTTACGCCCCTGTTGGCGTAACCTATGCCCCTCTCCATTTTCATTACGCCAAGACCCTACTGTTTACGCCCAAAACTCGTCCAAAATGCATGTTTCTGGAGCACCGTAGCTTACGCCCCTCTCTGGCGTAGGTTACGCCCCTTAAATTTTGCCCAGCGTAGCTTACGCCCAAATGGGCCGTAGCTTACGCCTCTTGAGTTCCTGCCTAGCGTAACCTACGCCCGAATGGGCCGTAGCTTACGCCTGTCTCTAATGTTCATTTTCCTGTTTTGATTTTAAATCGTATTTCACTTTCCTTGGGACACATCGAACTTCCAAATGGGTCTTTCCTTGTCTTCCAAGTTATCGTACTCAGTTCTAATACGCGTTCAAGTCCCGGGTTAAATTCTAAAGTTCATAAAAGCTAAATGAGGACATGGTTGTATATATATATTGATACGTACACGTACATTATGATAGGTTGTGATCGCTTGGCAAACAATTGACGTTCTAGTTCACTTTAACTTCGGTAAATCAAGGCAAAGGTGAGTTTTTCGTAGTCTCCCCTACTCTTTTAAGAGTCGGGCTGAAAAGTGTACTTCGTGCATGATGTTATTTTGTGGCGTACCGGTTGTGTGACGTTTTGTTAGTGTGAAATTATGTGATTAGTTGTATGGTCATTATAAGTTGTATATTGGGTTGTTTTAGGTTAGTTGTGTATATATGGAGGACGGTAATGCCTTTGAAAGGTTGGAGATGTGGTGGGAAGGCTGCGGATGACCCTATATATAAGCATCAACGGCCTTTCAAAAGTAATAGCGTACGAAGTATATACATATGATGTTTGGTTGTGTGTGGACATTATTGGTCACGGATGAGTGCATTTATGTGCAATTGAGTACAATGAGTACATTTACGTGCAACTGAGTTCATTGAGTACAATGAGTACATTTACGTGGAATTGAGTTCATTGAGTACAATGAGTACATTTACGTGCAATTGAGTTCATTGAGTACAATGAGTGCATTTACGTGCAATTGAGTACAATGAGTACATTTACGTGCAATTGAGTTCATTGAGTACAATGAGTACATTTACGTGCAATTGAGTACATTGAATACAAGTGTGCAATTTAGTAGACATGTTAATGTGAATCTATGTATTGGTTGACATTGGGAACGTGTTCATGTTCATCTTTTCCTACGAACTCACCAACCTAGTGTTGACGTTGTTTAGTACACTTTTCAGGTAACCAGGAGAACCCAAGAGCTTGATGCATTGCTAGATTGTTGGACTTGACCATGGATCCGTGATTCATTACCCGTTGATGGGACTTGCTTAGGATCATGAGCCATCTTTTGAATTGTTATTGTGTAAACTTTTGATGGTTGAATGCTCCTTATGCTTTTGTGACATTGTAACTTAATTGTTGGGTTCCCGAAATCCTCTTATTTTCATATAGTCTCGTTCTACGATAATTCCATCTTGTGTCATGCTTTTCGGTACATTTCGAGCCTAGCTCGGGGTGTTACAATGTTCCTAAAGGTTGTGATTCAAGTTTCAAAGTTTCTGGTTTTCATGGAAGTCAACTAGTTCAGTATTGATTGTTGGAAATTCTACTTCTCTATTAAATGCCGGTTATGTAAGGCGAGCAGGGACTCGAGCAATATATCCAAGAAGGAAGATTGCATATGCTTAATTCGGAGGGATTTATCGTTGAGGGGGAGAACTACAACAAGCTATGGTGCATTAGTTGATTATTATGACGATACAGAGAGTTTGAAGTTTGTCTTTCAAATTTGAAGTTTCAGAAGATCGAGTTTCGGGTATAGCAATTAAAATGTTGATTGTCTCGAAATTCTTTTTCAGTGTATTTGCAGAGAAGTCAATCCAAGGGAAGGGTTTCTAAGCAAAAGACTGAAGTATTCAAGACAATGCTAAGAACATCAGGTTTTTATTATTTATATAGTATTTACAAGATGATGATAGCAATGTTTTTCTAGTTGAAGATCTTAGATATAGAAATAATTTTATTTTAATATGAAAGATTATCAACTATGTTAGTAAAACCTTAGACATAGACATTAAGTGAATGTAGAAGATTATTAAAATCTTAGACATAGACATATGTAAATGTAGAAGGTTATGTGAAATCTTAGACATAGACATTAAGTGAATGTAGAAGATTATTAAAATCTTAGACATAGACATAATGTGAATGTAGAAGGTTAAATAAATCCTTAGATATAGACTTAATGTGAATGAAGAAGATTAAGAAAATCTTAGTCATAGACGTTAAGTGAATATGAAAGGTTATTAACTATATTATGCCTTAGACATAGAAATGTCATGTTTGAATGTGAAAGGATACATAGTTAATATTTTATGCCTTAGACATAGATATATTGTTTGAATATGAAAGGTCTTTGCTACCTTAGATATAGAAACATATATGAATGTGAAAGGTTTAAGCATTGATTATTTAGATCATATAGTTATGAAAACATGTCATAAAATTGAGGAGGAGTACCTAGTCAATTGTGTTTTCATAAGAATATGAAAGGTTATTAACTATATTATACCTTAGACATAGACATTAAGTGAATGTAGAAGATTATTAAAATCTTAGACATAGACATAATGTGAATGTAGAAGGTTATTAAGATCTTAGACATAGAAATCAGTATTGAATGTGAAAGGTTTAAGCATTGATTATTTAGATCATATATTTATGAAAACATGTCATAAAATTGAGGGGGGGGTATAAGAATGAAGAATCAATTTTATAACTAGTTAGAAATATGGATTGTTGCAAGTGGTACAGATCGGGAAAGCTTGTTTCGAGAAAGTTTTGGAAAGATTGATCGTTGAAAAGTTAAAGAATTTTGTGTAAGTTTATTAACTTTTCAGGTTAAGACGAAGATCGAGGAAAAGAAGAAAATTGGAAGTCTACAGGTTTGATCTTTTAAATTTTCATATTTCCAGGAAGTTCGTTGATCAATTATTCAGAAACTTTGATAAAAATTTGATTTTAAAGTGTGCAGGAGGTATTTACGACCTCGTAATTGAATATGGCAGAATGCGACCTCGCAATTGGTCAATTGGGCCAAGTTCAATACGACCTCGTAGTTTGGTGGGCCGGGTAGACCCAAGCCCATTCGGGTCGAGTGGGTATATAACCCAATTTAACCCTAATACGACCTCACAAAATTAAAATCAATTTCAGAGCTTTACGACCCCGAAAATACGACTTTGCTACCCCGTTTGAGATTTGATATATACAATTAGATCGAGTGTTCTTGAGTGATATATTTGTGATCCTCGTGAAATACTGAATCTAGGTATACTATCTAATCGTTCTATAGTTAACCATGCAACAAGAAAATCAAGAAAATAGAGTTCGAAATTTTCGAACTAGGTTTTTCAATTTTCATTCGATTTTGATGTTTCTGGGTAAAACTAAGGGTTGGAGTATCTTTATCATTTGAATACGAGTATAAAGAAACAATTTTTACCAGTTTTGGTTGGGTAAATCGCGAAATCGCGTTGGGGAAGATGAACAGTGCGACGGACTCGCATTTGGGGTTTTGCTAGCCCAGATTTGCGACCTCGTAAATGTCAATTTATTTTGACCGGTTTGACTTTCGAAATACGATGCCGATTTACGACCTGGACTAATACGTGGCCAAATTGGAAAATACGACCTAGTATTTTAGAGTTTGGTTGACTTGTATTTTAACCTTGAAATACGACCTCGTACAGGGATACGACCTCGTATTTAACCTAACAGATTTTCAAAAGTTTATTCTTATATAATATTTGAAAATGAGTTAATTTATCTTTAACTTAATTACAGGGATAATTTAAGTTAATTTAACAGATTTTCAAAAGTTTATGTTAATAAAGATTTGAAAATGAGTTAATTGATGCTTAACTAAATTACAGGGATAATTTATGTTATTTTTTAACTTTATTACAGGGATAATTAAAGTTAATTGTATGACTGCATATGAATTTTGATGTCATATTTAGGTAATTAATTGTTTGTTATTGATTACAGAGATGGCAAGAGAATTTGTACCAGGTCATAATTTTGTGATCAATTTGGATGACAATCAAGATGGAAAGGAGTATTATCATGACATTTTCAGGTTTTTGAAGCGGTCAAGAATTCACCATATTCTTACTCATTCACCAGTGCTTTATGAGTCATACCTGGTAGAGTTTTGGGAAAATGCAAGGCATAAGAAGACTGCTACTCAGGAGTTGATTGAAACAGTGGTTGCTGGCAAGACCATTAAGTTCTCTGCTCAGGATCTTATTGATATCTTGAGTTTAGGTACATTAGATCAAGAAGGAGGAGAGAATGGATCTACTACTTTTAGTAGAGAGGTCATTGTTGGAGGATTTACTAGGATGGGTTATGCTGATGACTTGAATGTGAAACATTGAAGAAGCGCGGATTCTTTGGAAGATGGAGATACTTAGCGCATGTATTGTTGGTTAGTTTGTGTAGTAGAATAACCGGATGGGATACGCTTAATCAAGAATCTCAAGCTCAGATGGTTGGTCTGGTATACAACAAACCATATAGTTTCTCTAAGTATTTCTTCAACGAATTAAGGAAGCAAACAACTGCCAGACTAGGGCATAGGTTTATGGTCTATCCTAGATTCGTTATGATGATCATCAATCATCATATTCCTAATCTTCCTGCTACTAAGTCGGTCCTGAAAGTGACATCTATTGTAAAAAGGGCATATGATGAGCTCAAGAGTCGCTTTGATGGTGATCTAGGTGCTCAAGAGTCGCTTTGATGGTGATCCAGGTGCTCAAGATATTCCTTTGTTTGGAGCTCTAGTGGATATTAATTTAATCCACCTACAGCTGAAGAGTTTGCCAGATTCAGGACTGAGATTGTTCCACATGAGCCAGTAGCTAATCCAGTTCCTCTACAAATGGTGATGCCAGATGTGCCAATGGGCGACATAGCACAACCACAGGTTCAAGGCACATAAGAGGTGATAAATGAGAGAAATGTGGTTCTTGAAAAAGAAGCAGAAGCACATGAAGATATCGTTGATCATGCTGCTAGTACTTCTGAAGGTGCTTCAAAGAAAGTTTCATCTGATTCAGGTCTGAAAAGGAAACGAACAGAGTCTTCTAGGGAATCTGAGGAACCAGAAGTTGAAGAGGTACCTGTTCCAAAGAAGAAAACTGTTATCAAATTGTAAGTCAGGGAGAAAGCTGCTGACCTCATTAACATTCTTAATCTGGGCACAGTTGAACAAGAAGGTGGTGTTACAGGTCTCACCAAATTCAGACATGAAGTCATTCAAGGTGCTTTCAGAAGAATGGGGTTTGCTGCAGATATGTCAAGTAAAACTCTGTTCAAGAAGGGTTTTTATGGCAGGTGGAGGTATCTTGCGCATGTGTTGCTGGTTAGTTTAAGCAACAAGAAGTCCGGTTATGATACATTGAACCAGGAAGCCCAAGCACAGATGGTAGGCTTGGTATTTAACAAACCATACAGTTTCTCTAAATTCTTTTTCGATGAGATGAAGAAACAGATCACAGCCACAGGAAAGAGGAGGTTTTTGATGTATCCTAGGATTGTGATGATGATCGTCAATGCTAGACTTCCGAATTTACCTGTTGTAGGGGAAGTGAAGCAAGTGAGTTCTATCATCACACGTGGCTATGAAGAGTTTCGCTGCAGGTATCCGAATGATCCAAATGCTCAAGATGTAGCATTATTTGGTGCAATCATAAATGCCAACTACATAGCACCTACTGATGGGGTCATATCAGCTTATGAAGGGCCTCAGCCAGAGGATGGTGAAGCTGCTGAGAATGTTGAGCAGTTACATGACGTAGTAGTTCAGGCAGATGCACCAGAAGATCCTGAAGTTGTTGTACAGGTTGCAGATGATGTGATAAACCAACCTGGAGCCAATCCTGAGATTGTAGATGATCTATTGGAGCAAATGGCTGATCCAGAGGGTGATATTGCTCAAGTGCAAAGGTACAATGCGAATGTTGATGACCTAGTAGATATGGACCTTGACCGGGACATAGATGATTATGTAGCTGGAGCTGCAGTTGGTTCTGAAACAGCTAGAGCTAGTAGGTCAGGTACTGAAGAAGCTAGTGGGTCAGGAGCGGGTCAGGCTAGTGGATCTGGTGTGAATGCTGAAGGTAAAGGAAAGGTTGTTGCTGATGTTCAAGCAGACAGAGAGCCTTCTATCCATTCTGATGATGATTCCAGCAGTGATGGTGATGAAGATCCTTACAGATCTCATGCATTCATCAGAGTTGGATCTAAGATGGTTCCTAAACCTACTAAGGCAACTCAAGGAAGAAGAAGGAGAGAAACGGATGAAGATTGGATGCCAGAGCAGCCTATACCTAAGAGAAGAACACTTGTCAGGGAACAAGAGACTTCTGCTGCTGCTGGTGATTCACAAAGTGTGCCTGTTGTTACTGTTCTTGAGACTACACAGCCACAACCACAGCAACAAACAAGTGAAGAAACTAATCTTGGTGATCTGCAGAGACAGATGAATGAAATGAGAGGTTTGATCACTCGTTTAGCTGGTGATCTTAAGGTTGTTAGTGACAAGAATAAGTTTTTGGAAGACAAGTTGGGCAAGGCCGAGGTGGTAGTGTCCAGTATGTATAAGAAGTATTTAGCTCTAGATGAGAAGGTTGTCAAGATGGCAGATGCATTGAAGCAGGGAGTCAAGATCTCTGAAGATAAATTGCATGAGCTCATCGATAACTATCTCAAGGTTAGAGCTGAGAGAGACAGCTTAGGTTGCAGAGCTCATCTATAATGTTTAAACATAAAGCTACGGAATGATATTTGATCATTTACGCATTTAATTAAATAGTCTTTAATTAAATTATCCGTTTATAAATTAACGCAAGTTAATTAAGGATAAATGGATTAACCGACAAATATCATTTATAGAAGTCAATTAAAGTTTACTTTAATTGATTAATAAATAAATATATTAATTAAATGAGTTTAATTAATTAAATGGGTTAACGGGTTGGATAATTAATTATTTAATAGTCCAAATTAATTAATAAGTGATTAATTAAAATAAGGAAAGTCCGGTCCGTCCCACAAGGGTCCAAGGTTGGTTATAGGACCTTCCTTGGGATGCCTTGGACGAATTTGGGGAAGGGTTTTAATAATTCATTCATTCACAAATCCCTAAACACACACATAAAGGTGAAAATCTTCTTTCTCCTTTACGTGGGTCGAAATCATATAACCAAAGAAAGCAAATCCCATAATTGTTTTAAGTTAAATTATTTAGGGTTTTAGTTAAACCCTAAATTAGTTTCAACAAAAGGTTTATTGCCTTTTGTGTTTGGTTAGGGACGAATTCAAGAAACCCTAAAAGGGATCTTTCGAATTCGATCTTCTTCTTTGAAGAAGAGTCGAATTCGACTTTAGGGTTCATCATAGGGTTTTGTTCGGTTGCGGTCGTAAGCTTAAAGGTGTCTAGCAGATCCTTGGTTGAGGCATTGTTCGTGTACGCACTTACGGAGGGTTTCTACTTTGGAATCTCGTTAATTTCCGGAATCTTCTACATCATGGAGGAACTCGTCTATCGCAACGTGGTTAGTTTTCTTGTATTTACTTTAAGTTACTTATATTACATTGCATGGAGATTCTGAACCGGACGTTAGAATCATTAAATGTTTTCTCTTAATGATACCACACGTTTTTAATAGTTGCTAACGGTTCATTAACACGCTTCCGCTGCTTACTCTGATTTTGTAATTTTGATTTGTCACTAAACCGGGTCGGTCACCCGACCCATTTTATGTTATTCGGTTAATGAAATCCCAACACGGTTAACAACATTTGATGAGGACGCCATTTGGTTAGAAAGAGTGAGTTTGTAGTAGAATGAAAAGTGGAATTGTAATGAAACTGAATTGTGCCCTGGGTTCGTATTTATAGAGTGACATTCAAGCTAGCCGTTCAAGGACTGAATACGTAAATGCTTTTGAATTTTTGGCCGTTTGAGGGACTGAAAGTGTAATTATTTTGAATTTGAACGTTGGAGAGACTAATTGTGTAAATATTTTGAATTTTGAACGTTGAAGGAGCGTCTTGTAGTTTACCTATAAATACTGGCTCCTTATCAAATATTTCTGATCAAAACACAAACTTTTATACATCTGAAATGGCTTCTTTATCAAATGTCACTAACCCAAAACCACCAATGACTGTCGATCAAGTGCAGGACAGTATTATAGCTGATATCCTCGACCACCAAATGTTTAAAGAGGAACTTGTGGCAGTTATGCAAAAACTAAATGCAAAAAAGAAATGGTGTCGAGAACAAATCGATATTTTACAAAGCGGGTATTGTTCTGATCTTGAGTGTCAATATTTTACTTATTTGCAGGGGAAGATCGACAAGACTCAAGTTGCTCTGGAACAGCTTGATTGTGCGGTTTACACCTTGAACCGTTTGATCATATGGGCCAAAACAGTTTATGAGATGAATGAATAAATTTCTATTGTTATTAAATGTGTTTTATGAACTATTATGTTGTATGTTTGTCTTTTAATAAATTTGTAATGTTTTTAAATTATGAATACATTTCTGTTGTTATTAAATTACCAAGTAGGCATCTTTTATTACAATACTTAAAGACATTATAATACTAAAAGACAATACATAATTCAGAATACTAAAACACACTTAATTAAAATACTAAAACACACTTAATTAAAATACTAAAACACACTTCATAATTCAAAACAATTAAAAAGCAACCATGATTAGCTCCTTGAAGCATTGCTCGTATCTGAAACCCCTCCCATTCTTCTCATGGTACTGCTGATGCGACGTTTCATAAAGTAACTCATCAGAGACGGTCGTCCCCTGTGCATTCAACCTCATACAGATTGCCCGAAACTGCTTACATTCCTTCCGAATTCTGGTGAAGTGAGCTACTAGTTGATCTTTGCTCCGTGGACTTTCAGTCGTGTCCCCGTTGAACATTTCAGTAATGTCCAAGCGTTTTCTCTTGGGTTAGTCATTTCACATCTACCGGTCACGGGGTCAGGTAGCCTCAACATCCAACACCTCGACAACAAAAGATCTTCTGATTCAGTCCACCTTCGTAGAGCCATTTGGTTGTGATGTTTGAATGAAATGGTTTGATAAAGATAAAAAGGATTTGAAATAATATGGTTGTGAATTGAAATGGTTGTGTTTATTGGGATTAAATAGAGTTTAAAGGGGGGAAAATCAAAATAATGCAACTAGCCGTTGCTTTTTAAAAAAATGGTTGGAAAATGGTTTTTGTTTTTTTTATTTTCGGACCAATCAAACGCTCCTTGGCCCCACTTCTTCAACCGACACTGCGTCCATAAATGGTACAAACGCTCCGACGACGCCCTTAGACGTGGCCGTGCTAATAGCGTCTGGCGCACGACCGGTGTCAGACGTCCGTCGGAAGCAATTATAAGGAGCGGCCTAATTAAAACAACAAATGAGATTGTATGTCTATTGATACCCATACACTTAAAAGTATTCTATCAGAGTTAGAGTTTTACTCTCCATATTTACAGAGTTTGATTAATTAAAGGGGAATATATGTTCGAAAGTCATGAGTTGAATATAAACATTCATGTAATTTATAAATATGAGTAAGATAGTTTGTCATTCTAAAAAACAACCACTAACACTAACACTAATGTGTTGCAATCTAATGAAGATCATGAAATGATCGGTCAATATTGAAACCCGTGTCCACATTCATGTTCCATTATCCGATTCAACATACTTTATGTGACTAGAAGTTTGGCACCGTGTTGGCTATAAGTGGCATATATTCTCCTCAAAGTCAAATCTAGTAAGGCGCTCTCATGTGATTTGATATGTTAATTCTAGAGTCCCTTCAGCTAATTAGATTGTAAATTAAGAAAATTTGTTGAACATGTTAGACATCTAAGTTGTTAGTTTAAGTATCCAATAAGCATTTAAGCTCGTGAGTTTGAGGTTGGAGTTGGTGTTGGGGCCGAGGCTCAAGTTGGGCCATTGAGTCTAAGGCTAGCCTAAAGTTTGAGATTATTTTTTAACCATTTATTAGTAGCTTCTTTTGTTATTTTAAATATTATTTTTAACATTATTATATTTTACGGGAAAAAAAATAATTTTATCCTAAAACACTATATATACACAATCAGTATATCGGTTTTCTTTGCAACTTTTTATTTACAACAACTTTATAAACAACAACGAAATGAATAACCAACAATTTTATTTATCAACTACGAATAATTTATTATCTTCTTCCAACACACATTTTCATGCATGCATCCAACAATTTTCATTGTTTGGAACATATTAATTGATTAATGTGATATTTTCTATTTTAATTTTTGTTTATTTCAAATACATGAAATGCGTTATTTTTTATTAAGATGTATTGTGTTATTAATTAACTAAATGTGAGGTTTAAATTAGGGATGACAAAAATACCCGTACCCGATGGGGAATCCGATACCCGCACCCGATTTGACCGGGGAATCCCCGAGTTGACCGGGGATGGGGACGGGTATGGGGATGTAAATCTATTCCCCGATGGGGATGGGGACGAGGATGAGAAACCGTAAATCCCCGATCCTCGTACCCGAACCCGAAAATACTATATATATTTATTAGAATCACTTTAAGTTCTTTTATATAAATTAAAATTATTTTTAAGTTTAGAGCTTTTGTTTAACTTTTTATGTGTTATACTTTATTAATCATTTACTTAACATATATATTAGTTTATACATAAAAAGAAAATGTCAAAATACACATTCTCCTACATATCTCGTACTACGATAAATTTATGTTCATTCAAGAAAGGTATCCCCGATACCCGATGGGGACGAGTATGGGGATGTAATTTAATTCTCCGACGGGGATGAGATTACAAGTGACAACCGGGTACGGGGATGGGGATAGAGATCTCCGACAATACCCGCCCCATTGCCATCCCTAGTTTAAATGGAGAATAAAGAGTTACTTGGAAAAAAATGATAATAAATTATTATAAATGGTTTTTGATTTTGAAAGGTAAATCTACTAGTAAGTCATTAAAGACTGTGACATCGGTTACAAATGATATAATAACTATTTTGAATAAAATAAATAATATATACTTTTAAATAATAACTTAAAAATCTTTCTAAGATGTGAAAAGATCAAAATATAAGATTAAAACTTTATTTAGTGAAATACATGGTTTAGAAAATTCTTTAAGCTAAAAAAGAAAAGCTTTAAGTATAAACAAAAGAAGGAAAATGATATTCTCAAATCTCAAGTCAGAAAAAAGGAAAAACGAGGAAGGAGAGGGGCCGCCAAAAATAACTAATACTCGTATTAATATTAATAATTATATTATATTATATTCTTTCGGTCAAACTTTACCTTCCCCACCACACCACCAGACCTTCTACCTTTCAATGCATTTCTTCCAATTCTATTCCACTTGTTCCTTCTTCTAAAATCTCTCATCCCAAAAACCCTAACAATAATAATCCAAATTCAATCCAATGCATTTCTTCACTCCTCCATCTCTCCTACTTACAATATCTCTATATCTATATCTATATCTATATCTAATCACACCAACAATCCACGCCGAAGACGACATACCATGTCTCCAAGGCTTCAAATCATCACTCCGTGATCCCCAATCATCTCTCATCAACTGGAACTTCAAAAACAATTCCGCCGGCGCCATCTGCGCTTTCAACGGCATCAGATGCTGGAACGATCAGGAGAATCGCGTCCTCGAACTCACCCCTCGCGACTCGTTTCTCGCCGGCTCATTTCCGTCCAATTTACAGCTCTGTCAAAGCTTACAAACCCTAGATCTTTCTGGTAATAATTTTTCTGGCCCTATTCCTGATAAAATTTGTGTTTGGTTGCCTTTTTTAGTTGATATAAAACTTTCTGGAAATCAATTTAGTGGTGAAATACCTATAGGGTTAGGAACTTGTCGTTATTTAACTAAATTAGACCTTTCGGGTAATCGATTATCGGGGAATATACCGGTTCAGCTTAGTAGTTTAGATAGGTTAACTTTGTTTAATGTTGCGGGTAATGAATTATCTGGTGGAATTCCGTCGAGGTTAGGGAAGTTTGGTTCGGATAGTTTTGATGGAAATAAAGGATTGTGTGGGAAGCCGTTAGGTAGTTGTGGCGATTTGAGTAAGAAAAATTTAGGGATAATTGTTGTGGCGGGTGTTTTTGGTGCAGCCGCGGCGTTGTTGGTTGGGTTTGGGGTTTGGTGGTGGTTTTTTATGAGGAAAGGGAGGTGATTGGGAGTGTTGGTGAGGACGGGAACGGGAGGTGGGCGGATAAGTTGAGGGGATATAAGCTTGTGCAAGTTTCTTTGTTTCAGAAACCGCTTGTGAAGGTTTGGTTGGTTGATTTGATGATGGCGACGAATAATTTTGGTGATGAGAGTGTTATTGTTGGGACGAGGACGGGGACTACGTATAAGGCGGTTTTGAGAGACGGGTCTGCGCTTGCGGTTAAGAGGCTTAGTAGTTGTAAGCTTGATGACAGGGTGTTTAGATCGGAGATTAATGGGTTGGGTCAGCTTAGACATCCAAATTTGGTTTCTTTGTTGGGGTATTGTTTGGTGGAAGGGGAGAAGCTTTTGGTTTATAAGTATATGTCGAACGGGACTTTGTCTTCATTGTTGGGTAAACAAGCAGAGATGTTGGATTGGCCTGCGCGGTTTAGGATTGCTTTGGGTGCGGCAAGGGGGCTTGCTTGGCTTCACCATGGTTGTCGGCCTGCAATTTTGCATCAATATGTTAGCTCTAATGCTATATTTGTTGATGAAGATTATGATGCTCGTATAGTGGATGTTGGATTGGCAAGGCTGATAAATTCCGGTAATAGCCATCAAAATCAGAGTAGCTTTGTTAACGGGGATCTGGGTGAGCTCGGTTATATCGCCCCAGAGTACTCGAGCACCATGGTTGCTTCTCTGAAAGGCGATACTTATGCTTTTGGAGTAGTGCTTATGGAACTGGCTACTGGGCAGAAACCTACCAGTGTAACAGCCGGGGGTGAAGGGTTTAAGGGTAGTTTAGTGGATTGGGTAACCCAGCTTAATACCACGGGAGATTTAGAGATTGCCATTGATAATAATCTTCGAGGTAGGGGCCATGATGACAAAATTGTTCGATTTTTGAGAATTGCATGTACGTGTGTTATGCCGCATCCAAAAGCAAGAGCGTCCATGTTCCAGGCTTACGAATCATTGAAGATCATGGCACAAGAACTAGGTATATCTGAACATCAAGATGAGTTTCCCCTTCTGTTTGACACATAATGATGTTTAAGCGACGGTGCAGAAAACTAATATCATGTTTCCAGACCGTCACAAAGATTTCTCCCTTAAAATGTACACCGAAAAACATGCTTGTAGTAGATCCTGTGCTTTCTATTCTAGCTCTATTTATTGGATGCTTGTCAAATATAGCTGTATTATCTTTCTAATACTCCATTACACAAGAGTGTTGAAGCTATTACTTCAATCATCTTTTTTAGAATTCTCTTCCTGTATGACTCCAGGTATGGCTCGAAGTTTTGTATTGTTTGTAGCATAGAATTAGATACAGCCCCATAATTGAATTCGATAATATCTGTCTTTGATACCAAATAGTGTCAACATGCATTATTTGTCATTATATTTGATCGGCCCGGTATTAGCCTAGCCAACTAGCCAACTTTGAGCCAGTACACGCGGTTAAAACATGCCGTCATTGTTGGTGATTTAGTGTTTCGGGTTCTGCCCTCAGACTTAAAACACATGATATGTAGCCGCGAGATGTATCATACGTATATAACTTTGGATGGAGTTGGTATTATTGGGCAAAAGGCATTATGGCTTGAAACTATAACTAACTTGACATCATAGAAAATTCCTTTACAGCTGTTTATTTTTTTCATACCTACTATTACCTGCTCACAATATCCTGTTTGTTTGAATCTTATTTAATCATAAAATATATGAATTTCGTTACGGAAAGTCAGAAAGTAAACAAACATAGGTTGATGACTTGGACCATCGACTTGATTGGGACTTGGTAGAAATGTTTATTACCCGCAAAATGAATGAAAATGCAAAGTAGAAGAATAGGAATTACCTTATTAGTATAAGAGTATGTTAAATCTTAGATATATGAATTACAGGTCCAATATGGGTTAAGTTCGCGAGTATATATTTGATAAATTGGTAATATAGGAGTAAGCTTTTCTGTTAAATATGCATGTCATAAAGCTAAAATGGATAATTTTTTAGTATGAAACCGAACTTGGTCAAACTATATTAGGTAATGAACACAAGATTAATCAAACAGTGTTTTTTTTGTTGTTTTGCGACTTTCATAAATAATCACATGTATAGTCAATCTCTTTAAAACTATATAATTCATTTAATAAGCATTTAGATATTCGGTGACTTCCAACACGTTTTGTTTTAGATTGTTATTATTATTCATGTGACTTGTTATCTAATAATAGTAAATTTTATAAAGTAGTAGTCTACTTATTAGGAACTTTCATTTTTGGGCACAAATGCACAATATATTTTGTGCTTAGAGTGATGGCAACCGATCCACTCACCACTCACTTCCAACCAATCACCTTATGTAAAAGTCCCAAGTTTGCAACGATGTGTAATTAAACAACTAATGTAAATTACACTAAGAAAGCAAGACAAGAAAGTAAACACGTTTAATCATAAGTAGTATTAATTAAACGGTGAATACATGGTTGGTTTACAAAGAAAGAAAGAAAGAAAATATTGTTAAGTTTTTGCACACACGAAAACTTAACAATTATACAATTCTACAATGAGAGAAAAACACACTAAGTGACTATTGTAGAATGAACCAACAACTTTGCGGCTAGGTCAAGTGATGCTTTATATAGGGGAGAAAAGACATCACATGACAACCCAATAGATGTTGACACATGATGGTTGTCAACAATCTATTGGTGTGTAAGACTGGTCTTCAGACATCTCTGTTTGCCATCTTGTTTCTTTCCCAAAACGGCATGAAAGAGAAACACCTTAGTACCAAAATAGTACAAGGTCACATGTCTTCGTCTTGATCTATCAACACGTGTCCTTGGGGACCAGCCTTCTTATCTTCATTTTCCCGCCCATATTTGACTTACAAGACATGGCGGTGAGTCATTGAACTTATCCTTTACTCGAAGATAATGATCGCTGAGAGCTCCCTAAAGAAGCCTCTCGCTGAGTCATTGAACTTATCCTCTCGCTGAAGAAGCCTTTCAGCGAATACTTGACTCAGCAAGTCTTCAGCGAATCCATGACTCAACAATATCCCCCTATTCGCTGAGGAGACTTTGCTGAGTAAAGTCGCTTGAACTTACAAGAATTTAGAGATTGAAATGAGGGAATGCTGATTTTATATATATGACAAACACCTTTACAATAGGCAGCATTACAAAGATTACAAGACTACTTAATCCCATTGAGATTCTTGCTTAGCCTCGATAAATGCTCTATCTTGTTGTCTTTCAGGCTTCAGCAGCTCTTGATCAATCAGTCTTATAAATTCTGGATCATTGGAAGACTGAGCACAATACTTCCTTATTTTCAAAAGGAAGGCAGAAGGAGCAATTCCAATTTCATTGGTCCTGAAGAAGAGTTCATGACCATGGACATTGCAAAAACAGAAACCTCCCAGTTTCTCATCATATGTACCTTCCATGAAAAGAGTTCTGGAAGGCATCTTCAAGTTTAGCAGCGACTCCTCATCTATATCAGTTTTGGGAACCATTCTGAGTACAGTGGGGAGACGAGAAACCTGGGATCCAGACGCTGATCTCTTTGATCCAACTCTGGGTTGCTGAGGAGGAGGGAAGGGATGTCTTGCAGCGCTGAGCAGAGAGTCTTTGACTTTGTATTTTTGTTCCATTTTGCGAATATGTTTTTTCTGTTCACCTGCCATCTTGATCAGCGGTTCATAACTTACAGCTGTCTTATCCTTGATCAGCTTGTAGACTTCGATCCATTCAGTTGGCCCAAGTGTATCTTTAGTAACATTTTTCAGAGTATACAACTTGGGCACTCCTTTTCTTTGTAGGGAAAGATTCATCCCTTGTTGAGTTAGAGAGACCCTGACCGAGGTGATCTCTTCTTTTCTTTGCCTTATTTCTCTTGATTTGAGATAGAGCCCTTGACCTTCTTCAAAGTTTTTCTTTTTCTTGGCATAGAACTCTCCCTCATTTTTCTTGAGTGCTTCAAGACCACCAGACGGCTGAGCCAACAACTCTACTTCATCATCAGCATCTTTTAGTTCTTCACTAACAACCTGCTC
This sequence comes from Erigeron breviscapus, assembly GCA_034093135.1. Lineage (NCBI taxonomy): Eukaryota > Viridiplantae > Streptophyta > Magnoliopsida > Asterales > Asteraceae > Erigeron > Erigeron breviscapus. Next base: position 9,772,414 of record CM067168.1, on the reverse strand, counting down.
GCTTATGAATTTTTGAGAGAGCTCCTCTTCTCTCTTTTTTCTTTTTAGCTCCTCCTGAAGCACAACTTCTTCAGGAGTAAGTTCAGCAGTTGCCTTTTGAGATGGTGAAGGCTTAGGGAAAGCTCCAGCCATTAACTTTTCTTGTTGTTCTCTTGCTGTGGTTGGAACTTTGGGTGGCTTACTTTGAGTAGCCACAGCTGCTTTACCCTTATCAGCATATTTCTTTTCAAGGGCAGCGTGGAACTCAGCGGTAGGCTTGAAGATAGAGACATTGATTGGTTTTGCTGGCACATTCTCAGCAACAACTAGTTTTTCAATTCTCGCTGGCACTTTTTCTTTTTCAACTTCAGCTGCCGGTTCAATGACCTTCTCAGCTTGCTCCCCCTGAATACTTGCTGCCGGTTTAGCAACCTTCTCAGCAATTGTTGTTTTTGTTGTTTGCTCCCCCTCAACGTTTGCTGCCGGTTCATCAACCATCTCAGCATTACCAATGTTTTCAGTGAGGGGAGCTTGGGGAACATTAGATGCTCGATCCTTCTCAATATTTTTCTCCCCCTTGGAAGTAGCTGAGGAACTAGCTACTTCCACTTTATCTTTCTTGAGGAGGCCCAGCATTTCAACCATCATACCCTTCAGATTTCCAACCTCTTTTTCAAGCTTCTTGGTACGGTTGACAGATTCGTCAAGTAGCTTTTTGTCAACAGCTACTTGGAAAGGAGTATGAGAGAAGATTTTGTTTTTGAGAGAAGTGATTTCTTGGGTGATAGAAGTGCGAAAATCATCTTGATGTTTTGAGAAGAAGGAAACGGTATGATTTAGTTGACGGAGATGAGCAGATAAGAGGATATTTGATTGGGAGAGATCTTGAAGCGCTGGTAAGAGTCCAGCCACTTCAGCAGCCGTCGTGGATTTAGCAACTTCTGCTATCAATCTATCCAGCGAGGCAGAGATAGAAGAGTTAGAGGTGCTGACCTTTTTCATGCTCTCGTGTAGCAAGGTTTGGTTGCGTCGAAGTAGTTGTGCATGGGTCCTGGTGTCAGTAACTTGATTCTTGGTAATACCGAAGACCATGCCTTGAAGAGTAGCCAGCTCATCTTTCAAACTGTCATGTTCAGCGGATAGCCCTTGAAAGTTAGCCAGTGTACCAATGTGCAGTTCAGCTACCTTATCAACCAGCCAGGCATACAAATATCCATGTCTATTCCCTTGACTTTGGCAGATTTGCACCCTTCTCAACAATTCTTGTAGCTGACGAGTTTCAACATAATCCAGACCAGGTACATTGACAGCAGTAAAAGCAGTGGCGAGTTCTTCATCAGCAGAAGGAACCTTGAGATCCTTTAAAGAAACAGGATACTTAGAGCAAGGAACCCTAAAAAAGTCTGGATGGTGCAATGGGGGCACCTCCATGATGATTTCATCATCAAGCTCTTCCACTTCAACATAAACTGCTGGCTTGATTCTTTGAAGTTGACAGTATAGCACCCTTCGTTGAAGCTCAACATCATTCAATTCAGTCACATAATCTCCAAAATGACCAACTTGTTCATGGGGAGCTGTTGGTTTTTGAGAGTAGCATGGTGGAGAAGGCATATCAGCCAACGACTCTGGGATATCCTCAAATTCAGTAGGGGAAGAGGAGATCAGTAAATATCCCAAGTCTTCTGCCAAGAAACCACTAACATTGGCCTCTTCTTCACTTTCTTCTGCGGCAGCGAGTGTGATTTCAGCATCATCATCTTGGAGGTCAAACTCACTGCCCAGATCTTCATCAGTATCATTTTCACTTGGTAGAATATTTGTCTCAGTTTCTGCACAAACAGTTTCCAAGACCATAGAAGTAGGAGGGGTAAGGGAACCTGGTGCCTCAGTCTCAGTGTGTTGTTCCACCAAGACCTCATCGGCCGTAGAATGTGTTGACTCTAGCATCACCTGTGATCTGGCTGCTGTCAACGACTCAGAGGGTAATGAGAAGAAGGGGAATTATTTGGGGGAGGAGTTCGACTTTGACCTCTAGTGGGCTGGGGTGACCCAATATCTTCACCAACCTCGCCTACAGAAGTTTGAGGTGGCTGCCTGTTGTTCCCATTTAACTCGTCAACAGCCTGTTGGGAGGCTGCTGATGGGGTGGCTTGGGTACTAATGTCAATGGGCGTTGTGGACTTCCTAACCTTGGGGTTGCCCTTTGATACACTCCGCTTACGTTTTGGGACGTCAGCGGAGGGTCAAGATTGTAAATTTTGGGTTGAGGATGCTGCCTTGGATTTAGCTTTGGTCTTTTTGGAGGCTTTGGAGGTCGCTGGGGGTTTTCCAGCGAGCCAGCCTCTAAAGGCATTTGAGCATTCACAACGACCGTATCAGCCACTTCATCAGTAGGAAGGGCTGCCTCCCAGTCGCTGTTTTTGGGGTATAAAGAAGAGTTAAGGGAGAAAAGTACCTCCTTTATATGTGGAGTGAGGCGAGCAACCAAGTGTTCAGCTGGTTGCCTGTAGATATTGTTTCCAACCCTCGCTGTTGGAATTGTTGACGCATTTGGCAACACATATTCATCACCCAGCGCCTCCTTGAAAATAAGGGAGAAGAATCTTGTAAAGGGCACAGTGTGTGACCGATTGTTCATGCTGATCTTGTTCTTCATATCATTGAAGATCAGCTGGGCATAATCCACAAATCGTCCTTCAGCAAGAGCGTGGATTATGGGCATCGATGTAGATGATGCCTGGTTGTAAGACCCAGAATTTCCACCCATGCATTGAATCACATGAGTGAACAAAACTCTCCAGATTCCAGGAAGATTGTGCTTTAAAGGATTGCTTGGAATCGCTGGAGGGTTTATCAAGTTATAATTGTATCCAATTGAGGGCAACCATGCCTTCCATTCATTTTCATTAGCTGGTTCCACAAACTTATTATCATCGGTTTCTTGTGGAAACCCAAGAGTGAGACGAAGAGAAGTAGGAGTGATGGTGATTGTCTTCTCCCCCTGGCGGATAGTCCCAGTGATGGACTTGTTTGAAACATTATAATCACAAGTCCACCAGAATTCTCTAAGAAGACGGACAAAAATATTTTCTGGGTTCGCCATGATGCAATGATGTGCAGGAGATGCATGGATAAAATCCAGCATTGGCTTATACCCTTTTGTACCTTTTGGTACGTCAAGCGAGCCAAGATGATTGTTGGGTTTAACAATCATCCTTGAGGGAGAAAAGGAAACTTTAGCAGATTTATTTACGTTTACAGGAGTATAGACTGGAGAATTTAAATAAGTAATAGGTGTTTGTTCTTGAACTTGTGGTTCAGGAACAGGTGGATTTTGTACAGCGGGGGAAGAAGAAGAAGGGATCTCAACATTTTCTTGTTGTTGAGGGATTTGAGATTAAGAAGCTATTGATTTGGTTGAGAAGAAGATGAAAGAGATTTATGAGAGAAGATGAATAGATGGAGAGAGATATTTAATTTGAGAGAAAGTGAATAGTAAGGCGCTCTCATGTGATTTGATATGTTAATTCTAGAGTCCCTTCAGCTAATTAGATTGTAAATTAAGAAAATTTGTTGAACATGTTAGACATCTAAGTTGTTAGTTTAAGTATCCAATAAGCATTTAAGCTCGCGAGTTTGAGGTTGGAGTTGGTGTTGGGGCCGAGGCTCAAGTTGGGCCATTGAGTCTAAGGCTAGCCTAAAGTTTGAGATTATTTTTTAACCATTTATTAGTAGCTTCTTTTGTTATTTTAAATATTATTTTTAACATTATTATATTTTACGGAAAAAAAAATAATTTTATCCTAAAACACTATATATACACAATCAGTATATCGGTTTTCTTTGCAACTTTTTATTTACAACAACTTTATAAACAACAACGAAATGAATAACCAACAATTTTATTTATCAACTACGAATAATTTATTATCTTCTTCCAACACACATTTTCATGCATGCATCCAACAATTTTCATTGTTTGGAACATATTAATTGATTAATGTGATATTTTCTATTTTAATTTTTGTTTATTTCAAATACATGAAATGCGTTATTTTTTATTAAGATGTATTGTGTTATTAATTAACTAAATGTGAGGTTTAAATTAGGGATGACAAAAATACCCGTACCCGATGGGGAATCCGATACCCGCACCCGATTTGACCGGGGAATCCCCGAGTTGACCGGGGATGGGGACGGGTATGGGGATGTAAATCTATTCCCCGATGGGGATGGGGACGAGGATGAGAAACCGTAAATCCCCGATCCTCGTACCCGAACCCGAAAATACTATATATATTTATTAGAATCACTTTAAGTTCTTTTATATAAATTAAAATTATTTTTAAGTTTAGAGCTTTTGTTTGATACTTTTTATGTGTTATACTTATATTAGTTTATACATCAAAAGAAAATGTCAAAATACACATTCTCCTACATATCTCGTACTACGATAAATTTATGTTCATTCAAGAAAGGTATCCCCGATATCCGATGGGGACGAGTATGGGGATGTAATTTAATTCCTCGACGGGGATGGGGATTACAAGTGACAAGCGGGTACGGGGATGGGGATAGAGATCTCCGACAATACCCGCCCCATTGCCATCCCTAGTTTAAATGGAGAATAAAGAGTTACTTGGAAAAAAATGATAATAAATTATTATAAATGGTTTTTGATTTTGAAAGGTAAATCTACTAGTAAGTCATTAAAGACTGTGACATCGGTTACAAATGATATAATAACTATTTTGAATAAAATAAATAATATATACTTTTAAATAATAACTTAAAAATCTTTCTAAGATGTGAAAAGATCAAAATATAAGATTAAAACTTTATTTAGTGAAATACATGGTTTAGAAAATTCTTTAAGCTAAAAAAGAAAAGCTTTAAGTATAAACAAAAGAAGGAAAATGATATTCTCAAATCTCAAGTCAGAAAAAAGGAAAAACGAGGAAGGAGAGGGGCCGCCAAAAATAACTAATACTCGTATTAATATTAATAATTATATTATATTATATTCTTTCGGTCAAACTTTACCTTCCCCACCACACCACCAGACCTTCTACCTTTCAATGCATTTCTTCCAATTCTATTCCACTTGTTCCTTCTTCTAAAATCTCTCATCCCAAAAACCCTAACAATAATAATCCAAATTCAATCCAATGCATTTCTTCACTCCTCCATCTCTCCTACTTACAATATCTCTATATCTATATCTATATCTATATCTAATCACACCAACAATCCACGCCGAAGACGACATACCATGTCTCCAAGGCTTCAAATCATCACTCCGTGATCCCCAATCATCTCTCATCAACTGGGACTTCAAAAACAATTCCGCCGGCGCCATCTGCGCTTTCAACGGCATCAGATGCTGGAACGATCAGGAGAATCGCGTCCTCGAACTCACCCCTCGCGACTCGTTTCTCGCCGGCTCATTTCCGTCCAATTTACAGCTCTGTCAAAGCTTACAAACCCTAGATCTTTCTGGTAATAATTTTTCTGGCCCTATTCCTGATAAAATTTGTGTTTGGTTGCCTTTTTTAGTTGATATAAAACTTTCTGGAAATCAATTTAGTGGTGAAATACCTATAGGGTTAGGAACTTGTCGTTATTTAAATAAATTAGACCTTTCGGGTAATCGATTATCCGGGAATATACCGGTTCAGCTTAGTAGTTTAGATAGGTTAACTTTGTTTAATGTTGCGGGTAATGAATTATCTGGTGGAATTCCGTCGAGGTTAGGGAAGTTTGGTTCGGATAGTTTTGATGGAAATAAAGGATTGTGTGGGAAGCCGTTAGGTAGTTGTGGCGATTTGAGTAAGAAGAATTTAGCGATTATTGTTGCGGCGGGTGTTTTTGGTGCGGCCGCGGCGGTGTTGGTTGGTTTTGGGGTTTGGTGGTGGTTTTTTATGAGGAAAGGGAGGTGGATTGGGAGTGTTGGTGAGGATGGGAATGGGAGGTGGGCGGATAAGTTGAGGGGGTATAAGCTTGTGCAAGTTTCGTTGTTTCAAAAACCGCTTGTGAAGGTTAGGTTGGTTGATTTGATGATGGCTACGAATAATTTTGGTGATGAGAGTGTTATTGTTGGGACGAGGACGGGGACTACGTATAAGGCGGTTTTGAGAGACGGGTCTGCGCTTGCGGTTAAGAGGCTTAGTAGTTGTAAGCTTGATGACAGGGTGTTTAGATCGGAGATTAATGGGTTGGGTCAGCTTAGACATCCGAATTTGGTTCCTTTGTTGGGGTATTGTTTGGTGGAAGGGGAGAAGCTTTTGGTTTATAAGTATATGTCGAACGGGACTTTGTCTTCATTGTTGGGTAAACAGGCAGAGATGTTGGATTGGCCTGCGAGGCTTAGGATTGCTTTGGGTGCGGCAAGAGGGCTTGCTTGGCTTCATCATGGCTGTCGGCCTGCTATTTTGCATCAATATGTTAGCTCTAATGCTATATTTGTTGATGAAGATTATGATGCTCGTATAGTGGATGTTGGATTGGCAAGGCTGATAAATTCCGGTAATAGCCATCAAAATCAGAGTAGCTTTGTTAACGGGGATCTGGGTGAGCTCGGTTATCTCGCCCCAGAGTACTCGAGCACCATGGTTGCTTCTCTGAAAGGCGATACTTATGCTTTTGGAGTAGTGCTTATGGAACTGGCTACTGGGCAGAAACCTACCAGTGTAACAGCCGGGGGTGAAGGGTTTAAGGGTAGTTTAGTGGATTGGGTAACCCAGCTTAATACCACGGGAGATTTAGAGATTGCCATTGATAATAATCTTCGAGGTAGGGGTCATGATGACAAAATTGTTCGATTTTTGAGAATTGCATGTACGTGTGTTATGCCGAATCCAAAAGCAAGAGCGTCCATGTTCCAGGCTTACGAATCATTGAAGATCATGGCACAAGAACTAGGTATATCTGAACATCAAGATGAGTTTCCCCTTCTGTTTGACACATAATGATGTTTAAGCGACGGTGCAGAAAACTAATATCATGTTTCCAGACCGTCACAAAGATTTCTCCCTTAAAATGTACACCGAAAAACATGCTTGTAGTAGATCCTGTGCTTTCTATTCTAGCTCTATCCATTGGATGCTTGTCAAATATAGCTGTATTATATATCTAATACTCCATTACACAAGAGTGCTGAAGCTATTACTTCCATCATCTTTTTTAGCATTCTCTTCCTGTATGACACCAGGTATGGCTCGAAGTTTATTATTGTTTGTAGCATAGAATTAATTACAGCCCCATAATTTAATTCGATAATATCTGTCTTTGATACCAAATAGTGTCAACATGCATTATTTGTCATTATATTTGATCGGCCCGGTATTAGCCTAGCCAACTAGCCAACTTTGAGCCAGTACACGCGGTTAAAACATGCCGTCATTGTTGGTGATTTAGTGTTTCGGGTTCTGCCCTCAGACTTAAAACACATGATATGTAGCCGCGAGATGTATCATACGTATATAACTTTGGGGCAGGTGTCAAGTATATAACTTTGGATGGAGTTGGTATTATTGGGCAAAAGGCATTATGGCTTGAAACTATAACTAACTTGACATCATAGAAAATTCCTTTACAGCTGTTTATTTTTTTCATACCTACTATTACCTGCTCACAATATCCTGTTTGTTTGAATCTTATTTAATCATAAAATATATGAATTTCGTTACGGAAAGTCAGAAAGTAAATCAGTTTCTCATCGTATTTTTGTTCCATTTTGCGAATATGTTTTTTCTGTTCACCTGCCATCTTGATCAGCGGTTCATAACTTACAGCTGTCTTATCCTTGATCAGCTTGTAGACTTCGATCCATTCAGTTGGCCCAAGTGTATCTTTAGTAACATTTTTCAGAGTATACAACTTGGGCACTTCTTTTCTTTGTAGGGAAAGATTCATCCCTTGTTGAGTTAGAGAGACCCTGACCGACGTGATCTCTTATTTTCTTTGCCTTATTTCTCTTGATTTGAGATAGAGCCCTTGACCTTCTTCAAAGTTTTTCTTTTTCTTGGCATAGAACTCTCCCTCATTTTTTTTCATACCTACTATTACCTGCTCACAATATCCTGTTTGTTTGAATCTTATTTAATCATAAAATATATGAATTTCGTTACGGAAAGTCAGAAAGTAAACAAACATAGGTTGATGACTTGGACCATCGACTTGATTGGGACTTGGTAGAAATGTTTATTACCCGCAAAATGAATGAAAATGCAAAGTAGAAGAATAGGAATTACCTTATTAGTATAAGAGTATGTTAAATCTTAGATATATGAATTACAGGTCCAATATGGGTTAAGTTCGCGAGTATATATTTGATAAATTGGTAATATAGGAGTAAGCTTTTCTGTTAAATATGCATGTCGAGAACATTAATGAACATAAAGCTAAATTGGATAATTTTATAGTATGAAACCGAACTTGGTCAAACTATATTAGGTAATGAACACAAGATTAATCAAACAGTGTTTTTTTTGTTGTTTTGCGACTTTCATAAATAATCACATGTATAGTCAATCTCTTTAAAACTATATAATTCATTTAATAAGCATTTAGATATTCGGTGACTTCCAACACGTTTTGTTTTAGATTGTTATTATTATTCATGTGACTTGTTATCTAATAATAGTAAATTTTATAAAGTAGTAGTCTACTTATTAGGAACTTTCATTTTTGGGCACAAATGCACAATATATTTTGTGCTTAGAGTGATGGCAACCGATCCACTCACTTCCAACTAATCACCTTATGTCACCTCAAATCCACCACTCACTCACCACTCACCCAAAATTTGTTGGCATTGCCATCACTCACCCACCACTCACTACAATTTTATTTTTATTTTTAAAACTAAAATCCATTAAACATAAAAACATTACATAATACTAAAAAAAAAAAAAACAGTACATAATACTAAAAAAACATAATAAAAACATTACATAATACTAACACTCGAATAGTCCGAGTCCACAGTACTGTCGCCGTCGTTGCGATGAATGTACCGATACGGTTCAGGAGACTCGGCAGTGTTGCTGGGTTGAGGAGATACGTACTCCTCCCCTGGGTCAGTATGATAATCTACATACCGACTACCACCGACACTGCCTTGCCAGAATACCCCGTGGTCTAGCGTGGCTGTCAACGTCGTAGAGGCGGTGGTAAGCTGGAAAATAACTTGATTCAGCCAATCGATCTTCTGTCGAAGATATACAACATACTCATTTGCGGCAGCGGTACGAACCCGATTGGGAGCTTCAATTCGGTCGATTTCGGCTTGGTAAGCCGCCTTGTTCTCAGATATGATCTGAATGACGTTGTTTACTACCTCACCGATCTGTCGTCGTTATTCAAGTGGGTTTGTATCGCATTTTTAGCATCCCAAAGAGTCATATTTTGGTTGTTTGTCATTTTAGAAAGTGTGTTTGTGTGTTGATTGTGTGTGTGTTTGAATTATGTGTGTGTAGTATATATATATAAAGGAAATCTGGAAAAAAAAAAGTTAGATTTAGAACGGTCAAATGAGCCGTTGCTCCCTCGAACGCTGCACCACTCACTTCTTCTTTCGCGTGCTCCCACCACTCAAATCACTCCACCCACGCGTGGAGAAGGGTCGGCGGCGGTGTTCATGTGAGTGGTCGCACCACACTACCGTAACCAGTCCTCAATGCCAACACCCTTAATTTAAGGTACTTTGGTATCAAATATGTTTTATTATTTACTTGTTAGTCTGTCATGAGTTAATTTAGATTTACAACAAACGTGTTTGAAACTGACCAACCCCAAATCCGCTTCATATTCCTGTTAGTAGGAGTGGATTAGTTAGAGTCGGTATGTTCTCTTGTTTCAGAAATGAGTTTCCTTCCTTTCTTCCCCAACTCAATTTCTAAACGATTTTGATGGTGGTGGGTTGGATTTCAGTGACTGGTGGAGTTGATTTTGATGGCAGTTATTTGATTTCGGTGATTGTGGATTAAGACGATTCAAGATGATGGCAATGGCGTACCCAAGACCTGAATACCATCAAATTCACAAAATATTTAGTTTAGATGCATTGTTTCTTGGATCCAGCATATCTTTGGAAACTCGTTGTAGAAAATGTTTTCTAGTTTTACATTTCTAATTTTTTAGAAAACGAAAGGGGTTTTTATTTTCTAAAAAACAAATAAAAATTTTGAAAACGCGTTCTAATAAGAAAACTAGAAAACATGTTAGAGATTTGAGGGGAGGGGAGGAATGAACTAGAAAATGAAAATGGAAAATAAAATACAAGAAAAAGATGTTTTCAAGTTTTTTATGGAAAAGTGAAAAAATATTGTTTTTTGTTTTTTTGGAAAACATTATTAGAAAACTATGATTAGAACGCGTTTTCTGTTTTTCATGTTTTCTTGGAAAACAAAAATGAAAAACAAGGTGTGTTTTCCATAACCAAACACCCCCTAAACGTTTTACAAAATTTTAACTGCGTAAAACAATTTCATGTGGTTTACAAACACCCCTGCACATTACCTCAATCTTAATATGAATTATACTTATGAGAAATTGTCACAAATCGTCCATGTGGTTTGCTCGATTCGCATTTTCATCCTGTGCTTTTTTTTATCATTAGGTGTCCCTGTACTTTTCATTTTCATTGCTAGTCGTCCCTGCCACTAACAACCGTTAGTTTTCATCCGTTAAATCCCTCATGTGCAATGCACATGAGGGCATTTTCGTCCAGTTTGTAACCATAGAGACTATTTGTGATAAAACATCTTTGAGGGACTATTTGTAATAAAAGACAAAAACTCATCATCTTCCTCCCTCTCTCACTCCCACCACCAGCCAAACTTCTGGCCACCCTCACAGCCTCCTGCCGCCGCTCTTTTTCACCATAAAAAACTCCGGCCATCATCCCCAACAACAATTAGGGTTTCATCTTTAATCACAACCACATAACCGTCGCCGCTGCTGCTGCTCCGCCACTCTACCGCCGCTGTTGTTGCTGTTTCGTTTTCCAGCCACCACTACACGACTCCATAACATCCGAGGAAAGTATGAAACGTAAGTATCGAACTTCTAAACAAACTCATTTCGTCCCTCTCTCTAAAAACCCTTATCTTTTTTTTTCCTTCTATTTCTCTCTCTCGCAGCCACGCACCACCGGACTACCATCACCTCACGACGGTTTAGAAAGAAGAAGAGACGTTCAAGCTTCAACACAGGTCGTTATAGATCTGACCATGCTCGATTATTATGTTTTTCTTTTCGATTTCGGTAACCATAGTGGGGTGGTGGTTCTCGGATTCCGGCGAACTTTTCCGGCGGTGGCAGGTGGTGGCCGGCCGATCAGAAGTGGTGGTCGGAGTTGTGTGGGAGAAGGAATCCAAAGATTTTTTTTAACCCAATATTTTTATTACAAATAGTCTCTGTGGTTACGAACTTGACGATTATACCCTCATGTGCATTGCACATGAAGGGTTTAACGGAGCAAAACTAACGGCTGTTAGTGTTAGGGACGGTTGGCAATGAAAATGAAAAGTACAGGGACACTTAATGATAAAAAAAGCACATAGATGAAATGCAAATCGAGCAAACCACATGGACGATTTGTGACAATTTCTCTATACTGAAATTTACTTATAGGTTACCAAAAATTATATAAAGGAATTGGGAGTGACAGTGAGTGAATCGGTCATGCATGCAACGCAACCCAAAAGAAACAAAAGGTGCTTTTTATTATTTGAACTGCACAGAATTCTTGAAACTTTCAAAATCAAAAACCATAAAAGAAAACACAAGATGTAAAGAAAAGCTAATAAAGATATATGGAATAAAAAAGAAGACTACTACAGAGTGATTGTTACCAACTTTATTCATCCTGCCCAACACTTTTGAACACCTTAATTATTGTTGCCTATTCCTTCCTATCTATATTCATCTATATTGTTGTACTCTTGAATTTGATTTAGAGGACTCATCAAAAATGCATACACGGGCAAGATTTTTATTAATTGATATAAATTAATTCCTTTTGGGGTGACAAATTGACAATCCTGGAGATTTTATAAATAATAATGGGGGACACGTAAAGTAGAATACGATATAAGATATACATGCTTTTAGGTGCTTTTAGGGTGATATCAGAAAAAAATTCAAAAAAATAAAAAATAAAAAAATCTCTTAAAAAAACAATTCGAAGAAAGCAATCCTTAAAATCCATATAAAAATTTTTAAAATCAATGACAAATTTTTAAATTTCCAGAGGGCATCATTTCCGCACCAATATTCCGTGGTGCAGTCCCCATAAATCAAATAAACACGAATGGAACTTTGTTCATGTTCGTTCATTTAACTTACAAACGATTTTCAAACGATTTTTGAATGAAAAAATGAACATTAAAAATGTGTTCATGTATGTTGATTAATTTGTTCAAGTTCGTTCATTTATATTCATGAAAGAACACAAACGCAAATCAAATGAACACAAATGAACAAACATATTATTAAAAGTATTATGATTCAAATCCAACATTAAAAAACAAAAGGTTAAACACCATTCTAGGTATGTAAAGGAACATAAATGAATGAACGTTCACAAACATAGATAAACGAACGGGATTTGTGTTCATTTAATTACACGAATGATTACAAACGAACTTCGCCTAAACCATTCATGAACTATTTGTTAAACGTTCAGTTCATATACATTTCAAATTGGAATAAAGGCCTTGTTCAAATACGAGGGAATTGGGTTTGACCAAACTTCATAGGATGTACGTGAATGTTGTCTAAGACTGGTCTTTGGTAAGGGGTCAGATAGTGTAAGGAGATATAATCCGAACATCTTGTTTTTTTAGCTATAAACTATCCAACCTGCTTCACCTTATTATATTATACAATACTTAAAGCATGTTTGGTAATGTACAACTAAAAAAGATGGTATATGGATCATTATCGATGTGTTCGGACACATAGAGTCGAGGGTTGATCCATGCGTTTAAATCTTCATAAAACTATAAAATGATTTGGACTCAATCTAATACTTTCGGTTTTTATCTTATATGAAATGAACAAGACCCATGAGTTTTGATCAATAATTAAAATACATAGCCACATACATTGGGACCAATTTACAAAGTCTGCCAACATTTATACAACTTTATCTCATCAAATGTCATATCAAAGATTTAAATAGATGAGACCTATCAGTTCTCTTTGGTGTTCGCACGGGCCAATTTAGACTAGCCAATGGATCAAGTACACCATAGAAGGCTACATCCTTTAACCCATGGTTTTTTGATGCACTATATATATTCGATCGCCTGATTGGTTGGTAGATTTATGACCAATGCAAACTTAATTTGTTCATTCTGGTTGATATTCCAGGTCCTAAGAGGTTAACAGAATAGCCGGTAGCCCGGTGCGGGGGATGGGTTTACCCCTCCATAGAGTCGGCCCTTGCAATTCCACATTACATATTCCTTTATAGAAGTTTAGAAAATCGACAATATAATACGGGGTGATCAATCCGACCGATTATGCTCATTTTACTCTTCTGTAAACTCTCCTTCCTACTTGAGCATGCAAAAAAAGAAAGGGATTGTTGAAAGAAGAGAATAACCGCAAGAGATGCAAAGTGCTTTATTTAGGGAACACAACCCCACTTAACAACAGGAATAAAGCCAACACCTTAAAGCTCAAAGCTAAAGCAAAGACAATACCCCTTTAACAATTCCATCTTTTACATATATCACACACATACTAACTGTATTAGATTTCATTCCTTTTCATCTAAAACTAAACATCTCAAATCCATAAATCAAACTTTGAATAACTACTACAAAGACAACCCCCATAAGTACCCTTTAAAAAAGCTTCATACTACTTTCTTTCTAGACATAATAATAAAACCACCTACAAAAAGAACTTGTCATAGATCATATATCCTCATCACTATCTCAAGAATGTAAGATTATAATGGACTTTCCATGTACACAAGTCTTCAAACCCGGCAAATCTTAAGCTCGTTGTGGCGGCTGTCTGGTATTCCCTATTTTCCTGAATGAGAAGACATAGTACGATGAATTACATGCTCCAGAGAAACCAATGCATGCACATTATAACTTAAACTTGGAAGTATGTTTAACTTATGTAATCTTTAGCAGTAATTACATCAGGCTATCTCTAATGCTGAAAACGTTCTTAGGTGCCCTTAATTGCCTAGTCGATCAGCTGGCACGACATATCTTTTACATATATCACACACATACTAACTGTATTAGATTTCATTCCTTTTCATCTAAAACTAAACATCTCAAATCCATAAATCAAACTTTGAATAACTACTACAAAGACAACCCCCATAAGTACCCTTTAAAAAAGCTTCATACTACTTTCTTTCTAGACATAATAATAAAACCACCTACAAAAAGAACTTGTCATAGATCATATATCCTCATCACTATCTCAAGAATGTAAGATTATAATGGACTTTCCATGTACACAAGTCTTCAAACCCGGCAAATCTTAAGCTCGTTGTGGCGGCTGTCTGGTATTCCCTATTTTCCTGAATGAGAAGACATAGTACGATGAATTACATGCTCCAGAGAAACCAATGCATGCACATTATAACTTAAACTTGGAAGTATGTTTAACTTATGTAATCTTTAGCAGTAATTACATCAGGCTATCTCTAATGCTGAAAACGTTCTTAGGTGCCCTTAATTGCCTAGTCGATCAGCTGGCACGACATATCTTTACATATCATCAAATTCCTTTAATTTTACCTCCAACCATAAATTGGTGAAAAGCTCAAGAACATGCTACAAACATGTCCTTGAACAAGGACAAATACCCACAAACACCACCCCTTTGGACATGCTTTAATGCTTAAGAAATCTATGGACAACTATGGATACATGCATTGTAGTCAGTCTCGTTAAACTCAGAGAGAAACAATGATATACTTTCATTAAACAGACACATGAAATAGTATGATATACGTATAGACCTTAAATTTACTTCACTTGTATCTTTATTACTAAAGATGATCTAAAAAATCGATGAGAATGAAAACGTAGACGTAAATGCATGAGTTTTGCATACCGGTTATGAATAGGATCAGGGCCATTTGGTACTCTTCTTTTGCTCACGAAATTAAGAACCGAACCCTCATGCCTCCTTGTGGATCTTTCTTTCGACACAGAAACACCAACACTTGTAGTGTGTGGAATTGTGACGTCAAATAACAAAAAACAGCAAAACCCCACCAATAGAAGTGTACCGAAAACCACTCTAATGTTCCTCCTCATGACCCTCTCTACTTCTATTACTACCTTAACCCTCTAGATGTCTTCTCCAAAGCAGAGTTTTTGGCAGCTAAGATATATGAATGATGATGAGAAACTTATAACAATCATGGTTGGTTTGGCATCAAGATAATGCATCTCCCTCCCTGCCTTTGATATAAAAAGTTGGCCAACTGAGAGAGGGGAAGAGAGAGTAAAGCAGGGGAGGGAAGGTGTGTGTAACTTTTTTAACTTGGAGGTAAGAGAGCCCACTTTTCTTTAAAGATGGAATACTACAAGCAATTCTGTTGCACTTTTTCTTTCTCAGAGAGATGTTATTTAGATAAAAGGTAAATAAAATAGATCAACTTTTGACAAGCATTCTTGCTTTAAGATTTGATAGGGTCCACACAAAAACTTGCCATTGCTTTGTCATGTGCATTTACATACAGTTTGCAATCTAAGAGATCTCACTTAAGAATACATTAAATTATGTGCAAATCCAGTCAAAAGTACAGTTTAGGAATTCAATACTTCTGTTCAATATTGCAGTCAGTTAACATTGAGTTAAAGCACAAGTTTCATGTCGAAAGGACGGTTTCGATGTACAATTTCCTATTTGATAGTGCAATAATGGTTGTACTCCCTTACTTAAGGTCCCAACTGATGCTAACCACCACCGGTTAAAACTACCATATGATCCTGAACGTAAGGTGAATTTCGAAATTCTTAGTCCTGCCTCGGTTTTTGAAAGGAATGTATCAAATAAAAGCGAGTATATCTTGTAGTATGACTACCACTTTATGGTATCTAGAGTTGTAGACATATCGCTTTCTTTTTGTCTCATGGGAGAAGAAACAAAAGAGTTTGCCTTCCTAAAACTCAAAGTATCTAGTGGACCACTGTTTCTAGTTCAAACATATCTGTTACTACTTTACTAGGAATATACATTATGTCGCGGAGACTGCATTTAAGTTACAAATATTCGACTTAACTTTACTGTCTCATATAAGAACAAGAAATTAGAAACTGCAGAAAGGTAAGATGCCAATTATTGTTCTTAACATATATTACAGGCTAACAGTAACGATATCTAAAACAGTATCTAACATTTCTGGAGATCTCTCGTTAACTCTGCAACTTACTTATTTGTTTCTCTGGTAAACCTTGCAAGTATTAAGGTTTGAAGGTGCTAACTATGAGAGGGAATTCTCCATTTGCAGATTGTCATATGAACACATAGATTGGTTGCTTACCATGCAAAGATAGGCCGGAGGCGATCTTTAGACTCATTGTCGACGGTGACCAATTGATTAAAGTAACTGAGCTTGAAGGCATCTCAATGTTGTCAGACTGATGTGCCACATCCCCCCGTTATGACCTTCCTTTCTTCTGGGCCCACTTGGGCCCATATATTGCTAGGTGCGTTCTTCCAAATCGACGATCAGCTAACTGCAATTTACGTTGAATTATTAAAATCAAGAGCAACTATTACATCCACATGATAACTTCAATATACAGTCATAACATAAAAAACAGATTAAAAGCTAGAAAGAACCTTCACAAGGCATCCACACGTTTCTAACATATCGGTTCGGAATGGGTACTCCACAACCTATAGAGTGAGAATCAACAATAAGATACCAAAGCAACTTGAATTGGAAAAATATAATGAATGGGTAAAAAGATAAAGAAGTAACTTACTATAAAAGAATCATCTCCAATCACAGAAGATTCTGAAATTTGTTTCATTAGGATCTCGTAGTCCACTAGCATATATGGAGGTGTTACACTTATGTAATCAAATGGACCATCTTTGGTGCGCTCCAAATACGTTTCCACACGAACAGTATGTATAACAGATTTATCAAGAAAGTTGGTCCATTCCAAATTAGGACGTAGAACGTCAGAAACAACCCATGGATCCATCTCCACAAAATGCACCTGCAATGATAAATCGATTAAAAAAGACTGAAATTGATAAGAACTTGTGATAAAAGAGGAGGTGGTACCTCAGAGCATCCACGGCTGATGGCCTCTATGCCAACAGATCCTGTACCACTATACAAATCTAACCATCGACCAGGCCTTAATGATGTAGGACAGCCACCAGCAGCCTAAACAAAGTAGATAAGAGTCTTTCTTAGTACCAAAACCGGAACAGATTTTCAATCGGTTCTGGGCAGATATGAAATACAAATAGCAAAGATTACCTGCAAAATACCAAAAGCTGCACCTTTGACTACTTCCATCATTGGGCGGACATCCATGCTCTTTGGTGATAGCAATTTCTTCCTCCGTGCCGTCCCACCAAGAACCTACCATTTTTAATATCAATATGCAGTATTTTAGACGTGTGTGTATATATGTATATATATATTCAGATATTTGGTTTGGTATGGACTTATAGCTGGAGTCACCCATTCTGCAAACTGTATATAGAAAGCAAAAAGATGATTTTATATTACAAGGTTCGCTTCTGAATACAGTTTAATAATCAATTTTTTCGTCCACCCCATATTGAACACCCCATTTGAGTCTTAAGCAACCATATAAATGCATGTCTAGCACTTAAACAGTAGATCAAGAGATACCTACATAGAATGTTTGTATTCAAGTAGTTGAAAGTTGCAACAACAGTTAAAAAAACTATCTAATAGACTTCCATCAATTCAATTGGTAACAATCAAAGGCATAGAAACATATAGTAGCCAAAAATGTGTTTAAAGCCACTTTGCTTGAAAGTATGCTGCAGAATTCACTTGCTCAGGTGATCCAGACTACTCTTCTGAGGATTTCCCAAACAAAAGGCGTCTTTAAATCTTAAAAACTAGCGAGTTTTTTCCCCATCAAAACAGAAGGCAAACTTTGAGTCTTCCCTACATCTCTAACGATAGTTACTACTTGCAAAAAAGTCAACTTGACATTGAAAATCAACTGTATGGTTTTCTATTAAATGACGTCAAGCTAACATCAGAATGTGCTCTATAGTCTATAATAAAATCAAACCAGTCAAATCTACTCTTTCAAATCTTGGGAAATCCTTTCATCCTTACTCGGACTCTTTAAATTTGTAAAACATCATTTCCATTCTTAAGCCCTTTAGTCTCTACTCTTTCTCTGACCCCTTTACCTATTCTAAAAGTTTCCGAATGTACTGAATACCTTGTAATCGAAATCACAAACACTAAGTTTTACTGAAATATCAAGACTTGCACATTGAATTCTAATTTTATCATTTCATATAACCTACTTTTCAAAAGCTACTTCGGGGGTGTTTGGCTTAGCTTATTCTCAAGCGTATTAGCTTATTAGCATTTGGCTCATTTTTGATAAAATCCCATTTTCGTTTCAAGTGTATTAGCTTCTTATGGACTTATTAGCTTAACATAACTTGTAACTGCAAAATAAGCCACAAAAACAGGCATCTCTAGGTCAATAAGGCTTAAAATAAGCTAATATCCAAATACCCCTCAAGTAGCTTATCGAAACCATAATCTACTTAAAATTTTGGTAGCCAAACAAAACTATATCTATACGAGGTTGGGATTATATAAACTATAAGCTCAAGCTCCCATAAGCTTCTATAAGTTATTGCGCCAAACGTACAATAATTTCGTACAATTGTATATACATAGGATAATCCAATACAACTATAGAATTTATAAAACAAACAAACAA
The DNA here is from genome assembly GCA_034093135.1 of Erigeron breviscapus. Taxonomy (NCBI): domain Eukaryota; kingdom Viridiplantae; phylum Streptophyta; class Magnoliopsida; order Asterales; family Asteraceae; genus Erigeron; species Erigeron breviscapus. Next base: position 9,753,470 of record CM067168.1, on the reverse strand, counting down.
TACACACACAGAGAGAGAAAAACACACCTGAAGTAACTTATGAGTCTCCCTAGGTTTACTTTGCTCATGTGTTGTTGGTGTTGCCACACCTTGCTTCCCTCTTCCACTCTTTTCCTGCCCTTTCTTCCGTCTCGAAGAGTAATCAACAGATACACAAAAACTTATAAAGATACCGAGAAAAACATAACTTTTTTCTTTTTATATTATACAAAAAAAAAGGCAAACCTTGGAAGGAGTAGTAGGATCAGAAAGGAACTCATCAGGATCAAGACCATATTGTTTAAGCAATTCTCTTTTTTCCTCAGTAGTTGAATTCCTTGATTCTGATTATTCAACAATAAACATCCAAATTATAATTAATTGTTTATTTCCTTATATATTATTACTTATCTCTACTACATTATAAAACATTTGTTTCCGCCAAATTTTTTCAACTTTTCAACTAAGTTTTTGAAAACCCTATAATGCCCCTATTATTTGTTCACTAATTTAAATATATTTACCTAAAATAACTATAATACCTTTAGAGGAAATCTCAACCACTCATTTCTCTCTCTGCTCAAATCCCAACCACTCATTGTTTCTCACTCCTCCATAAATCATTTTATTACTCTAATTCATTCAAAATCTTTTATCTCAAAAACCATACATCGATAAATTATAAAAATTATATGGGTGTTCTTAAAATTTCATGCTCTTTCATTAGAGAGGTCATTCGATATACTTTCGACGAATTTTTAAATCCGATGGCGGAGCCCGTCAGGTAAGGCATTTGGCTATCACACTCTATGACCTATCACCCCACCATCTCACCGCCGCAACGCACGGGTACTTATCTAGTTATCTGCTTATTGTTATAGCTGTAAGCGTATCGCAGTATACATACACACACACACATATATATGTATTCTAACAAAACACTCTTCATATCCAGGAGATAAGATTTTGGAGAACTTACTGAGAGATGAGGCGCGTATGACGGTTAATGTTGGCCTGTACGGACGGTTAGTTGAGATTGATGATGATGATGATGATGATGATGACGAACGTGTGATGAAATTATGATGCCATGAAATTGAAGTAGAAATGGGTGATGATATCGACGCCATGAAATGAAACCTTAACCCCCAACCGCCTATTGCTATTTGCTGCTGGCTGGTTGTTTGCTAATTTTCCCACTCGCTGGGTTGTACTACAGGGTTTACTGTTTTCTTTCTCTCGCCCCCTTCAAGTTTTTGGGTTTTTCTATTTTACACACACTACAGTAGAAACTCGATAAATTAATACTCGATTATTTAATAAACTCTCTAAGATAATATTTTTTGCCGGTCCTGACTCGGGGATAGGGTGCTAAATTAATAATTCGCTAAAATTATAAGATAATACATTTTTGATAATTTCTTTAGACCCCATATAAAATATAAATTAATAATTCCTTATATATAGCATATTACATGAATGATTTATGAAGGTTTCTTGAAAAATGACTCAATTGTCTTTTGTTTTTTGTTGAAATCAATTTCCCCTTGAATCTCGTCTCTAATTTTCCTTAGCATGGTAAGAACTTCTGGTGTTGTTTTCTCATAGCTCAACAAGAAATTGTTCAATGTGATTGCCGCTTTAATAGCTTCGTTTCGCGAAGGGGGCTCCATTGTAGAACTTTCATCATCTTCTTCATCGATATCATCTTTATATAAATTAATAATTATTAATTTATCGATTAATTAATAACTCTTTTAATTAATAAATTTTGGTGGTCCCAAGTGTATTATTTTATAGAGTTTCTACTGTATTATTTGTATATTTTTTTTGAAGTACACACTATATTTATTTGGAACAGTGATTTCCTATTCAAACATGGTGTGTTTGAATAGACACTCCTTAAAAATAATAGATGATGATGATAAGTTAAGGGTGGGGGAAGGAATCTCATTCCATTCGTTACTTGAATCTTCAGAAAATCAAAAACATTCCGTCAAATTCCATTCCTTCAAATTCCAATTCCACTGAAAGATTCCATTCCTCCTAAAAACATTCTGTGAACCAAACGCGCCCTAATATTTTAGTAGATATTTATTAAAAGTAGAAAAATACTCCCTCCGTCCCATATTAAGTGTCCTAGTTTGACTTTTTGAGTCTTTTTCTTTCAACTTTGACCGTAAAATATTTTTGTTTGTGTTATATAACACTTGATATAATATATATGAATTGATTGAGTTTTAAATGTACTTTTCATTCATATAACTTTCATCAACTAATATATAACACAAACAAATATATTTATGGTCAAAGTCGGAAGAAAAAGACTTGACCAGTCAAAATAGGACAATTAAAATAGGACGGACATGGGAAAGAAGTAGTGCGTGGAGGATTATGTATCCAGATGTAACACGGAGTAAGAAAAAACAAAAGACAAATAATTAAATAAAAAACACAATCATCATCATCAACATTAAACACAACACATACACACTTATCTCCGATCTCTTCTTTAGCTGAAATCTTTTTTTTTTCACCCATTAAACTCTAACTCCACAGTATATACATATTATTTTTTTTGTTTCTCTTCAATTTTATTTATTTACAGACCGCTTATTTACTGTCTGATTTCTGCTCATCATCTCTTCATTCATTACACCACTGTTAATTTCCAATCCGTATCCACATCCAATAATAATAATAATAATAATAATAAATTAATAAATATTAATTATTATAACAATAATAATCACTACTTGATTGATTATTATTTTTAAAAAAGAAAGAGATGGGAGTATGTGGATCGAAAGTAAAAGGATGTGTGCCTGTTGGATTACATCATCATCATCATCATAAGAAACATAAAGATAATAATAATATTATTAATAATAATAGTGAAATTGCACCTAAAATTAATAATAATAATAATGTTAGAAAAAAAAGAAGGAGACGAATTGGTAGGAAATCGAGTAATAAAGGTGATAGTAATGTAAATAAGTATTCAGGTAATCGGAATAATAAAGTCGATCCTTCTGCAATTTCTTCGAATTCGTTGGATCGTCGGTCGTATCGTAATCCTACATTTCTTCATGGTATTCAAACCCCCCTAAATTATATATATATTTTTGGTATATATTTATTGAAGTAGAGCTTATTATATGATTTATGAATATGTATGTATTGTTTTCTATATTTTCTATATTGAACGAAAAATGTTAGTTGTTAGCAGTTAGTAGTTAGTTTTCCCTTAAGTTCGTGATTAAACGCCAATGCCTAGATTTGAACCCGAGACCTCTAGTGACGCAAAGGCGCAAAGGGCTCATTGGTGAATGAATGTATTGTTTGCATTTTGATGGAAGTGCTTATATCGTGTTGCGTTTTATATAAGTGTTTGGATGGATTTTAGTTTATTTGTTTTAGGGAGAATAAGCACTTTTTTTTCTTAAAAATGCTGGATTGCTGCTTTACTTCAAATGCACTTTTTAAGCTGTAAGCATTTAAAAATATGGAATTAAAAAGCACCCCACTTTACAAAAAAGGAAGGAAGAATTTGGTTAGTTTAATGAGTACTTGTGTTTGGATTTTAGATTTAGGTAAGTTCCTATTCCATTTCGGTGTTTGACACTTGAAATTTATGTGCCCGTTTTAGAATGCAATACGAGAGTATGGGATTGTGTTGAATGGTTTGATTATGAACATGTTTTAGTTAAGATAGTGGTAGACGAGCTTTTAATGGCAATAAATTGGACACACTTTGTAGATACCAAGCTTTGCTAAATTTATTCCTTTAACTAATTAATGTTTTCTTAAACTGAATTTGTCTTCTTAGGAAATTCAGATACTTGGTATGATACTCCAGATGGGACCGATTCTGATGGTGACGAAGATTTCTACAGCACTCAAGATGGTAACAACTTATACTTTTAGTTTTATCTATTTATATTTTAGTTTAGAAGTTAATGATTGATCATCATTATATGTTTTATGAACTTCAATATAGTTATGAAATCATCCTTAAACGATGTCAAGTTGATTTATTTGTTTATATTATTTGCACAGATATAATATCTCAAAACGGCTCCGTTAGTGCATCAGTAACTCCAAGATTTTCTGATCATGTCAACGGTGCTCCTTTTTACTCCGCCTCTAATTCACTAATAAAACCAAGTGAAGCACCGCCATCTTCCGTTGATGGAACGTCTACTGTATACGGCAATGGGACACATAGTCTTGGAGTTCTACAAAATAATTGCCTTCCGTGTCTTACATGCACCACCTCCACAGATGTAAAGAGTAAATCGCCGTGCTCAAGCCCTCCAAGTGCGAAGAAGAAAGTTACTTCTATGCTTTCCTTTAAATGGAGGGAAAGCCAGTCCAATCTTTCAATGTGTAAGACTTGTATTACTCTATACCATTCTCACTAGTAAATGAGCCAGGAAATATGTGAAGGGGGTGAAATTCAATACTATTGATTATAATTTTTATTTTGGCCATGGCTGGGGAACTCGCTACTCGGACTCGACTCGGTTAGGGGGATAGTCCAGAGTTTTTGGAGACTCAGGGAGTAATCGAGGGTAATTGGATCAGGAGTTTTATAATAAAGAATAATAATTTTTGAAATTACATGTAATAGAAAATTAGAAATAGACTAGAAACTTCAACATAATATTTCAAAGTTCAGCTTAATTGTTTAGTAACATGAACATTATACGTACTTTAAAGTTCAAAAAAGTAAATACTCTGTATTAGTTGATAAAATATTAGTTTAACAGAAAAGTTGGTGACAAACACAAATCATAACTTGGTACTAAAACAATAATTAATATATAAAGTGACAATCTTACTAAATTTATTTAAAAAATGAAAAATGTATTTTTAAAAATAATAAAATAAAAATTGCTCATCTTTGACCTGTGTGGGCCAGAATATTACCCTGCTGATAAAGTTTGTAGTCCTAGGTCAAGCTAACTCGACCCGTCTGGCATCTGAGTCTGATTACTCAGCCGAGTCAGCTGAGTCTTGCAACAATGATTTTGACGGAGAAAATTATTCATACTACGATATTATGATAAATTTGAACAGCTTTACAGCAATGGGATCCAATTCCACCTTCTGCATGGTGGGGAATTTCTGAATGCTCTTACTAATTAAATATTTGGATGGGTTCAATTGCACTTCCTGATCCTGTTTCTGGCCTCTCCTTTAGTGGAAGTCTGTTTTGAACTTCTTGTATGGAAAAAGTTAATTTGTTTTCTTTTCTATTTTCAGTCTCTCCCAAAGCTGTGCTTCAAAGACCAATTGCCGGTTCTCAAGTTCCTTGCTGTCCTATTGACAAAAAAATATCCGATTGCTGGTCACCACTTGAGCCAAGTACTTTTAAAGTTCGCGGACATAATTATATGAGGTATGAGATTGATTTCAGATTCTAAGTTCTTTAATACGTGTGGAAAAATGTGCATGTGTGGCTGGGTAATGGTTAAAACGGGTAGAGAGGTTGAAATTGTTTTCCATTTTAATAACTACATTTTGTTTTTATATATGATTACAAAAGCTATGATACAATAATAATCTAAATGTTAGGATAAGTCAGATATTGAAGTTGTAAGCATTTGAAGTTTTGAACGACGTCTAAGTTTCAAACTGTTCTATTGGACGACTTTTGAGCTATTCTTTTTAAGTTCTACTCGTTTGACCCATTAGAAGTAGAATAGAAACCAAGCTGACCCATTACTAGATAGACTAGGAATTGCCCTTAATACTCATTTAATCATGTTATCTCAACATTTGAACTTTTCATATCATCATATGTAAGAAGTTCTTATTCATGTCTACTTATGTGATATCTGTTGGGTATATGGAGCTTGTTTTGGATGGTAAACTGTTAAGATCCACATCAGCCAAGTATGGGATTGGTTGTTGGCTTATAAGTCTAGGTGTCCGATGTCCCTTTCTCCTTTGAGCTAGCTTATTTTGAGTGAGTTTCACCTAGCCAATGGCTTGATGGGAAGGGGTCATATCATAATTCATAAACCTGTCTACGAAATTGCTGTTCAGCCGGTTCTTACTTTTATGCTTTCTGATCATCAATCTTTAAAGGCATCCCCTTTTTTTAAAAAAAAAAGTTGTTAGTATTAGGAAATGTTTCATTTTGCCTTATGGTCTCTCTCAAGTTTCCAAGCATATTTCAGCTAGCAAATTGCTGAGCCATGTTGGAAAATATTGTTTCTGGAATCATTATTGTGTGTGATATTTTTATCCTGATAGTATACATCCTCTTTTTAACAGAGATAAAAAGAAAGAGAACGCTTCAAATCTTGCTGCTTTCTACCCGATTGGCATGGATGTATTCTTATCTCCACGTAAAATTGATCATATTGCACGTCTACTGGAACTTCCAACTGTTGAAACATCGGGAAAAGTCCCCTCTTTACTTATTGTAAATCTTCAGGTATATTTCCATCTGCTTTCTGCTATGCTTTGACAAGTTAAATGTACGATATTAGGACATCTTCTGTCATACTGCCTTCTTTTTCCGTAATGTAAGGAAAACGCTAACATCGTTCACTGTGGACTTAATTTGGACAAACTTACTATAGTTAACTGGCTTAGTGTCTTTTACCTTCCAACCTTTAACTTGTTAGAAAGAAAAATATTGCTTGAAATAGAGACACCAGTCAAAGTATAGGTGGCAAAATGGACAGGTCAACAATACACTTTTTTCCGCCTTTCCAGATTTCGTTAATAAATATATTTAACAATATTTTACCAAAGTAATATAAATAGTGACTAATTCCTTTTTATTAAAGCAACTTAAAAAGTTGTAAACATGGTCAACTTTTTATCCATTTCCATTTTAGTTGCCTTCTTTATTATTTTTGTACCCATTTATCAATAAAAACCCAAATTGACTATCTTTTCAATTACTTGGTTGAAATGGCCACTTATTACCCACTAGCAATGAAACATAACCTAAATTGTTGAATTGTCTATAATCAGTTCTCTCTCATATTGATCAGATACCACTCTACCCCCCTGCACTTTTTCAATCTGAATACGATGGAGAAGGAATGAGCTTCGTTTTTTACTTCAAGCTCTCCGAAAACTATGAGGATCTTCCACTCCATTTTCAAGAAAATATCAGGGTATGTGGTTGCAGTTGATACTGGTATTTAGTTGTATGTTCAAGTTTTACAGGATTATAATTTCATATTGCAACAGAAAATGATTGATGATGAGGTGGAACGAGTTAAAGGTTTTCCTGTAGATTCAATTGCACCGTGCAGGGAAAGATTAAAGATCTTGGGGCGAGTGACCAACTTAGAGGATCTTCAATTAAGTACAACGGAAAAGAAGCTTATGAATGCTTACAACGAGAAGCCCGTCCTTTCACGTCCCCAACATGAATTCTATCTGGTAAGTCCTAGGCTATTTACTCATGTGTACGAACCTACTACCGGGTCATATTAACATTGTTTATACTTTCAACATTATTGTTTTGGTTCCCACGTCTTCATTTTGATGCACCAAAGTTATATGACTGCTGATCATTAAGAAATAATTGAGTAGTAGCCAATTGTTTCAAGTGGGAACTAAGTTGAACAAGTATGAGATTGAGACATGTAGGGGTGGCACAAGTTATAGACTGGACCGACCAAGCAAGAAAACCGAATTTGGAATGGATTAAATAAGCTAGGTTCAGTTCGATTCTTGTCAAGTCTGGAACTGAACTGGTCCTTCATCAACTTGCAAGTTTTTTCAAGCTTGAAAGTCTGTCTTTGTTTCATATTGGTAATTTTTATGTAAAAAAGGATCCCAAGGTCATATGTTATTTGCGGTTATTGTGGGACCTAACAGTTTTTAAACTGGAACTGAACCGATTCTAAACCAGAACCAAATTAGTTCTTATTAGTCATCTGGGAGCCGCCTTTTTCTAATTTCAATATCTGTTGTCTGAAAGTTATAGTAGAGATATTTCGGTAATGAAAATTGATGGATGTGTCAATTATCAAAAATTTGACAGGGCGAAAATTACTTTGAGATCGATTTGGACATGCATAGATTTAGTTACATCTCTAGAAAAGGTTTTGGAGCATTTCAAGATCGGTTGAAGCATTGTACTCTCGATTTTGGCCTCACCATTCAGGTTGGTATTTTGAAAACATTTCGATATCAATATCTTCAATGTTGTTTCTTTTAGCCTAAAATCACATATCTCATACAGGGCACCAAGGCTGAAGAATTGCCAGAATGCATTTTATGCTGCATCCATTTGAAAGAAATTAATTACAATAATTACAACCTCCTTGGACATTGAACCGGATTACATTTTGGCCCATAATAGCTCAAGAGGGCCATGGATTATTTTATTTGCTACATGAGTATATTATAATAAAATTGGTATAGAGAATTATGTACAACTTCTAAGTTAGATTTTGGAATGCAATTGATCAGAATAATGTTCAAGTTTTCTTTTTGATCTACACAAGAGAATAGAGAAGACAATATTAACGTTTTTCGATTTAGGTCATAGAGTCTAATGGGTATAATAATGGTTATAGTAAATACAGAAAATGTCATCAAAGTATCAAACAAATGGACCATATGTTACTGTATTTTTGGGTATAAATTTTATTGATTAACTTGACATGAAATAACTGAACTCTCGTTTATAATCCAACATCTGATGCATACCTTAGATTCTAAATCAAAAGACTAAGCCAGAGGCTTGATGGAAACCACGATCGACAGTTCTTAAACAAGACGATAAGTATGCAACGAAGTCGGAAACTAAATTGTTTTCCTTAATCTTCAAAACCGCATTTTTTTTCCATATATGTTTTTACAGGGTTACATTCTTCCTAAATTTTGTCTTCCTGTTCACTACATGTCTTGTCATGTCCCAGCCAGTTTCAAAATGTCACGAGTGCATAAACCGATCCTGTACCATACCTATATATTAGCCGTTGCCTTTCTTGTGAATTATTTTATGGTTCACAAAAATTTCTTTTCGTACGTTCAAAACATCGATTTAATAAGAAAAATCAAGATTATTAGGATATCTATTTATGAACTTTCTCTCTCTATGTCTCTCACTATGTGATCCACACGTTTCTATCACAAATTGACAAGTTTTTTTTCTTTTCGTAATTTAATAGCATTCATGTTCGTTTCAAGTGAGAGTACCAATAATGCAAGTAAGAGTACCAATAGCATTTACGTCACAATGCATGACGTACGTAAATTTGTATTTAAAATTATTTTAAAAAAAAGCCTCACGAAAATCTTGCTACATCTGGACCTCTCCCTCTTCAACTCACTCTAACAACTCATGTACCTCATAACCATAAAAAATGTTCAAATTTGTAAGAATAATTTTTTACTCACATATATTCAAAATGAAGTGTTGTATAGCAAATAGGTTAATGGTACAAGGTATCTCGCACAAGTATCTCAGTGATGCAAGTCTCATGTTCGAGTCTTGCTGAGGGGACAGAGTTTTATCTCAATTTAATGTTGCGCCTTTAGGCAGTTTAATTGAGGGTTTTTCCTCCTACAAAGTATTGAAGGTGAGGGGCTCTCTAGCGCGAACCCGGTTAAGACAACGTAAGCTAGATCCCTAGTTGCGAGCAATTGATCCACATCTTTAAAAAAAAAGTGTTGTATAGTTCTACTTTCTGCACCAACTAGTCAAGTAACTCGATATATAACACATTATAAATTAACTTTATACATATATAAAAAATTTCAAAGTTTTGTGCCTATTAAATAATTGGGTCCAGTCCAGAGTCAGGTTTGCACACTTCTAAGGCCTCTCCTACAATCATCATAGATGAATTTTATGATATGATCAACCTCGATCGTAAGGAAAAACATAATTAACTATTTACTAGTTTGAATATTTGATTTTTTTTAGTATTAGTAATGATAATGATATTTTTTTTTGATGGTATTTGTAGCGTCACAACCCGACCCGATCCGTTTGAAGTTTTTTCCACCCAATTCGCTTGTTTATTTGCCACATCATTGCATAAACAAAGTTCAACTCTAGTGATATAAATCCTGGATTTGCCATTGCTATATACGCAGAGCCAAATCATATAAAAATCATATAAAAGAGAGGTATCGTAAAATCGATGTTATTACAAACATAAAATTCTATAAATTGTTAAAAGACAGAAAGGAAATAAATCTTTTGTCGAAAGAACTTCGAATCATTTCTTAAAAAAGTGATATGTTCATCGTTCATCCACGAGTACATCCTATCGTCAAATTCACCTAGACATCGATCGATACATGTCATTAGCATGTTACCGAGCCGGGCAAAATGACATAATTGTCTTGTGATTACCATCAACTTATTAGTGAACCATTGAAAAACAAACCGTGATAAAACGGGCCCTAAAAAGTTTTGTACACGATATGATGGCATACTATCATCTCATAGAGGATTGAAGACCCATACATTTCGTAAAAATGGAAGACACGCGACTCCAATGGTATTTTTGATGTCTAGACGTAGAAGTCAGTGTTGAAACAAAGCTATTAACCTTCATGGTTTTCTTTGGGGCCGTTAACCTTACAGAAGGGCGCGACGAAGGTTCTTTGAACCCGACCCTTTCTTGTGGGCTTTTAGTGTTGTTGGCCGCGTACAATTCACCAGACCTTTGGTGACTAATCGCGAAACGATTATCCCAGGTGCGGCTAGAGGAGCCTTGGCGTCGAAACGAATATGATGATCTTTCTAAGGTGTTCATTTGGTAACTTAATACCCAATGTGTTTTTTTTACCTTAACATGTGATAATTTATGTTGTTTTTGTCTAAAATGGATATATTAGTTTCTAAACTGTTTTAAAGCTACTTTTTCGCTAACGACTGGTCAATATAGTTTGTTGTTCGTTATTTGTTTGTGGACAAAAATGAACATGGATGGTTTCACCATCTGAATTTTAGATCTTGGAACATAAGTTTAGATTGATCTACTTTGATTTAGTCGATAAAAATAAACCATAGATCATTTGATCCAATAAAAGTGTGTTTGGCATTCAGGTTTAGGTCTTTAGGAGAACGTAATATATCAACATATAATTCTCAACTAAGAAAACGTAAATATTTTTTCAAAATTTTTATTTTTTATCAAGGAAAAGATAACATTTTTTCTTTGATTTTAAAAAAATGTACCATAAAATTTAAATATTTTGTAAAAATATCCAAAATATTAAAAAATTTAACTTAATGTCATCTTTTACGGATTTTAAGTCATAAGTTGTGATGTAGACAACCTTATCCAAAATATTAAACATACAATTTTAATTTGAGTCATATCAAGTTCAAATTCGGTTCAGTTTGTTGACAGACATAATTGCGATCTCCTTAGACCCAGTAAACATAATAAAGTATTTAAAGTTCATGTCTATTTTTTTTTAACCTTCGAATGGTCATAACCTGTTCGTCCCACTTATCTGTCTCTACGACCTTCAATCAGGATGTCATTCGAATTTTCAGGGAACCACGGAGGAAGGAAAACCTCCTATTAATCCGCCAAATGACACGACGATAAATAGGAGTAAATCTTGCCCCTCAGGATTCGAAACTAGGTCTCCCCAAACTCAAAACCCTCATAGGAAGACTGAGATACCACTGAGATTTACCTCAATAGTTCATGTTTATTACAATGTACTAGTAAGCCAGATACAAAATATATAATTGGGCTTTGCTGATAGTTCTTCCAAAATCCAATATAAGCAAAGTAAATATTATGTAGTCACTAATCCTTATGAGATTTCAATATTGAAAGCGAATCCATCATTAGTATTTTAATTTTTAACAACAAATTCATAAAAGCCTTCTGCGACCCATACACTGAACTAAACCTCCACTCAAATGAAAACCAAAACCAACAATGACGACAACGTTAGGAGCCCCCATGAGATCAACATACATTTTCTTATTAATGATTCTTTGGTTGCATCTCTTTCATTATATGAGATCCATTATTTGTTTTTACGATATTTCAGATTTAATTGCGGCTTTTCTTAGTTTAATTGTTTAAAAGCTAGTTTTGTAATTTGTTGATTACTAGATCTGTATACTTTGTATTTTGACCTCTAGTACCTTGCTAGTTGGTCGTTCATTTAAAAACATTCTGCCAATTGTATCTAATTTTTGCTCAAACGGAGTATATATGAGGTAAGATGTAAAATGTTTTACCTCTGCTCAAAAGATGGTGAGTAAAAACCCGTTTAACATACTAAATGAGTACAATGAATGGCTCACGAGATTCATATGTAGTACAATGCTTTCTTTTATGAGGAAACCCATGTGCTATGCAGACTGAGAGGTGTTTGGTAAGAAAATGTTGGTCAAGAAGGAATCATTACACAAGAAAATTCGCTTTAATCCTACGTACAAAACATATATCTCCAAAAATGTACTAAACAATAACAATATGACATGACACAACCTTTGACTACATGATATGAGACATTGAGCTAACTACCATTCAACCAATACTACAAAAACAATTGAACACACCAATTGCATCTCAAATTGAAAAACCATTAAAATCTCTTTTATATCTTTATTATTGTTGAAAAGTTTAAATTAAATATCAAAATAAACTGCTTCTTGAAATTAATTAAAATATAAAAATATGTACATACCAAATTCATTTTCACAACTTTATTCCATCGTGCCAGTCGCCTTGAAAATGAAAATGCCCAAATAATATTATAAAAAAATGAAGCATAGAGACCAAAACAGATCCAAACTCCATAAAAAAAGGAACATCAAATTTACCTTTGACCAATTGACTAACTTCCATTTTCAACAACTTTTACCGCCTGAACTTCATCAATTTTCACCGCAGTCAAATCCTTCTTTTTACTCTCCTCTTCTTCAATCTTCAATTTCTTCGCCCTCTCTTCCTCTTTAGTCTTCTCCAAAGCTTCAATCAAACTCATCAAACATCCCTCAGCATCAGGAGGACTAGTTTTCGGCATCAAATTTTCCGCAACATCAGCAGGAGTTATTTCAACTTCGTCCAACAGCTTTCTCACCTTGTCAAACAATTCATGTGTTTCCAAATACAAATAATTATTCGCTAAAACCTTAAACGCCTCGTACCCACAATACGATAATTCGATATGTTTGTCCATTCTACCTCGCCTTATTAACGCAGGATCAAGTTTTTCAACATGATTTGTTGTAAACACAATTATCCTATCTCCTCCACAAGCTGACCATAACCCATCTACAAAATTTAACAACCCGGATAACGTAACTTTACTAGTTTTCGACTCGTTTCCCTCACCCGGTTTTTTGTCAACATTATTATTATTATTAATACTCTTTTCATCATTATCTCCATCTTCTTTATTTTCTTTTTTTCTTTGTCCTGTTACATCCATTGAACAATCAATATCTTCAATAACAATTATCGACTTACTTGATGTTTCAATCAATAATCTTCTTAACTCAGTATTATCTTTTACCGCAGTTAATTCTAGATCGTATATATCATAACTTAAAAAATTCGCCATAGCCGCTATCATAGTCGATTTACCCGTCCCGGGTGGACCGTACAGTAAATACCCACGTTTCCACGCTCGACCGATACGATTATAAAACTCCTCCGCATTAGTAAAAGTCGATAAATCGTCGATAATTTGTTTTTTCTTGACAGGATCCATTGCTAAAGTTTGAAACGAAGCAGGATGTTCAAAAACCACGTGGCTCCATTGTGAGCCATTATTAGTATAAAGTTTTCGTAATCTGTTACGGATTTTAATCTCTTTTCCTTCTTTCAACACATGGTTCAAGTAATCCCCAACGATAATCTCACGATATCGTTTATGAAACGTGAGCCGATAATATCGTTTTTCGTCTGTATTTGGATAAAATGAAAACTGTTGAGTTTTCATTATGTTTTTACCGGACGACCAATACACTTTGATTCCGGTATAATCATCGGAGACTTCTTCATGGTCGTCCATGGAGAGAGAAAGTGGTTGGGTGTTGTTTTTGATGACGTCAGCTTTGAGGCGTTTGGCTTGTAATGATGACGTCTTGCTGAGGTAAGTCTCGATGGCGGAATAGGCTTCGCTTCGTTTGAAACGTTCGCCGGTGAATTCGTTGAAGGTGATTTGGATGTAAGGGTAGAAAAGAGTTAAGAAACGTTGAGAGTATTTGTCAATGAAGTTGCGAATGTTGTACGGAAAGTATTGTTGGATTATGGCCCAAATAAACATCACACTTGCAACAACTGACCCTAATTGGCCTAACATGTTTCCCATGGCTAAATTGTTGTTCATGTTTTGGTAATTTGGTTTTTATGTGTGTGTGTGTGTGTGTTTGTGTGTGGTGATTTTGGGGAGGAATTGAATTGATTGGTTTTTGTTTTGTTTTGTGTTTTTTTTCTTGCTCAAGAAGGTTTATGACTTGATGAAGTCGTTGCTTGTTTTGTTGTGTGTTCACATGGACCGTTGGTTCTCAATTTGGACTTTTCTTCTTTGCATTTTCATAGGTGTAGCGTGTATAGGATCGGAGGGACCGGGGTTGGATTCTTGTGAAAACCATGTTAAGTAGTGACGACTGACGAGAACTATAATCGAAAGTAGCTTAGTGATCAAAAGACTTATTAATCACAATAAATCTTAGGTTCAAATCTAACTAAGTAAACAAGTAAAACAACCACAAAGATATAGGGTAGGTCATGGACATTAATTCGAGCTCAAAGATTCTCCATATCCACATAACATAAACAGAGAAAGTCTCATTCGTTCTTTATTTATTTTCACGAATTGCAACCATAAAAAGATTGTTATTGTTTGCATGTTAACGCAATACTGTTAAAGTATTCTTTCGTCTCATGTGTAAACTCTAGGGTCGCATTTAGTTTACAGATTTTAATGAAATCGGACGGAATTGGAATTGAATTATTCATTCCTTAATGTAAATAGAGGATTGTCATTTCTTAGAATTTCAATCCTTAATGTAAATATTCTCTCATTTAGTTGAATTATTTTTTAGGGGTGGGGAAAGTAATTGCATTCCATACACCACTTGAATTCAAAAATAAAAAAAATTTCCGTCAAATTCCATTCCTTTAAATTTAATTCCTTTAACAGATTTCATTCCTTCCAAAAATATTTTGTGAACCGAACGTGCCCTAAGCTAATGTTTATATATCATTACTATAAACGTATGGTAAGACTTTATATAGTTTTATAAAATAGAAGTGTCATTTATTTAATGTAGTATATAAACTTACATCCGTTATGCATAAGTTTTTTTATAAAACTATAAAAATGAGCTAAATGTTAAATTATGAACGGGTCTGTAATTTTAGACATTTCTCATATCACATCATCTTAGACTTTTTCTCCACATAAAATTTTGGTTCATAAATGATTTTAACTCCTTTTATACCTTTTTTTAATTGGAATTATTTGTCTTCCAAATGTTACTATTGTCGTTAAGGTGCATATTTATCATAAAATTTATGAATTAAACTTTTAATATGAAAAATATATTTTTTTTTCATTAAAATTAGTGTTAACATTTTCCTTAAAAAAAAGAAGAAAAAAGACTTAGATCCGAAATATTAATTAATCATTATAAAAAAAGCTATGATATTTCTCTAACATGGTTTATATTCCACTTGATCGAAATACAAAAATAAATTATGTAAATTATTTCTCCTGTCTACTTCATTCATTCTGGTGCTTCTTGTCTATATTCCTTATATAATTTGTCTATCAAGTTCTCGTTTGTAGTCGTCTTAATGAATTTGATATACCTCCTTTTGGCCCCAACCCATGCTATGAACCACCAAATATCGTATTTGAATATACCGTGAATCTTTTGTTTTCATATGCCTATCATGTTTAATAGTTTATATCCATATGTGAAAACCTAATTTTGACTTCAATATACTGTTCTAATCCGAATATCTCTCTTTACATGTTCTTTGACCAGCTAAGAGATATATTTTAATTTTTTTTATGTATCAAGGTTTAGTAATATCAAGGATTCGAATGTCATAATTAGTGTGTTTTCCGAGAAATATTGGGTTTCTTCATTAATCAGTGATTCGGTGTATGACCGGGTGTTACCAGTGATGACACGATGATACTCTATTGGTTTGTCGGGTGTTATCACTCATTGTGATGCAGATGTAACTATCACTCTCCGATGTATGGTGATTTATTGAAGCTAGCCAGCTCCTGCTCCTAGTCCTTGTTCTCATCGAATTATATATAGAAGCTTTTCAATCGCTTGATTGGGATGGATTCCAACTGATGTACATATTATTTATTAGCAACTGTCTTTTAGTGTGGGTTTCATACAACGACGGTTGATTAAAAAGTCGAGGTAGGATACAACTTTGGATAAAGATTTCACATCAAATGGCTAATTCAAGGGTTACAATTAATGGAGAATTGATCTAATTCACTAGACAAATCCATAAGAGAGCGACTAAAATCGTTTGTGAAAAAGTGAAAGGTATAACAACTGATTAGTCTTTAGGATTAATTTAGATATAATATGTTATTTTTTAATTAAATTATATTATGTTTGGGAGTAAATAAGTGGAGGGTCTAATAACAAGTGATTAGTCTGTTTCAGAACATCAATGGCTTACGAGCAGAGGCCGAGACAAGGGGGCTTTAGGGGGTGCCAAGCCTCCCCCAATAAGCGCAAATGCAACGAATTTTCTATAGTCCGGCCAAAGATTTTCCGAGGTTTATATAGTGTAGCCCCCTCCAATGAGGCAAAAAACCGGTATCCTGGCTCCGCCACTGCTTACGAGGAATGTACATACCATATTTGATCTCGAATTCATCATATGCACTTCGTTCAATCCTGAAGACTAGAGGAAAAAAAAAGAATTTATCGTCTAACAAACTCTTTTTCGAATAATTTCATTATTCCTGGTTCAATTTTAAGTTTATGTTAGTCAGATTTCATACATTTTTAATAGTGGTGAGCACGGTTCGGTTTGGGTCGGTTTTTGGATAAAACGAAAACCGAACCGAACCTTTCGGTTTTTGAAAACCAGAAACCGTTGGATTCGGTTTTGGCTCGGTTCGGTTTTTCGGTTTTCCGGTTCGGTTTCGGTTTGGTTTGATCTTGATTTTTTTTTTATAATCACTTCATGTATTGCTCATCTTTTTTCACCTTTTTCGCATAAAACTTTAACAGTTGCCCCACAATAATTTTAACTTGTGTTGCATGACACGCACACTACAAAACCATCTAATGTTCAGTGATAGTTTTTCTCGTTTTAGTTACATTTGTCGTAGCTTATTATATGGTGCATTTTCCCATTATCTAAGCAAAAGGAGAATTAACCTATATATGAAATAAAAAAAAATTAATTATTAAAATTGAGAAAAGAATTATACTACAGCAGCACATGAGTAAAGAATCATACAGCAGCACACATCAACATTATAAAGCAAAATCTTTTGAGTTTTCCGGCGAGATTTTAAGTTTTCCGGCAAGTGTTGAATCTGAAATCTTTTGGTTAGGATTCGTGCGGAAATTAATTTTGAGAAGTTTGGTGGTGGTTTCGTGGTCTAATTCGAAGAAACGAGTGAGATATCGGCATTTTAAGTTTTCCGGCGAATTTTCCGGCCACTCAGCCGAAGAAGATGAAGATGATGACAATATATAATGTAAATTTCAGTTTTCGTCCCTGAACTAGACACCTTTTGCACTTTTAGTCCCTCACGTGTTTTGCACGTGTGGGACTTAACGGCTGAAAATTAATGCCGTATGGCCAAAGGACGTCAATTGCAAAATTCTGCCAAGTTTAAGGTCAAAATTGTAATTTTTAAACTTTAGGGACGAAAAGTGAAAAACATGCCAAGTTTAGGGACGAAAAGTGTAATTTACTCAAATAAATTATTAAGTAATATATTTGGTTTTCGGTTCGGTTCGGTTTTGGTGATCGGTTTTTGCATATGAACCAATTCATTCGGTTTTTGAAAAACCAAAACCAAACCATTCGGTTTTGCTCGAATTTCGGTTTTTTCGATTCGCTTTTTGGTTTTACAGTTTGGTTTTTTCTCACCCTAAATTTTTAAGGCAAATGGGCAAGGCGTCTTTCACTACCGTATCTATTCTTATTTTGACCACCTCAATTGATATGAGGTTATGACTTTCATATCAATATATCATTATCTTTCATATACAGATATGATTTATCCTTACTTCCAACTTAAGAGAAAATTACATTTTTGGTCCCTCAAGTTGGCAGGATTTTTAATTATTGCCCTTAAGTGAATTAATTACAGAAAAAACCTTGAAGTTGGTCAATTTTTTCACTTTTCACTCTGCGACTAACAGTCGTCTATTAGGTTCGTTAAGTGAGGAGCTGATGGTGGTTTTTGTTTAGTATTTAAATTTCTAAAAATGTCGTACAAATAATTATCTCAAACTAAACACACACACACTTACGGGCAGAGGACCCGATCAAACTAAACCCACACACACTACGTGTTTTGTTTTGTTTTTTTTTTCTTGCTCAAGAAGGTTATGACTTGATGAAGTCGTTGCTTGTTTTGTTGTGTGTCCATATGGACCGTTGGTTCTCAATTTGGACCTTTCTTCTTTGCATTTTCATAGGTGTAGTTGGATTCTTGTGAAAACCATGTTAAGTAGTGACGACTGACGAGAACTATAATCGAAAGTAGCTTAGTGATCAAAAGACTTGTTAATCACAATAAATCGTAAGTTTAAATCTCACTAAATAAACAATCACAAACCACAAGGATACAGGGTAGGTCATGTACATTAATTCGTGCTCCATATCCACGTAACCTAAATAGGAAAGGCCTTATTCGTTTGTTTATTTGTTTTCACGAGTTGCAACCATAAAAGATTGTTATTGTTTGTTGGTTAACGCTATATTGTTAAGGTATTCTTTCGTTCCATGTGTGAACTCTAATTAAGATTGTGTTTTTTTCACAGATTTTGATGGAATTTGACGAAATTGGAATTAAATTTCAATCTTTAGTGTGTTTGGTTGTTCAAATATAAAAGAATCTCATTTCGTTGGAATGTAGATATTCTCTTATTTGATTGAATCTTCATTTCTTAAAGGTGGCGTAAGGAATTTCACTTCGTACACCAGTTGAATCATCAAAAAATAAAAAATATTCCATCAAATTTTAATTCCTTTTGACAGATTTCAATTCATTCCAAAATATTAAACGTTAATATAGACGTATGCTGAGCCTTTATATAGTTTTATAAAATAGACATGTCATCTATTATATTTAGTATATAAACTTACATCCATTATGCATAAAATCTTATAAAACTATTAAAATGTGTTAAATGTTAAATTATGAACAGGTTTGTAATTTTAGACATTTCTCATATCACATCATCTTAGACTTTTTCTCCACATAAAAATTTTGGTTCATAAAAGATTTTAACTTCATTTATACCTTTTTTTTAGTTGGAACTAATTTTTTTTCCAAATGTTAGAGGCTCCCCAATACAAAGGACTCATCCCTGAAGGACTAGTCCCAGTCAGCGCCACATCAGCAAAAAACACTTAAAGGACTAATCCTCCCAAAACATACCCAATACAAATGACTAGTCTTGGACCTACCAATTATTTAATTCTACCTTTTTATCTAAACTTTACACTTTTAACCCTCCAAAATTATAACAAAATCTATATAAAACACATACTTCATTAATAACAAAATCTAATAAAACACATACTTCATTTTATTTTGCAAACTAAAACATACATAATAAAACATTAATAAAGACTAAAAAACGCACATAATAATTATAAAACACATAATACTACAACATTACATAATAAATATAAAACATAATACTAACACTCGGAATAGTCGGAGTCCATAGTACTGTCGCCGTCTTGCGATGAGTGTATCGATAGGGTTCAGGAGACCCGACAACGTCGCCTGATTGAGGAGATGCGTACTCCTCCCCAGGTCAGTGTGGTAATCTACGGGACGACCACCACCGACAGAGCCTTGTCAGAATAACCCGTGGTCTAGAGTGGCGGTTAAAGTGGTAGTGGCAACGTTAAGCTGAAAAATAATTTGATCCAGCCAATCGATCTTCTGTCGAAGATAAATAAGATACTCATCTTCGACGGCGTTACGAATCCAGCTTACAACTTCAAGTGGTGGGACGAACCCACTAGGCACCCTCTTAATGTACAATAGGTTGATGCGCATATATCATTGTAACTTCTATAAATTATATATGAGGTTAAGGTATATGTGGCTGTTAGACAACCAAGCTTGGGTGTAGAACACCTCACATCTTGGTTTTTTAATCCATAAAAATCATGGGGGGCCAACATTTATATATATAT
>CM067168.1:9681060-9732122 GCA_034093135.1 Erigeron breviscapus | reverse complement strand
TATTAGCAACTGTCTTTTAGTGTGGGTTTCATACAACGACGGTTGATTAAAAAGTCGAGGTAGGATACAACTTTGGATAAAGATTTCACATCAAATGGCTAATTCAAGGGTTACAATTAATGGAGAATTGATCTAATTCACTAGACAAATCCATAAGAGAGCGACTAAAATCGTTTGTGAAAAAGTGAAAGGTATAACAACTGATTAGTCTTTAGGATTAATTTAGATATAATATGTTATTTTTTAATTAAATTGTATTATGTTTGGGAGTAAATAAGTGGAGGGTCTAATAACAAGTGATTAGTCTGTTTCAGAACATCAATGGCTTACGAGCAGAGGCCGAGACAAGGGGGCTTTAGGGGGTGCCAAGCCTCCCCCAATAAGCGCAAATGCAACGAATTTTCTATAGTCCGGCCAAAGATTTTCCGAGGTTTATATAGTGTAGCCCCCTCCAATGAGGCAAAAAACCGGTATCCTGGCTCCGCCACTGCTTACGAGGAATGTACATACCATATTTGATCTCGAATTCATCATATGCACTTCGTTCAATCCTGAAGACTAGAGGAAAAAAAAAGAATTTATCGTCTAACAAACTCTTTTTCGAATAATTTCATTATTCCTGGTCAATTTTAAGTTTATGTTAGTCAGATTTCATACATTTTTAATAGTGGTGAGCACGGTTCGGTTTGGGTCGGTTTTTGGTAAAAACGAAAACCGAACCGAACCTTTCGGTTTTTGAAAACCAGAAACCGTTGGATTCGGTTTTGGCTCGGTTCGGTTTTTCGGTTTTCGGTTCGGTTCGGTTTGATCTTGATTTTTTTTTTATAATCACTTCATGTATTGCTCATCTTTTTTCACCTTTTTCGCATAAAACTTTAACAGTTGCCCCACAATAATTTTAACTTGTGTTGCATGACACGCACACTACAAAACCATCTAATGTTCAGTGATAGTTTTTCTCGTTTTAGTTACATTTGTCGTAGCTTATTATATGGTGCATTTTCCCATTATCTAAGCAAAAGGAGAATTAACCTATATATGAAATAAAAAAAAATTAATTATTAAAATTGAGAAAAGAATTATACTACAGCAGCACATGAGTAAAGAATCATACAGCAGCACACATCAACATTATAAAGCAAAATCTTTTGAGTTTTCCGGCGAGATTTTGAGTTTTCCGGCAAGTGTTGAATCTGAAATCTTTTGGTTAGGATTCGTGCGGAAATTAATTTTGAGAAGTTTGGTGGTGGTTTCGTGGTCTAATTCGAAGAAACGAGTGAGATATCGGCATTTTAAGTTTTCCGGCGAATTTTCCGGCCACTCAGCCGAAGAAGATGAAGATGATGACAATATATAATGTAAATTTCAGTTTTCGTCCCTGAACTAGACACCTTTTGCACTTTTAGTCCCTCACGTGTTTTGCACGTGTGGGACTTAACGGCTGAAAATTAATGCCGTATGGCCAAAGGACGTCAATTGCAAAATTCTGCCAAGTTTAAGGTCAAAATTGTAATTTTTAAACTTTAGGGACGAAAAGTGAAAAACATGCCAAGTTTAGGGACGAAAAGTGTAATTTACTCAAATAAATTATTAAGTAATATATTTGGTTTTCGGTTCGGTTCGGTTTTGGTGATCGGTTTTTGCATATGAACCAATTCATTCGGTTTTTGAAAAACCAAAACCAAACCATTCGGTTTTGCTCGAATTTCGGTTTTTTCGATTCGCTTTTTGGTTTTACAGTTTGGTTTTTTCTCACCCTAATTTTTAAGGCAAATGGGCAAGGCGTCTTTCACTACCGTATCTATTCTTATTTTGACCACCTCAATTGATATGAGGTTATGACTTTCATATCAATATATCATTATCTTTCATATACAGATATGATTTATCCTTATTTCCAACTTAAGAGAAAATTTACATTTTTGGTCCCTCAAGTTGGCAGGATTTTTAATTATTGCCCTTAAGTGAATTAATTACAGAAAAAACCTTGAAGTTGGTCAATTTTTTCACTTTTCACTCTGCGACTAACAGTCGTCTATTAGGTTCGTTAAGTGAGGAGCTGATGGTGGTTTTTGTTTAGTATTTAAAATTCTAAAAATGTCGTACAAATAATTATCTCAAACTAAACACACACACACTTACGGGCAGAGGACCCGATCAAACTAAACCCACACACACTACGTGTTTTGTTTTGTTTTTTTTTTCTTGCTCAAGAAGGTTATGACTTGATGAAGTCGTTGCTTGTTTTGTTGTGTGTCCATATGGACCGTTGGTTCTCAATTTGGACCTTTCTTCTTTGCATTTTCATAGGTGTAGTTGGATTCTTGTGAAAACCATGTTAAGTAGTGACGACTGACGAGAACTATAATCGAAAGTAGCTTAGTGATCAAAAGACTTGTTAATCACAATAAATCGTAAGTTTAAATCTCACTAAATAAACAATCACAAACCACAAGGATACAGGGTAGGTCATGTACATTAATTCGTGCTCCATATCCACGTAACCTAAATAGGAAAGGCCTTATTCGTTTGTTTATTTGTTTTCACGAGTTGCAACCATAAAAGATTGTTATTGTTTGTTGGTTAACGCTATATTGTTAAGGTATTCTTTCGTTCCATGTGTGAACTCTAATTAAGATTGTGTTTTTTTCACAGATTTTGATGGAATTTGACGAAATTGGAATTAAATTTCAATCTTTAGTGTGTTTGGTTGTTCAAATATAAAAGAATCTCATTTCGTTGGAATGTAGATATTCTCTTATTTGATTGAATCTTCATTTCTTAAAGGTGGCGTAAGGAATTTCACTTCGTACACCAGTTGAATCATCAAAAAATAAAAAATATTCCATCAAATTTTAATTCCTTTTGACATATTTCAATTCATTCCAAAATATCATGTGAACCAAACGTCTCCTAAACGTTAATATAGACGTATGCTGAGCCTTTATATAGTTTTATAAAATAGACATGTCATCTATTATATTTAGTATATAAACTTACATCCATTATGCATAAAATCTTATAAAACTATTAAAATGTGTTAAATGTTAAATTATGAACAGGTTTGTAATTTTAGACATTTCTCATATCACATCATCTTAGACTTTTTCTCCACATAAAAATTTTGGTTCATAAAAGATTTTAACTTCATTTATACCTTTTTTTTAGTTGGAACTAATTTTTTTTCCAAATGTTAGAGGCTCCCCAATACAAAGGACTCATCCCTGAAGGACTAGTCCCAGTCAGCGCCACATCAGCAAAAAACACTTAAAGGACTAATCCTCCCAAAACATACCCAATACAAATGACTAGTCTTGGACCTACCAATTATTTAATTCTACCTTTTTATCTAAACTTTACACTTTTAACCCTCCAAAATTATAACAAAATCTATATAAAACACATACTTCATTAATAACAAAATCTAATAAAACACATACTTCATTTTATTTTGCAAACTAAAACATACATAATAAAACATTAATAAAGACTAAAAAACGCACATAATAATTATAAAACACATAATACTACAACATTACATAATAAATATAAAACATAATACTAACACTCGGAATAGTCGGAGTCCATAGTACTGTCGCCGTCTTGCGATGAGTGTATCGATAGGGTTCAGGAGACCCGACAACGTCGCCTGATTGAGGAGATGCGTACTCCTCCCCAGGTCAGTGTGGTAATCTACGGGACGACCACCACCGACAGAGCCTTGTCAGAATAACCCGTGGTCTAGAGTGGCGGTTAAAGTGGTAGTGGCAACGTTAAGCTGAAAAATAATTTGATCCAGCCAATCGATCTTCTGTCGAAGATAAATAAGATACTCATCTTCGACGGCGTTACGAATCCAGCTTACAACTTCAAGTGGTGGGACGAACCCACTAGGCACCCCCTTAATGTACAATAGGTTGATGCGCATATATCATTGTAACTTCTATAAATTATATATGAGGTTAAGGTATATGTGGCTGTTAGACAACCAAGCTTGGGTGTAGAACCCTCACATCTTGGTTTTTTAATCCATAAAAATATGGGGGCAACATTTATATATATATTAAAAAATTAGTATGTGAGGGGTTTTCACACCCAAGCTTGGGTGTAACAGCCACATACTCCATTTTCTCATTATATATAAATATATATATATATATATATATATATATATATGGGGGAAGTGAGTATGGGGTTGTCCCCCATCTAAGCTTAGATGGGGAACCCCTCACATTTGATTTTTATAATCATGAAAATCAGGGGGGGCCATGTATCTGTTTTAAATTCAAACAAATAATAAAATATTTGTATGTGAGGGGTTCCCCATCTAAGCTTAGATGGGGAACAACCCCATACTCACTTTTCCCTATATATATATATATAGTAAGGAAGGACTTTCTTAGCTACAATACCTTTTTTGTCTTCATCTGCAATTTAACTTAATACAATATTTGTCACATAAAACACAAAAGATAGGTTTGGTGGAGTGGTTTGTGTCATTACATGTTGGTAGGGAGGTCCCGGGTTCGAAACCCTCCCCCTCTTTCTATTTTTTTGTTTTTTTTTCCTTTTGCACTTTGCCCCCTCTTTTTTTCCCTTCTTCTTTTCTGCCCCCTCCTTTTTCTTTTTTTCCCCTTCTGTTTTCTTTTTATTATTTATACCCCTAATCTTATATAATTTGTGGTTTCTTTTTATAAAATCTTTTTTAACATTTGTTTTTTTATATTTTTTTTACACTTTACATTTTGTTCTTTTATAACTTTTTAAAATGTTATACATTTATTCAAATGCTATATATTGTTTTTTATCCTATTTTTCTTTTCTTTATTTTTTTGTTGCATTATACGTTATCTTTTATAAATTTTTAAAATGTTATATATTCTATTCAAATGCTATATCTTTTGCTTTTTATCCTATTTTCTTTTCTTTTTTTTTTGTTGCATTATATTATTCTTTTATAAATTTTTAAAATGTTATATATTTATTCAAATGCTATATCTTTTGCTTTTTATCCTATTTTTTTTGTTCTCTTTTTTTGTTGCATTATATATTCGTTTTTATTTTTTAAACATTTGGTTTTTATACATTTTTCACATGTAACATATGGTTTTTAATAACTTTTTCATTTGGATTTTGTATTCCCGTTTGTTTTTTTTTCTCTTTTTTATTTTTTGGTTTTAGTATATTTCTTTTGTATTTTTATTTTTTTAACATCTGGTTATCCTCGAGCACGACCGATTTTTTTATACTTTTTTAATATTAATTTTTTTTCTTCTTTCAAAAGCTTTTTTAAATACAAAAAAATATATGTTTTTTTCCCAATTAATAGTCGTGTAACCAACACAGTATTTACTTTTTGTTCTAATTATGTTTCTTTTAAACGATTTCAACATCCAGTTGCTCACTGACCAATGACGTTCGTGTAATACCTTTTTTAGTTTTTACGTAGCATATTAGTTACTTTTTCGTTCTAATTAATTGTTAATATATTTATATGTTGTTATTTTTTAGGTTTAAAAAAACTCCCGCAGCAACGCGCGGGTGGTTACCCGCTCGTTGTCTATATTCCTTGACATATTCTATTAGAAAAAGAAAAAAATAAAACTTATTCCGAAATATTAATTAATTAATGATTAAAAAAAGCTATGATATTTCTCTAACAAGGTTTATATTCCACTTGATCCGAAATACAATAATAAATTATGTAAATTATTTCTTCTGTCCACTTCATTCATTCTGGTGCTTCTTGTCTATATTCCTTATATATTTTGTCTATCAAGTTCTCGTTTGTCTTCTTAATGAATTTGATATACCTCCTTTTGGCCCCAACCCATGCTATGAACCACCAAATATCGTATTTGAATATACCGTGAATCTTTTGTTTTCATATGCCTATCATGTTTAATAGTTTATATCCATATGTGAAAACCTAATTTTGACGTCAATATATATCCTGTTATAATGAGAATATCTCTCTTTACATGTTCTTTGACCAGTTAAGAGATGTTTCATTTTTTTTTCCATCGGTGATGTCAGTGGCGGCTCAACGTTTTTGGGCCAAAGCGAAATCGATTTTGGAGGCCTTCTTTTTAAAATCTCTAACAAAATTCTCCTCTTCTATTCGGGCATAAGATATAAGTTTGAAGTTCAAAACCAAATAATGACGGTAAATATAAACTTACCAGAGATAAATCAATACTAATCAAAATCAAATCAACACATAGAAAGATACTGTATTTAAGTAATAAACTAGAAGAAACCATACACTTATGGAACATGGAACAATATCTCATTGAAGATTAATTTGACCAACGCTTGGAGCGGCTATTTCTTAATCTACCACACATACGCATATTTGTGGGTGTCCTACTGGTTACTACTTTATGTAAAAAAAAATGTAAAAAAAGCCCTTATGTAAAGAAAAAAAGAGTCTAAATCTATATTAAAATTTGAGGCCTTGTAAATTTGGGGGCCTAACGCACATGCCTAACCCCCAATTCAAATGTATTATAAAGCCGACAGTGGGTGATGTATCACAGTTTAGTAATATCATGGATCCGAATCTCATAAGTGGGGGCTTTCCGGAAAATATTGGGTTTCTTCATGAATTAGTGATTCGGTGTATGATCCACTGGTGACGAGATGATACTTTATTGGTCTGTCGAGTGTTATCAGTCATTGTGATGCAAATGTAACTACCACTCTACGATGTATGGTGATTTATTGAAGCTAGCAAATCGCTTGATTGGGATGGATTCCAACTGATGTACATTGTAGGTCCGGATCGTTTAGTGAACGATTAAACACTTAACAACAATTTGAACTTAAATAAGAACACAAGGTTTATTTTCAATGGAATTCTTTATTAATGAATAATCAAAGAATTACAACGAGTAATGCGGAATAAAAGGATTAAAAGACAAACTCTAATCCTAAATCACTCGTCACTGAATACAGATTGTGTTAGATAAATACATAATTTATCAAACACTAAGAACTGCTGATGGACAGAGTTCTTGAGAGAAATAATATTTGTAAATCACAAAGGTTACAAATATATAATTCTATGCGTGGATTGGACGAACATTTTCCTCCAATGGGTAGCCTTCCTTTTATAGACAAAGATTCGCATTGGGATTGATGTATGCCACTTGTTCAACTATGATTTGACAAGTGCATGTTCTGACACTTTTGGACCCATGCCTATATGTTCCTTTTGTCTTATCATCTGGATAAGACAACTTTGTCTTTATTCATCAGCACCTGCTGATGAACCAGCAGGTCTCTTAGAAGAATGTTGAAACCTCAAAATCTTCTAAGTCTTTGTTTACTTGTCATCAGCAGTTATCTGTAAGAACTGCTGGTGACCCTTTTCATGTATCTTCAAGTGATCATTTAGACTTAAAGATTTATTCCACAAATCTTTAAGATCTCTTTGTCAGCTTCTGTCTTCGACTTCTGCTGACTGTCTATTTCTGCTGATACTAGATGATGACCAATTCCTACTGAGAAAATGTACTTAAACAGATGTTTTAACTAATTAAATCATAATTCCATTTTTGGGACTAACAATCTCCCCCTATTT
Source organism: Erigeron breviscapus (assembly GCA_034093135.1). Classification (NCBI taxonomy): domain Eukaryota; kingdom Viridiplantae; phylum Streptophyta; class Magnoliopsida; order Asterales; family Asteraceae; genus Erigeron; species Erigeron breviscapus. Next base: position 9,724,537 of record CM067168.1, on the reverse strand, counting down.
AACTTGAGTTAAAACAACTTATGAATGAGCAAACAAGCTTCTTTCCAACAAGTTCTCATTTTATTAAAAACAAAAGAAATATAATAAGTTACAACTCATTCCACTTTAGGTTTCACTTCAAGTTCTCCCCTATGAAACTTCTTGATGAGTGGCTCATCTTTCCTTTTGTTGATTTCTTCGATGAGCAATGATGTGAACAAAACATCATTGCTGGTGGTGGTACAAACTTGATACAAATCCAGAAGTGCTTTTGATGTGGTGATGTTTAAGTCTGATGTTCTATAAAATCTCATTGCTCCACTGAAGTTTTGATAGAACATACCTACTTTAGGAGCTTTGATCACATCACCATGTTTGCCAACTGGAACTCCTTCTGGCAAATTTGTGTTGATGAGCACTTCTTCAAATTCTTCTGATGCTACTGCTGCTGTTGTTGTTGTTGCTTGGACTTTCCTTCTTTTGCTGACAGGTAGTTTTGGCATTTGAAATGATGGAGGTGATAGTTTTATAATGGAATTTGTGATACCTAACTTGGACTCCATTTTAGCCAATTCTTCAAAGTATGAATTTAGTCTTTGAATGAGCATTCCTGCTGCTGGAGTCTTCTTTTGCCGTAGGAGTTGATGTATCTCAATCCATTCTGTTACTCCAAGTTGATTTTCTTTGACATCAGCCAACACTTGATTGTCACTAACATCTTGCCTTTTGATGCTCAAATTTACACCTTTCTTGTCATAGGATGCAATGATTGTAATGCTGGTGATTGTCTGAGGTGCTGATCGATTTTTAATCAACTTGTAGTAGCTTTCCAACTTCTCCTGCCTCACCCTTTCCCTGTCTCTCTTCTTCTTTTCAACAGACTGAAGAATCATTGCTTGAGATTCTTTGATTGGTAACTGCTTGTGATATTCTTCTAATTCTTTATCAGATGAACCCAAAGCTACTTCTCTTGCTTCCTTTTCAAGTAATTTTGTTGTTGCTTGATTTTCTGCTTCAGTTTGTATTGCCAAGTTCTTTGCTTTGTCTAGTTCCTCCAAACTCATATTTACTGCTCTTGCAAGTTCTTCTGCTTCTGGTTCAGCAGGGTCTTGAACCTTTTTCTTTTCTTGAGCAGTTGAAGTTCCAAGTGCTTCAGCTAATTCTTTTGGATCAGTATTACTTGACCCTTCACCTTCTTTGGCTTTTGACAATTTTTGTGCTTGTTCAGCCATCTGCCTTCTTTGATCTTTCAGGATTTTTCTTACCTCCTTGTCTGACACATCCACTGAAACTGTTAGGCTTTCAACCAGAGTCTTTCCTTTTTCAATAAGAACACCAGTTGGGGATGAATAATCTTCAATATTTAATGGTTGATTGACGTCAACTGCTGCTGCTACTTCTTCTTCAACTTCAGTCATAATGACTTCAGGAATCTCCCCCTGAGTTGTTACTGGTGGATCTACATCATCTAAAAATGTGTCATTGTGTTGCCAGTTTTGAACATCATGAGTTGATAGTGGTGGAATGGTAGTTGTCATTTTCTCCCCCTGGAAGTTGCTGAGGTAACACCAGCAACATCCACCATAACCTGCTCCACTACTTGATTCTCTCCTTTAGGAGTTGCAGTTGATGACTGATGCTGAGCTTTGAGTATGTTGAGAATTTCCTGTGTATCTTATGATACTTTTGCAAGTTTTTCCTTCTCATCTTTATCATACAGGTCCTCTTTTGTAATAGCAGTTACTGCATTCAGCACCTTTGTCATTTCACCAATATGAGTAGAGTTATGATTAAGAGTTTTGATGTAGTCTACCAAAACCTCATCATGACGAATGAGTGCATTTCTAAGTAACTTCACTTCATCAGTATGGTCATTCATTTTTGAGATTAATGATGATGAACTTTTCTCAAGGATGCTGATAGTTGAAATCAGCTTCTTCACTTGCTGCTTCTCAATCCTCTCTTTTTGTAATGTACCCTTAAAACCTTCAAATACATTTTCTACTCCCTTCTGAAAATCAACAAATTCAGTAGTAAATGTTTCTGGTTTTGTCAATAAAGCTGCTCTTAAATCTTTATACAGCGCCATAATCTTGCTGATATTGCCTGCCATTTGAAAACTTTCCAAGGATGTGAAAGTATTTGTGTGAGCAACTTCATCACCTACTTTGGCCAGAATGTCCCCATTCAAATCGATTGTTTTTCTAATCTGCTCTAGCATTTCCAGCAGATCTTTCATTGTGAGCCATTTTGGTTTGACATCTTTTTCTTGTTTCTAGTTAGTGTCTGCTAATGGTTGTTTTTCTGAGCCATTTTGTAAGCAATCGATTGTTTTTCTAATCGATTGCTTACAAAAAGGATGAGGTCCCACATAAGGCCTCCTCGCCGGCTTAACTGCCGCCATCACCCTTCCCCGGTTAACATTTTTGGAAACAAACCTTCCCATTTTATTCACCCCACTTGACTCTCCCACTTCTTTCCTCTTGTTTGCTGGGGAGTTACTCAAAACACCGCTCCTCAACAAGTCTTCAGTCACACTACCGGCCCGGTTGACAGCATCGGCTAAAGAAGTAGGCATGTTAGAATTCACATAGGATCGGACTTGAGGATTTAAGCCCAATACAAACTTCTCGATGGCCCGAGCCTCAGAATCCACCAAGTGAGGAATGAGGGTAGACAACTCTTGAAATCGTCTAACATAACTCTTATAATCGGCTCCCTCCATATTGAGATTAGCAAACTCAATGGTCAAGTTTTGTAGTTCATAGGGAGGACAAAACTTTGCCTTCACTTTGTTCTTGAAATCGATCCATTCCAAGTTATAAGTCCGCCCCAAAGTTATCTCCTGGTTCCACCAACTCAAGGCGTCATTTTTATACATGCCGGATGCATAAGAAATCCGGTCGTCATACGTGCAATGACTTCTTTCAATCACTGCCTCGATCTCCTCAAACCACCTTATACACTCAGTGGGACCACCTCTTCCATTAAACTCCGGTGCCCCACAGCTTTTGAAGTCCTTAAATATACATCCCTGTCGGTATCCCCCGTATTGATTATACATGGGCATGCGGTTATCAATTCTCACTGGTTCCTCTTCTTCGTTTTCCACGGCCTGAGGTTGAGCATTTTCATTATTCATATTTCCTGGGGCTTCATTGTTTTGAGGCCCATTGTTTTGCCAAGACTTGCCGTGACTTGAGCAATAATGGTTGGCATGATATTGGCGATCGTTTGAGCGATCACCTCAGCCATGTTTGGCTCAGGAGCTTCACCACGACCCCTTCCTTGGTCTCTACCACGACCTCTACCACGGCCCCTACCACGACCCCTACCTCTACCTCCTTGTACCTCCGGTTGAGCTTCCTGTTGAGGTTCTTCCGTTCAGCCCTATAGTTCGTTCCGGCTCTCCTTGGTCTCACCATTTCTATAAAGCAAGTGACACGTTGACCCGAGAGTTAGTCTCAAATGCTCACATGTTAGTCATACAAGTAGTCAATGCTCTCATACCGATACCACATACTCATTTCATATCATTAAGCTAAGGCAAGAGTGCTAGAATCCTATGAGATTGTTACTTAGCATATTATCATGTCAATTTCATTACAATTGTTCATTATTAACTCAAGTAATCATGCTCAATACATCATAAAATCAAACAATTAACACAAATGGGTTAAGTATAATCTGAATTCGATATGCTCTCTAGTTATTGACCGGGTATGTATACAGGGTGTACCAACGGCTAACCCTCCACCCAATCAACTTCCATTAAGCATATCGGTTCCCTATTATACACTAAGCCAAGCAACTAACACGAATGATTCAAAGTATAATCCGAATTCGATATACTCTCTAGTTATTGACCGGGTATGTATACAGGGTGTACCAACGGCTAACCCTCCACCCAATCAACTTCCATTAAGTATATCGGTTCCTTATTATACTCTAAGCCATGCATGCGCAGTCCATGATGTTATTAACTTGTTATAATGTTGGGCGACCATAAAAGAGTTGATCGGGTTCTTTTAGGGTTGCCACAATATTATACTAAGTTAACAACATAACTTCATTTTGCTCTAAAGCACCCAACAAACATCAATCAGTAACAATAATCCATATCAATGACAATCAAGTTCAATCAATGCACACATTAACCACATTGTACCCATTCCACGTTCATCACATTAAACTCAAGTCATCACATAAGTGGTTTTAACTACGAACTCACAATATACACTTTATAGGGTTCACATAATTCACATTGCACATAATTTCCTAACCATGCATGCTATATGAGGAGTTTTAACTTAAGCCGTAGTCTAGGTCAAACCGCCTAATTCTCTACGACCACGCATGGGCCACCATTCTGTAACACCCCAAGCCAAGGCTCAGAATATCACGGAAATCATATAGCACAAGGTGGGATTAATGTAGAACATGAACTAAATGCAAATAAAGGATTCAGTGAATCCTTACAGTAAGATAAACAAGTATCAAAATACATAAAGAGCAAGTCATCATTTAATATTACAACAGAACATCAAAAGATGGCTAATGGTTCTAAGTACAATGCAAAAGAAGGCAAATGGATCCTTGATCCATATAAGTCCAAGTCCGGGTTCAACAGCAAGCAAACACTCAAACTCCACGCCCTGGAATAACTTGGTTACCTGAAAAGTGTACTAGCATAGTCAACACGAGGTTGGTGAGTTCGTAGTAATGGTCCATAAAGAAACCATCGTCAAAATCATAATATACTAATAGAGGCAAAACATGACTTACAGTGAGCCTCTAAGTAACACAATAACGTCCAACAACAAGATCACACAAAACAAGTAAGCGTGTAATAAGGGTGCACGAATGATGTAAATATCAATACATGTGCCAAAAGCATAAACAGTCATAATGCATATCATATCGTATATCAAAATCATAACAACCATGCCACAATTGCACCAAATAGGGTGTACTTGCATGAAGACCGCTTAAACAATACAAGGATTGTTGCGGAACAAAGATAAACACCCAAGTGTAAATATCTAAACAATCCCGAAATACAAGTGATCAAGATGACTTGGAAATACTCGTAAGTTTTGCTTAGAGTATATCTCACAAGTTGCAATGCAATAGTTTAAGCAATTTGCAAGATGTGAGAAGACTTTGTATTTATAGACAAAGTTCATGATGACATGGACAATGTCGTACAAATGTGGTTGTGAGCATTTAAGGAATTAAACCATAATTCCTTACATGCTGCACAAGGAAGCGTATATAAGTCACTTGATGTGACTTATAGTACTAGGTTCCTAACCTATACTTTGTACCTTTTATTAATAGATAATTCTATTAACTGGATAAAGGTGTAAAGTAAAAGTCTTCCTCGTAATCAGTGTAAAGTGTTGTAAGTACTTTATCACTGAGATGCTTCAGTCTTCGATCTGGTAGAATCACTCTGATGCTCGCTTCTGAGATGATTCTCTTCTTCAGACTTCAGTCTTTGACTTCATTCTGAATGGTATTCTGATACGTAGATCTGAACTGAAGTGAAGCTTCAGTGAAGGAGTTCTGAATTCTGAGGCATCTCAGAATTCTGAAGTAATGTCTTCACTAAACTTCAAGCTATTTCAGAACCAAATCGAACAGCTTCAATCCATCAGCCTTAATAACTTCAATATCAACAATTCTGGCCTGATGTGATCGATGAGTCATGTAATGATCATACTGGTCCTTCTCATGTTTTCTTTGGAGCTCAGCAGCATCATCAGAAATTGGTTTGATTGAAGTATGGACAACATCACGAGAATCTTTCTTTGTAGTTTTTTGTTTAAGTTGTAAAAATTTCTTAAGTACATCTTATAGATCATTGATGTCTCAGAATTTTACTTGTGTTTTTCTAACTTAAACCTATCATCTACTTATTTGTCACAATTTGCAACTTATATATTACACACTGAAATGAAAGTTACAAATGTAAATATTTACAAGTACATGATAATTCTGAATAGAAAACTACTTCTTGGCAGGCCTTGAACCAGAAGGTGCCTCAGTAGGTTTTCTCTTCAGTGGAGACTGATCCCTTTTGCCAAATAGCCTTGCTTCAATTTCCACCTTGGCTTGCATCTTTTGCTGAATTCTTGCTAACCATGCACCAGTCAAGGCAGACTTAGGCTTTCCTTTAAGAACTTGGATCATCTCCCTGTGCTCAGATATGCCAAACTCATGAACTGAAACCTGAGTATATTCTTCAGTAGCCCTTCCTTCTCTTTTCACAACCAAATCGAACAGCTTCAATCCATCAGCCTTAATAACTTCAATATCAACAATTCTGGCCTGATGTGATCGATGAGTCATGTAATGATCATACTGGTCCTTCTCATGTTTTCTTTGGAGCTCAGCAGCATCATCAGAAATTGGTTTGATTGAAGTATGGACAACATCACGAGAATCTTTCTTTGTAGTTTTTTGTTTAAGTTGTAAAAATTTCTTAAGTACATCTTATAGATCATTGATGTCTCAGAATTTTACTTGTGTTTTTCTAACTTAAACCTATCATCTACTTATTTGTCACAATTTGCAACTTATATATTACACACTGAAATGAAAGTTACAAATGTAAATATTTACAAGTACATGATAATTCTGAATAGAAAACTACTTCTTGGCAGGCCTTGAACCAGAAGGTGCCTCAGTAGGTTTTCTCTTCAGTGGAGACTGATCCCTTTTGCCAAATAGCCTTGCTTCAATTTCCACCTTGGCTTGCATCTTTTGCTGAATTCTTGCTAACCATGCACCAGTCAAGGCAGACTTAGGCTTTCCTTTAAGAACTTGGATCATCTCCCTGTGCTCAGATATGCCAAACTCATGAACTGAAACCTGAGTATATTCTTCAGTAGCCCTTCCTTCTCTTTTCACAACCAAATCGAACAGCTTCAATCCATCAGCCTTAATAACTTCAATATCAACAATTCTGGCCTGATGTGATCGATGAGTCATGTAATGATCATACTGGTCCTTCTCATGTTTTCTTTGGAGCTCAGCAGCATCATCAGAAATTGGTTTGATTGAAGTATGGACAACATCACGAGAATCTTTCTTTGTAGTTTTTTGTTTAAGTTGTAAAAATTTCTTAAGTACATCTTATAGATCATTGATGTCTCAGAATTTTACTTGTGTTTTTCTAACTTAAACCTATCATCTACTTATTTGTCACAATTTGCAACTTATATATTACACACTGAAATGAAAGTTACAAATGTAAATATTTACAAGTACATGATAATTCTGAATAGAAAACTACTTCTTGGCAGGCCTTGAACCAGAAGGTGCCTCAGTAGGTTTTCTCTTCAGTGGAGACTGATCCCTTTTGCCAAATAGCCTTGCTTCAATTTCCACCTTGGCTTGCATCTTTTGCTGAATTCTTGCTAACCATGCACCAGTCAAGGCAGACTTAGGCTTTCCTTTAAGAACTTGGATCATCTCCCTGTGCTCAGATATGCCAAACTCATGAACTGAAACCTGAGTATATTCTTCAGTAGCCCTTCCTTCTCTTTTCACAACCAAATCGAACAGCTTCAATCCATCAGCCTTAATAACCTTCTTTGGTTCCTCTGCTTCCTTGGCCTTGCCTTTTCCTTTATCTTTCTTTTCAACACCAGAAGTCTGAACTTGTTCCCCCTGAACTGAGGCACTTTCAGAAGGTACCTCAGCTTGCTTCTTGGTTGCATGAATCATTTCTTGTGTACTGGCCAGCAACCCAAGAGGCACACCACTTCCCCCTTTGGAAATCTCTGCAGGCATTTTAGCATAAAGATCCAGAGTAGTTTTAAGTGCCTGCAAAGGTTTCCAACTTTGTTGTTCGAGACATTCACAAATGCCTTTAGCCATGGTAGCAAACTGAGCCTTTAGTCTGAAAGACGAACTAAGGTTCAGTGCTTCTTGATCTTTTAAATCTTTAAGCATCTTTCTGTCTTCTTCAGTGAAAGAAGCAGGGGGAGGGGGAGCAACAACCTTCTCTTTCTTTAGAAGTATAAGAACTTCATCCAACTGTTTAGACTGATTCTGAACTGAACTTTCAAGCGTGGAAACTGAAGTTTTGATTTCATGTATAGCCTTTTCCACCTTATCATTTGTATCCTTGGTCAGTTCAGCAATCATCTTTCTGATATCTTCACCAACTTTCTGAGCAACAGAATCTGAAATCTGAGCAGCTAAGTTCTGAGAGAGCTCAGACTTCAGATTTTCCACAACATTAGCACTGATAGAAGCCCCAAGTTCATTTTCATTAATACTTGGCTTCTGAACCAGCTCATGGACTTCACTTCCCACTGCCATAACCTCTTGTTTCAACAATTCAACCCCAGATGTCAAGTTCGCAACTACAGAAGCTTGCACATCTCTCTTAGTCAATCTGAAGGCTTCTCTGATTGCAGAGCTCACCTTATTGCATGTCATCACCAGTTCATTCAACTTTCCAACCACTAGTCCTTCATTCCCAGCTACTTTGGTCAGCTCAGTTCCAATGAACATCTGAGCACCTTTCAGATCAGCCAAGGAGCTAGTGTTGGCAGTTAGAGATTTAGATAAGTCCTCCACCCTACGAATAAGGCCTTGGACTTCGGTTTGGGTTTTCTCTAACTGGGCTTCCACATTGAAAGGAGGTGGGGGTTGTGCAGAAGCAGGAGCCACAAAGGGTAAACTACCCAGCCCTTTTAACACTTTGTTCATCTGAACATCGGTTGGACTCTCAGATTCCGTCTCAGAATCTAGGTCATGTTCAGAAGGGACATCATAATTGATTGGTGGTGGTACATAAGGTTCATTGATTTGTTGGATTTCTGGGGGAGGAGGTGGGGCGTTTGCGAGGATGGGGGCTGGCTCAGAATCGGATTGATTCGCCTCCAATAAGCCCTCGTCAAACTCAAATTCAGCAAGAGAATCAAGATTCTCCTGAAGTGGCTCATCGTCATCCCAGAAAGCATTCACTTGTGCGATCTGGTCAGATATGCCCTGGTTTGGGTCACTAGTACCCTCACCAGATTCTGGTTCAACAGCTGCTTCAGCAGTTGCATCGTCACCAGAATTAGAGATTTCAATAGTAGGCACACTAACGGGTCCCACATTCTTTTGTGGCCCACTTAGTGTCCTTTCTGGGCCAGCTAGTGTGGCTGTACCAGTTTTAGAAAATACCTGAATCATAGCAGAGGAGAGTTCTGGTTCATCTCCAGTAATTGTTGCCTTCGAGAAATCCCTGCTATATTCTGGTACTGATGCATCATACCCAGCTTGATCATAAGCATCACCAAGTATATCTTTGAAGCATAAGCTTAAAAACCTTGGAAATGCAATATGTAGACTTCTCTTCCCCTTTAATTTTGTAATCAACTGAGAGAAGAGGATCTCAGCGAAGTCTACTTGCACTCCATTCCAGATATAATACCCCATTTCAACTTGGGGTAGTGAGAGTTGGTCCAACCCTCCATGGTTGCCACCAAGACTCTCCACTATTTGAGTCCAGAAGAACCTCCAACATGTACCAAAACCAGACATGAAAATATGTCCAGAGGTCTTCAAGTTACCATTTTCATCCTCCATGTCACCATGACCAGTGGCGACCAAAACCTCCCTAAAATTGACTCCTTTGAGTCTTTTCTCAAACACCTGGGGAGGTTTGAGGTAGTTCAGATGAAGGGAAGTTCTGAACCCCTCGAGGGTGATGACACACTTCTTTGTGCCCTCATTTAGAGTGAAGGATATAGATTGTTCATCCTTACTCACCACTGCTGAATACCAGAATTCAAGCAAGTATCGATGATACATTGCTTGCGGATTGGCGGTCATCGCATAATGGAAGAGGGATTGCTCCCAAAATTTGTTGATTCTTCCCATTAAGGATGTGGTATGTATATTCAATTGAGCCAAAAAGTTGCTCATATTGAATCGGATTTGAGATGCAGTGAAGTTCTTAGGCCATATGGCAGAAGTTTTCACATCACTTGATGGAATATATTCAAATGTTATGAGTGATTTATGTGAAGATGAAGATGATTTAGCCATTTGAGATTTGAAAATGAAAGTGAAAAGGGAATATGAAGAGTTATGAATTTAGAGAGTAAATAAGAGAGAGATTGATGATTAGAGAGTAAATGAAACGAAGTAAATGAAAGAGAAATAAGAAGAGATTATGATTAGAGAGTAAATAAGAAGAGTTGATGATTAGAGAGTAAATAAGAAGAGTTGATGATTAGAGAGTAAATAAGAAGAGTTGATGATTAGAGAGTAAATAAGAAGAGATTGATGATTAGAGAGTAAATAAGAAGAGATTGATGATAGAGAGAAATAAGAAGAGTTATGATTAGAGAGTAAATAAGAAGAGATTGATGATTAGAGAGTAAATAAGAAGAGATTGATGATTAGAGAGAAATAGAAGAGTTATGATTAGAGAGTAAATAAGAGAGAGATTGATGATTAGAGAGTAAATAAGAAAGAATGAAGAGAGAAATAAGAAGAGATTGATATTAGAGAGTAAATAAGAAGAGATGATGAAGAGAGTAAATAAGAAGAGTTGATGATTAGAGAGAAATAAGAAGAGATTGATGATTAGAGAGTAAATAAGAAGAGTTGATGATTAGAGAGTAAATAAGAAGAGTTGATGATTAGAGAGTAAATAAGAGAGAGATTATGATTAGAGAGTAAATAAGAAGAGATTATGATTAGAGAGTAAATAAGAAGAGATTGATGATTAGAGAGTAAATAAGAAGAGATTATGATAGAGAGTAAATAAGAAGAGATTATGATTAGAGAGTAAATAAGAGAGAGATTGATGATTAGAGAGTAAATAAGAAGAGATTATGATAAGAGAAATAAGAAGAGTTATGATTAGAGAGAAATAAGAAGAGATTGATGATTAGAGAGTAAATAAGAGAGAGATTGATGATTAGAGAGTAAATAAGAAGAGATTATGATTAGAGAGTAAATAAGAGAGAGATTGATGATTAGAGAGTAAATAAGAAGAGTTGATGATTAGAGAGTAAATAAGAAGAGTTGATGATTAGAGAGTAAATAAGAAGAGATTGATGATTAGAGAGTAAATAAGAAGAGTTGATGATTAGAGAGTAAATAAGAAGAGATTATGATTAGAGAGTAAATAAGAAGAGTTGATGATTAGAGAGTAAATAAGAGAGAGATTGATGATTAGAGAGTAAATAAGAGAGAGTTGAATGATTAGAGAGTAAATAAGAAGAGATTGATGATTAGAGAGTAAATAAGAAGAGATTATGATTAGAGAGTAAATAAGAAGAGTTGATGATTAGAGAGTAAATAAGAGAGAGATTGATGATTAGAGAGTAAATAAGAAGAGATTGATGATTAGAGAGTAAATAAGAAGAGATTATGATTAGAGAGTAAATAAGAAGAGATTGATGATTAGAGAGTAAATAAGAAGAGATTGATGATTAGAGAGTAAATAAGAGAGAGATTATGATTAGAGAGTAAATAAGAAGAGATTATGATTAGAGAGTAAATAAGAAGAGATTGATGATTAGAGAGAAATAAGAAGAGTTGATGATTAGAGAGTAAATAAGAGAGAGATTGATGATTAGAGAGTAAATAAGAAGAGATTATGAAGAGAGTAAATAAGAAGAGATTGATGATTAGAGAGTAAATAAGAAGAGATTGATGATAAGAGTAAATAAGAAGAGATTATGATTAGAGAGAAATAAGAAGAGTTGATGATTAGAGAGTAAATAAGAGAGAGATTGATGATTAGAGAGTAAATAAGAGAGAGATTGATGATTAGAGAGTAAATAAGAAGAGATTATGATAGAGAGTAAATAAGAAGAGATTATGATTAGAGAGTAAATAAGAAGAGATTGATGATTAGAGAGTAAATAAGAGAGAGATTATGATTAGAGAGTAAATAAGAAGAGATTGATGAAAAGGAATATGAAGAGTTATGAATTTAGAGAGTAAATAAGAGAGAGATTGATGATTAGAGAGTAAAGGCTTTGTTCAGTCTGCACACCCAATGTGGTTTTTCTTCATTGATGAACCCTGGTGGTTGATGCACATACACAACTTCTTCTAGATCGCCATTCAGAAATGCACTTTTGACATCCATTTGATAGACTTTAAATTGATGATGAGCTGCAAAAGCTAAGAAAATTCTGATAGCTTCAAGTCTAGCAACTGGTGCAAAAGTTTCATCAAAATCTATTCCCTCTTCTTGTGCATATCCCTTTGCAACAAGTCTAGCTTTGTTTCTAATGACGTGACCATCTTCGTCCATCTTGTTTCTGAAGACCCATCTTGTCCCAATTGGTTCCTTCTTCAGGTTACTGGGACAAGGAACGAGTTCCCATACATCGTTTCTTTTAAACTGGTTGAGCTCATCTTGCATGGCTTCAACCCAGCTTGGGTCCTTCATAGCCTCGTCAATCTTCTTGGGTTCAATTAGAGATAAGAAACTGACGTTTAAGCATTGATCGCTTGTGGCTCTTCTGGTCTGAACCCCACTAGTGGAATTCCCAATGATTTGCTCGATAGGATGTGCTTTAGTCCACTTAGTGTATTGACCAGGGTGAGAAATGATATCAGTGCAAGAATTTCTCTGAGTAACTTCTGGAGGAGCTTCAGAAAATACATCTTCAGCTTCTTCTTCTTCCTGCATATCATGACTTGCATCATGAAATTCTTCAGATTGATGTTGCTCAGTGGAATCTGATATCATGGGTGTAGCAGCATATACATCTGATCCAATAGTTAGTTCAGAAGGTAGTTTGAAACTAACTGGGGGATAGAATGGAATGTTGCTTTGCTTGTTTCTTTCTGGTTCTGAACGGAGATGTTCAGAAACATGTTCAGGTGACTGATCAGATTCTGCAATAGGATCAGAATCACCAAAACTGATTGGACTTTCTGAGGGTGGTTCAGAAATGGAATTTTTAAAGATTGCAGAGTTGGATTCATCAAAGGTAACATGAATTGACTCATCAACCTTTTCAAGTCTCTTGTTAAAGACTCTAAAGGCTTTGCGATTTGATGAATATCCTAGGAAGTACCCTTCATCAGCTTTTGCATCGAATTTTCCAAGCTGATTAGAGTTATTCAGAATGTATACTGGACACCCAAATACATGGAAGTATCCAATATTAGGCTTTCTATTTCTGAGTACTTCATAGGAGGTCTTCTTATGTCTTTTGACATAGATAGATCTGTTCTGAGTGTAGCAAGCAGTTGCAACAGCTTCAGCCCAGAAATTCTTGGGAAGACCAGATTCATTCAGCATACTTCTGGCAGCTTCAATCAGCGTACGATTCTTTCTTTCTACAACACCATTCTGCTCTGGTGTGTGTGCTGAGGAGAAGTTCTGAGATATGCCAGTTTCAGTGCAGAAGGACTCCAGAGTGGCATTTCTGAATTCAGTGCCATTGTCACTTCTGAGCTGACAAACTTTTCGCTTGTACTTGAGCTCAATTTGTTTGATGAGAGCAATGATTTCAGCAGCAGCTTCACTCTTAGACTTGAGGAAAATCACCCAGCAATATCTTGAATATTCATCTACAACGACAAGGGTGTACTTCTTTCCTGCTCTGGTCTGAACGTTCACTGGTCCAAAAAGGTCCATGTGAAGCAAGTGAAGAGGTTCAGTTATACTAAAGCTTTGCTTAGTTTTGAATGAAGCTCTTTTCTGCTTGCCCATTTCACAACCTGGACATGGCTTGTCTTTGTTGAAAGACATAGAGGGTATCCCATCAACAAGTTGTTTTCTTGACAACTTATTAATGTTTTTGAAGTTCAGATGGGATAATCTCTTGTGCCACAACCAGTTTGTGTCTTCATCAGCCTTTGTGTAGAAACATTGTTCAGAGATAGATGGATTCATATCAATGACATAAATGTTTCCCTTCCTTGGTGCAACCAGTACTACCTTTCCATCTCTGTTGAATATGGTGCCTTGTGAGATATCAAATAAAACCTTGAAGCCATCATCACAAAGTTGACTGACACTGATCAGGTTATATTTCAAACCATTCACATATGCAACTCGTGTGAATTTGACTTGACCATTATTCACCACACCATATCCCTCAGTTTTTCCATTTCCATCATTTCCAAAAACAATTGAGGGCCCTTCTTGCACCCTATATTCCTCCAGCAGGGTTTGATAACCAGTCATGGTTCGGCCAGCAGCACTGTCCAGAAACCATATGTTCTTCTTTCGGTCTCCCTGCACACAATCAAAGATTAGTTCTTTTTACAACACCATTCTGCTCTGGTGTGTGTGCTGAGGAGAAGTTCTGAGATATGCCAGTTTCAGTGCAGAAGGACTCCAGAGTGGCATTTCTGAATTCAGTGCCATTGTCACTTCTGAGCTGACAAACTTTTCGCTTGTACTTGAGCTCAATTTGTTTGATGAGAGCAATGATTTCAGCAGCAGCTTCACTCTTAGACTTGAGGAAAATCACCCAGCAATATCTTGAATATTCATCTACAACGACAAGGGTGTACTTCTTTCCTGCTCTGGTCTGAACGTTCACTGGTCCAAAAAGGTCCATGTGAAGCAAGTGAAGAGGTTCAGTTATACTAAAGCTTTGCTTAGTTTTGAATGAAGCTCTTTTCTGCTTGCCCATTTCACAACCTGGACATGGCTTGTCTTTGTTGAAAGACATAGAGGGTATCCCATCAACAAGTTGTTTTCTTGACAACTTATTAATGTTTTTGAAGTTCAGATGGGATAATCTCTTGTGCCACAACCAGTTTGTGTCTTCATCAGCCTTTGTGTAGAAACATTGTTCAGAGATAGATGGATTCATATCAATGACATAAATGTTTCCCTTCCTTGGTGCAACCAGTACTACCTTTCCATCTCTGTTGAATATGGTGCCTTGTGAGATATCAAATAAAACCTTGAAGCCATCATCACAAAGTTGACTGACACTGATCAGGTTATATTTCAAACCATTCACATATGCAACTCGTGTGAATTTGACTTGACCATTATTCACCACACCATATCCCTCAGTTTTTCCATTTCCATCATTTCCAAAAACAATTGAGGGCCCTTCTTGCACCCTATATTCCTCCAGCAGGGTTTGATAACCAGTCATGGTTCGGCCAGCAGCACTGTCCAGAAACCATATGTTCTTCTTTCGGTCTCCCTGCACACAATCAAAGATTAGTTCTTTTTGGGAACCCATCTTTGGATGGGTTCACTAGACTCTCCCTTAGCAGTCTCAGATTTCTTTGGTATATGTGGAACTGAAGGGTCAAATGGGATTTCAGTCATTATCTCAGTTGACACAAAAGTTGTTGGTTTGATGGGGTGCTCAACCTTTTTCTTCTCAGATTTTTGCTTGATTTGCTTAGAAAAAGGTTTTGCATTTTGTTTAGGTTGAAGAGGTGTGGTTTCAACATTTTTTAAACGTGCATTACAACTCTGCACTTGTCTAGCCAATAGTTGAAATTGACTTTCTAACCTTAACAACATAGATTCTTCATTAGACACCTGAGCCTTACCAGAATCTGAGGTAGAGGGCTCAGTGGGGGAGACAGTTTTCTTCTTCTTTAGTCCTTTTGGAACCTTAGATGAAGTCTGAGGAGATGGCTTTTTGGTTTTAGCCTTCTTTTCTGAACCAGTTGTCTGAGCTGTTTCAGAATTTCCCTCAGATTGTTCCTTGACCTTATTAGTTACAATTTTTTGTTTGCCAACTTTAGGAAAAGTAATTTCCGGTTTCATTTCTTTTGGAAGTGCATCTAAATCAGTGATTATAGATGCCATGTGAAGATCACCAGATTCATATGCTGTTTTTTGATTTGCAAAAGTGTTTTTAATTGCAGCATCTGGTTTTGGTGCACTCATCCAAGATTTGATTATTTTTTGTTCTTTTTCAAGGATGGTTTTTAGTTCTTCTTTTTCCAACTCTAAAGTGGCAACCATTGATTGATAACTTTTTAGGGCCAGATGAACATCTTTCAGTTCTTTTAATCTGGCCTGACTGGCGTTCAGTTCAGAAGTATTATTTTCAAACATTTTTAGGCTTTCTGAACGCACTGTCTCAACAAAAGAGATGTCAGCCTCTAAAAGAACCAAAAGGTCCAGTTTGTGTTCCTCATCTTCTTCATAGCCAAAATTACTGACCTTTTTCATCACTATATCCACCCAGCGGCCAGATTCAACATCAGTTTTGACCAAATGACCTTGGTCTTCTTGTGCCATGAAACACATATCCCTAACTTCCTCCTCATCATCAGATGATTCATCGGAGTCTTCCCACTTTTCAGTCTTGGCAATCATGCAACTGTTGCTCGAGTTGTCTTGTGCCAAAAGAGCCATATGAGCCTTCAACTTCTTGTATTTGGCCTTATAGCTGTCATCAGACTTCTGAAAAATAGAATGGTTAGGAGCAGATTGTGATGATGAAGGTTGACTAGATCTGCATTCCTTCATGAAATGTCCTTTCTTGCCGCATTTAAAGCATTCAAGATTAGACTTATCAATAGAAGCACTGGAAGCAAAAGGTTTGCCAGATCGATTTGATTTGGCCTTAAAACGATTGAACGTTTTAGCCAGCATGGCAACCAGATCATCATTGTCATCCTCATCACAATCATGAGTGACATTAGCAGAGACACCAGTTTTTAACATTTGAGAAACCATCTTCTTCATTGAGTCAAAAATATCACTCTCAGAAGATAGTAGAGCAGTGCTTTGTGGTTCAGAATACTGAACCGTACCAGAACTTGTCGAAACATGGTTCTTGGCATCCTGCTCAGCCAAAGCTCTTTCAGCTTTGTTCTCTTCAGTATACCTAAATGCTCCATAAAGGGAAGCAAGAGTATGACTGTGTAATGTTTTGCCTTGTCTCAAGACCAAGATTAGATTTTCCCATTTTGAAGGTAAAATGTCACAAAACTTTTCTAACAAAATTTCTTTGTCTTTGGTTACACCTAGGGCTTTCAGTTGGTTTACCAGATTTGTAAACCTAATGTAAGTTTGGGTTAAAGACTCCCCAGGTATAGCAAAGAAAGACTCATATCTTTTGTTTAAAGCAACTTTTCTTGTGACAATTGTCTCATTAGTGCCTTCAAACTGTGTCAGTAGTTCCGCCCACATTAATTTAGAATTTTCGAGTAAAACAAGAGTGGGCATAAGGGTTTCTGGAACTGCGTATAAAATCATATTTTGTAACTTGGTATCCAAGTCAACAAGTCTATGATCTTCCTCTGACCAATGATCCTTCTCCTTAGGTGACTGCCTAGGAGTCCCATCGGCATTTCTGACGACAGTTGACGCATTCATAGGGACAAAGGGTCCATCTTTTAAAATGTCTGGTAAATGTCTCTCAACACCAGCAATATACTTAAGTAAGCACGCTTTCCATGTTTGAAAGTTTTCACTGTTCCCATCAAACTTGGGAACAGGATTAGTTGGAAAGTGTACGTGAACATTGTGTGAGGGTATATTGTTGTTGATGACAGGGGGTGGGGTAGCATTATTAGGGTCAGGTCCTTGTTCAAAGTCAGTCATCTTAGCAGATCAAAGGTTAAAGAATTGTAGTAATTCAACCTTGCTGCTCTGATACCAATTGTGAGTCCCAAATATAAAGACGAATGACTAAACCCGACTGGCAAGTACAACTAATCTTGATGGACAAGTTTAGTTTACGATCCAGATATGGATAACAAGAAACAAATGACAATATGAATTAATGCAAGAATAAATGGCAGAAACTATATAAAGATATATATAAATATAATCAAGTATGTAGCATTGAGACACGTTGTTTTCTAATGTATTTGATTTATTGATGTATAAACAAATACAAGGATTGTTGCGGAACAAAGATAAACACCCAAGTGTAAATATCTAAACAATCCCGAAATACAAGTGATCAAGATGACTTGGAAATACTCGTAAGTTTTGCTTAGAGTATATCTCACAAGTTGCAATGCAATAGTTCAAGCATTTTGCAAGTTGTGAGAAGACTTTGTATTTATAGACAAAGTTCATGATGACATGGACAATGTCGTACAAATGTGGTTGTGAGCATTTAAGGAATTAAACCATAATTCCTTACATGCTGCACAAGGAAGCGTATATAAGTCACTTGATGTGACTTATAGTACTAGGTTCCTAACCTATACTTTGTACCTTTTATTAATAGATAATTCTATTAACTGGATAAAGGTGTAAAGTAAAAGTCTTCCTCGTAATCAGTGTAAAGTGTTGTAAGTACTTTATCACTGAGATGCTTCAGTCTTCGATCTGGTAGAATCACTCTGATGCTCGCTTCTGAGATGATTCTCTTCTTCAGACTTCAGTCTTTGACTTCATTCTGAATGGTATTCTGATACGTAGATCTGAACTGAAGTGAAGCTTCAGTGAAGGAGTTCTGAATTCTGAGGCATCTCAGAATTCTGAAGTAATGTCTTCACTAAACTTCAAGCTATTTCTGAACAAATTATACATGGTCGATTCTCGACCTAACAATTTGCAATGCAATAGTTCAAGCATTTTGCAAGTTGTGAGAAGACTTTGTATTTATAGACAAAGTTCATGATGACATGGACAATGTCGTACAAATGTGGTTGTGAGCATTTAAGGAATTAAACCATAATTCCTTACATGCTGCACAAGGAAGCGTATATAAGTCACTTGATGTGACTTATAGTACTAGGTTCCTAACCTATACTTTGTACCTTTTATTAATAGATAATTCTATTAACTGGATAAAGGTGTAAAGTAAAAGTCTTCCTCGTAATCAGTGTAAAGTGTTGTAAGTACTTTATCACTGAGATGCTTCAGTCTTCGATCTGGTAGAATCACTCTGATGCTCGCTTCTGAGATGATTCTCTTCTTCAGACTTCAGTCTTTGACTTCATTCTGAATGGTATTCTGATACGTAGATCTGAACTGAAGTGAAGCTTCAGTGAAGGAGTTCTGAATTCTGAGGCATCTCAGAATTCTGAAGTAATGTCTTCACTAAACTTCAAGCTATTTCTGAACAAATTATACATGGTCGATTCTCGACCTAACAAATTCCCCCTATTTGTTTTTTTTTTTTTTTTTTTTTTTTTTTTTTTTTTTTTTTTTTTTTTTTTTTTTTTTTACTGAACCACTTTTACTCTTTTTTTTTTTTTTTTTTTTTTTTTTTTTTTTTTTTTTTTTTTTTTTTTTTTTTTTTTTTTTTTTTTTTTTTTTTTTTTTTTTTTTTTTTTTTTTTTTTTTTTTTTTTTTTTTTTTTTTTTTTTTTTTTTTTTTTTTTTTTTTTTTTTTTTTTTTTTTTTTTTTTTTTTTTTTTTTTTTTTTTTTTTTTTTTTTTTTTTTTTTTTTTTTTTTTTTTTTTTTTTTTTTTTTTTTTTTTTTTTTTTTTTTTTTTTTTTTTTTTTTTTTTTTTTTTTTTTTTTTTTTTTTTTTTTTTTTTTTTTTTTTTTTTTTTTTTTTTTTTTTTTTTTTTTTTTTTTTTTTTTTTTTTTTTTTTTTATTTAAACCCTAATTTCAATTTTACCATTTTCAAGACTTGGAATCACATCAAATCAACTAGAAACATATGAACAAGCATAAATAGAAGTAAATGGATGAATTAGACTTACCAAAACTTCCTCTTGAGCTCAAACCCGAAATTAGGTCAAAATGGGTTAAAATCTTGCACTATGAACTTCAATCTTTAGGTATGATGAAGATGAGAAGGAGATGATAATGATTCTTATATTAAACAAATTGCACAACACCAATTAATTCAAGAGTTCAAGAGAGAAAGATTGGAAGAGAGTGTTCTTGCTTTTGTTAGAGAGAAAAGAAAGAGATTAGGTTGTGTGGTGAAATGAAAGAGATAAGGGAAAGGGTTGGGTCTTGGAAGGCTCATGGGTCATGGGTAACCCATGGGTCGACCCGTTTCCCTTTACAAGCTAATTCACAAGTCGTTTTACATTTAATCACCGAATAAGTCATACAATCGACCCGACAAACATACCACATTATCATTTAATCACGAAATGAACCAAGATACTTCATTAACTCAAATTGTTAGTCAAATTGCACGTAAAGTCAAACGGTCAAAACTCAAGGATGTTACAACTTGTGTTATCACAAAATATTGGGATTTTTGAGAAGGAAAAACCATAATCAGCAAGTTGATTTTTCATCCACAATATTTGTGCACAACAACTTGCAGCAGAAACATATTCTGCTTCAGCAGTTGAAGTAGAGACTGTTGTTTGCTTTTTGCTTGACCAGCTGGTTAGTTTTCCACCAATCAGCTGACATCCTCCACTTGTACTTTTTCTATCAAGCTGACATCCTGCATAATCTGAATATGAATAACCAATTAGATCAAACCAAGGTTGGGAAATTCGGGACTCGGGATCGGATCGACGAGTAGGGGAGTCAGGATTTTTTGACGACTCGGATCGGATCGGGGAAAAATCGGATTGAGTTTTTTATTATAAAAATAATATTTTTTAAAATTATATGTATAAAATAAATTATAAAAAAGAAAACATAGTAAATTTATTATAGATAGATAATTTTTTGTTGTAATTTTATATAATTTTGAAATAAAATAGACAAAGTTAAAAAGTACAATATAAAATGTAAATGGAAATATATATTTATGGTGCAAAATAGACAAAATCATAATTTTAAGGGGGGTAAATTGAAAGTTACAAAAGACAGGCTGTAAAAAGGCTGTCATTGATTTATTGATATCACATATTTCGATCATCTCACCTCTCTGACTCTTGCTATGTTTCTATCTATATTTACGTATTGTTCAACTGTTCATCATCATTCACAATGCAACCACCGTAATCGACAGTTACAACCGTCCATCACAACCATTAACCACTCTGTATCTCGATCTTTTTCCATTTCTTCTCTCTCTCTCTACCACTACCCGTCCAAACAAACCTATCTCCACCGCATCTACCACCGTTGACCGGCGTTGACCGATCCTTAGTCCGAGTCTGGTAGAATCGACTCGTCACCCCACCGATCCACGAGCCGATTCCCGAAAATCGGCTGGATCGACCGATTTTCACAACTCTGGATCAAACTCAGAGTCTTTGGGATACCAAAGACCAAGGTTTGGAGTACCTTTGAGGTACCTCAAGATTCTTTTAGCAACAGATAAATGAGATTCTTTAGGATCAGCTTGAAATCTTGCACATAAACATGTTGAAAACATAATGTCTGGTCTACTAGCAGTTAAGTACATCAATGATCCAATTAAACCTCGATAATGAGTAAAATTAACAGCAGATCCAGAGGTATTAACAGTTAACTTTATAGTGGTTGACATGGGAGTACTGATGGAAGATGAATTAATCATATCAAATTTCACAAGTAAATCATGAATGTATTTACTTTGATTTATGAAAATTCCATTTTCAAGTTGTTTTATTTGAAGACCAAGAAAGAATGTTAATTCTCCCATCATACTCATCTCATAATTTTCAGTCATGAGTTTTGCAAAACGTTTGCAGTGTTTTGGATTAGTAGACCCAAAAATTATGTCATCAACATAAATTTGTACAAGTATAACATCACCTTTGTGCTTGCTGATGAATAAATTGCTGTCAATTGCACCACAAGTGAAGTTATTCTTCAGCAGAAATTGGGAAAGAGTGTCATACCAGGTTCTTGGAGCTTGCTTCCAACAATAGATTGCTTTGTCTAATTTAAAGACATAGTTTGGATGAGTTGAACTTTCAAAACCTGGTGGTTGATAGACATATACTTCTTCTTCTTCTAGTTTGCCATTGAGAAAGGCACTCTTTACATCCATTTGAAAGACTATGAAGTTTTTATAAGCAGCATATGCTAAAAAGATTCTAATGGCTTCAAGTCTTGCAACTGGTGCAAATATCTCTTCATAAATTCATAATCCACTCCTTCAGCTTGTTCAAAACCTTGAGCAACTAATCTGGCTTTATTCTTGATAACAATCCCATCTTCATCCATTATATTTCTAAACACCCATCTGGTTCCAAATATCTTCTTCCCCTTTGGTTCAGGAACAAGGTTCCAGACTTTTTGCAATTCAAATTGAGAAAGTTCTTCTTGCATAGATTTTACCCATCATGGATCATCTAGGGCTTCACCAATTTTCTTAGGCTCAACCAGCGAAAGAAAGTTTACATACAAGCATGTGTTACTTGTATGCTTGCTTCTTGTAGCCACACCATCCATTTGATCTCCAATCACCAAATCAATAGGATGTTCTCTTGTCCACTTAACTTGAGGAACAACAGAAATATTAATTTCTACTGTTTTGGATTTTTTGCTGGAGCATCAGCAGCTATTTCAGTATGAACAATTTCAAGACCTTTTTCAAGAGGAGGTGGAACTTCGGGTTCTTCAGCGGTAGTAGTATGTGAAATATCATCATTATTCACATCTACATCAAGGGCATCTTGAAAAACTTCATTTGAGACATCATCAGCAGTTTTAGTAGAAATATGCTGATGAATGCTTAAATGAGTAGAGTTGTTATGAGACGCATTTGGTTCAGCAACGTAAGTGTAGGCTGGTATAAATTCAATTTCAGAATGAGTCTCAGAGGTTTGAGGATCGGGGTTTTGTTTTTCAAAAGTAATGATGGTTTCTGCTGGTTCATCAACAGAAGTTCCAGGAAAGAGGTTTTCAAGAAAGGGTTTGAAAGCTGAATTGGTTAAGGAAAGTAGAACAGAAGAACTTTCATCAAAAGGTAATATGAATAGATTCATCAATAGTTTGTCTTGTTATACTGAAATATCTATATGCTTTACCTTTGTTGGAATATCCAGTGAAGAAACCTTCTTCAGCTTTTTCTTGAAGTTTACCCAACTTGTTTCTGTTGTCAAGTACAAAAACTGGACAGCCAAAAACATGAAAATAGTTGATGTTGTGCTTTCTTTTTCTCAGCATCTCATAAGCAGTTTTTCCATGTCTTTTAACAATGATTGATCTGTTTTGAGTGTAACAAGCAGTATCAATTGCTTCAGCCCAGAATTGCATGGGAAGACTTGATTCACTAAGCATGGTTCTTGCTGCTTCAATTAGTGTTCTGTTTATTCTTTCAGCAACACCATTTTGTTCAGGAGTTCTTGCATTTGAAAAGTTTTGTGAAATATCTTTATTATCACAAAAGCTTTCTAACTTTTGATTCCTGAATTCTGTTCCATTGTCACTTCTGATTTCTTTGATGAGTATGCTGTTGAGTGTTTCCATTCTTTTGACAAATGAGATTATCTTATCAGCAGCATCACTTTTCTTTCTCAAGAAATACACCCAAGTATATCTTGAATATTCATCAACAATAACCAATGTATACTTACTACCAGCAATACTTTGAACATTGACAGGTCCAAATAGATCCATGTGAAGCAGATGAAAACATTGATTAATTGAAAATTTTTGCTTTGATTTGAAAGAGGCTCTATGAGATTTTCCTTTTTCACAAGCAGCGCAAAGCTTATCTTTTGCAAAAGTAACAAAAGAAAGACCTGTCACTAGATCTCTTTTTGTTAATTTGTTGATTGTCTTGAAATTGAGATGTGATAATCGCTTATGCCAAAGACAATTCACATCTGCTGATGCTTTTGCATAGAAACATATTTCATTATCAGGAACAATAGCAGACATGTCTAACAAATAGACATCTTTTGTTCTTGGAGCAATCAGCACCACTTCTTTGTTGATATTTAAAACAGTTCCTTGAAGTTTATCAAAATGAACTTCAAAGTCAGCATCGCAGAGTTGAGAGATGCTGATGAGATTGTGTTTTAAACCATTTACATAAGCAACTTTTGTAAATTTTATTTGTCCATTTGAGACAACACCATGACCTTCAGTGTGAGTCCCTTAAGTTCGATGGTTAACCAGGAAAGTGTATAATACAACAAGTCTAATAAGCACTAGAATGGACTAGTATTACTTGTAAATAAAATACAAGAATATATAAACAAAGTAATACAAGACTTAAAGCAATAAACAAGTAAAGTGGACCATTATGTATTTTTCAATTGTGTATTTTATTTATGATGTTAAATAAAATACAAGGTTGTGCGGAATCAAGATAATACAAATAAGTATGTATCCTAACAACCTATGAGTTACAAATGATCTATATTTGTCAAATAACTCTTTTGGATTGAGATACTTAAAGTTGTGAAGTATCCCTGTTTAAGATCGAGAGTATTTGGACAAATTCACTTTCATGCAAAGTGTATGCTTAAAAAGTATTTATGTCAAGGAAATGACTAAATCTGGACCTAACATTCAGTCATTCCAGTGGAATTGTCTCCAAAAACTACTGTTGGACCATGACAGTTTTTCAGATTCTTGAGCAGGGATTTATCACCAGTCATATGTTTGGAACATCCACTGTCTAGATGCCAAACCTCCTTTTTAAAGTCACCCTGCACAAGTAAAGTAAGTTGATTAGAGATTTTTGGGAACCCACTTAGTGGTGGGTTCATAAGTGAAAGTTTTAGGTTCCTCCTCATCAGTTTTACTTTTTCTATTAGAAGAATTTTTTGGTTTTTTTTTTTCTGCTGATGACTCTTCCCTTGCAGGACAGTCATCAGATTCATGAGTTTTCTCACCACACAAATAACATTTTCTTCTAGGAGTTCCTTGACCTTTTCCTTTTTTATTATTTTCTCTGAGTTGCTTAACTTGATTGGACAAAGAGTTCATTCTGATGGTGAGATCTCTGATGATAGAGTCATCAGTTTTTTTACCATTTGAATTGATAGAAGCAAGTCTGCTTTTGTTATAAGCAGGACTTGGTGGGGTGGCACCTGCTTGATGAGGCTGTTTCTTAAAAATCATAGTTTTTGATGCCATTTTATCCCACTGTTGAGGTCTTCTAGATGCCTCAGCAATAACCACTCCTTTCTTTTTAGGATCATGGTAAATTGCAGGAGGTGGGACTCTTCCCATTGGGTTTATAGGAATTGAATTCTTTCTTTCTTCAATTTCTCGTTGAACTAATTCCTCAAACTCTTCATCAGTGGTTTCACCATCTGATTTTGGTTTAGCAGCAGCTTTTTCAGAGTTATTTTTAAAATCATTTACAGTCCCAAATTTGAATTCTGAAAAGGCTGCTGTTGCTTTGAAATTCCCATCAAGTATTGCTTGTACTTGATGAGGTACTTGATTTTCAATACAGTCAAAAACAATTTTTTTATTTACTCCAAGATTCACAGATCTTTTGAAATTCAGCAAGTTCATCCCTTGTTTTACCGAGTTCAATATTCAAAACATCTTTTTCTTTGCTCAAGATTGTGTTTACATATTGCTGAGTTTCTAAAGTCTTTTTCACATTTTTCAACTCTTTGAGTTGTGACATCATAAGATTTTAACTATCTTCAGCAGTTTGTAGTTTTTTTGAAAGTTCAATTTTAACTTGTTCCACAAACTGAAGATCACAATTTAAAGACTCATATATATCATTTTTGTATCAGGAGATGATTCAGAGTAAAGATTTACCTTTTTAAGTGTGACAAACACCCATTGACCATTTGAAACTTGATCTTTGTTGACTGCAGTTTCATCAGTGAGTGCCATGAAACACATTTGAGTGACTTCTTCACCATCAGAAGTTTCATCTGAATCTGCCCAGTCTTTTTCTTCAACAACAAAACCTTTTTCAGTAGGTTCTGAAGTAGTAGCAATCTGAGCCTTCAACTTATAGTACTTTGATTTAAAGTTTGTTTCTTCATTTTTGTTGGTCACAAGAGGAGCTGATCTGCACTTCTTTTGGAAGTGACCTTTCTTTCCACATTTATAACAAGTCTCTTGTGACTTGTCATAACCACCAGCAGCAGGTTTGTTGAAAGAACCTGCTTTTCTCCATTTTCTTGCATACTTAGATCCAGCAACAAGTGCAAATTCCATGAATTCATTTAAAAGAGAGTTTCTCTCTTCAGAATCAAGAGCTCCAGCAAATTGAATAATAGAATTCATGGTAGATTCATCATCAGGTTCTTGAACATTATATGGGGAAGTTGTCATTGTTTTAGTTGAAACTAATGCCAAAGAGTTAGATGATGATGCATTGGATGAGTTGTTGTTATGAGGTGTGTTTGTAATTTCATTTCTTTTGGAGTCTGCTTCTGCTCTTTTGACCTGAGCAGCAGCTTTCTCGTCAAATTGAAATACTCCATAAAGAGATTGCAAAGTATGAGTTTTGAGAGACCCATTATTCCTAAGAATTTGTCTCAAACCTTGCCATTTATAAGGAAGTATATCAAGAAACTTATGATTGAGTTCATAAGCATCAATTGTAATTTCAGCATTTGTCATATCATCCAAATGACACTTGAATCGATTGTATGTATCATTTAGGGACTCATTTGGTTTAACAAAGAAGTTTATATGATCTTTTCAAATCAATTTTCTTATTTAACTTAACCTCATAAGTTCCTTCAAACTGAATGCATAAGGTATCCCAAACAGATTTTGAGGTGGGAAGTTTTATGACAGTTTTCATGATATTGGTGGGTATAGTGGAAATGATGATTCCCCTAAGCTTATTATCAAGATTAACAAGCCTATGTTCATCATCAGACGATTGAGCTTCAGGTTTGTCAACAAGCTCACTAGATGCAGTACCATCAGTATTTGGTACAGTTTTTGGAGCTTTTGGCTGAAATAGACCATTTGTTAAGATAGTGATAAGATATGGTTCAATTCCAACCAAATGTAGCAACATTCTGTCCTTCCAAGAGCTGAAATCATCAAGCTCAAACTTAGGAGCCATGGTGATATATCCATGGTCCCTACTTTTTATGAGGACTGGTAGAGCAGTCATTTTTCAAAGATGAAGATTAAAAAAACCTTTTTAAGCTTTTGAACCACACATGTTTTCGCCACTTAAGGCTCTGATACCAGTTGTAGGTCCGGATCGTTTAGTGAACGATTAAACACTTAACAACAATTTGAACTTAAATAAGAACACAAGGTTTATTTTCAATGGAATTCTTTATTAATGAATAATCAAAGAATTACAACGAGTAATGCGGAATAAAAGGATTAAAAGACAAACTCTAATCCTAAATCACTCGTCACTGAATACAAATTGTGTTGGATAAATATTTATCAAACATAACAATTTGGTAAATATTTTTGAAACTATAATAATTTGGTAAATATTTTTAAACTATAATAATTTGGTAAATATTTTTAAACTATAATAATTTGGTAAATATTTTTAAACTATAATAATTTGGTAAATATTTTTAAACTATAATAATTTGGTAAATATTTTTAAACTATAATAATTTGGTAAATATTTTTAAACTATAATAATTTGGTAAATATTTTTAAACTATAATAATTTGGTAAATATTTTTAAACTATAATAATTTGGTAAATATTTTTAAACTATAATAATTTGGTAAATATTTTTAAACTATAATAATTTGGTAAATATTTTTAAACTATAATAATTTGGTAAATATTTTTAAACTATAATAATTTGGTAAATATTTTTAAACTATAATAATTTGGTAAATATTTTTAAACTATAATAATTTGGTAAATATTTTTAAACTATAATAATTTGGTAAATATTTTTAAACTATAATAATTTGGTAAATATTTTTAAACTATAATAATTTGGTAAATATTTTTAAACTATAATAATTTGGTAAATATTTTTAAACTATAATAATTTGGTAAATATTTTTAAACTATAATAATTTGGTAAATATTTTTAAACTATAATAATTTGGTAAATATTTTTAAACTATAATAATTTGGTAAATATTTTTAAACTATAATAATTTGGTAAATATTTTTAAACTATAATAATTTGGTAAATATTTTTAAACTATAATAATTTGGTAAATATTTTTAAACTATAATAATTTGGTAAATATTTTTAAACTATAATAATTTGGTAAATATTTTTAAACTATAATAATTTGGTAAATATTTTTAAACTATAATAATTTGGTAAATATTTTTAAACTATAATAATTTGGTAAATATTTTTAAACTATAATAATTTGGTAAATATTTTTAAACTATAATAATTTGGTAAATATTTTTAAACTATAATAATTTGGTAAATATTTTTAAACTATAATAATTTGGTAAATATTTTTAAACTATAATAATTTGGTAAATATTTTTAAACTATAATAATTTGGTAAATATTTTTAAACTATAATAATTTGGTAAATATTTTTAAACTATAATAATTTGGTAAATATTTTTAAACTATAATAATTTGGTAAATATTTTTAAACTATAATAATTTGGTAAATATTTTTAAACTATAATAATTTGGTAAATATTTTTAAACTATAATAATTTGGTAAATATTTTTAAACTATAATAATTTGGTAAATATTTTTAAACTATAATAATTTGGTAAATATTTTTAAACTATAATAATTTGGTAAATATTTTTAAACTATAATAATTTGGTAAATATTTTTAAACTATAATAATTTGGTAAATATTTTTAAACTATAATAATTTGGTAAATATTTTTAAACTATAATAATTTGGTAAATATTTTTAAACTATAATAATTTGGTAAATATTTTTAAACTATAATAATTTGGTAAATATTTTTGAAACTATAATAATTTGGTAAATATTTTTGAAACTATAATAATTGAAAATATACACTAATTTGGTAAATATTTTTGAAACTATAATAATTTGGTAAATAAGTTTACCCATTACCTATAATGGGGAAAAAATCCACAATTATCTTAAACCTATGAGGAGGATGGAGGGAATGCCCCTCTTCCACTCACAATATGCCATGTGGCATTTATTAATCATGAGGGATATTCCTCCATTCCGCGGGTGGTATGGATATGGTAACCTTTTGGTATGGAACAATGGGGCATTCCCCTATTCCCTTAGAATCTTGGAGTAGGGGAATGCCCTTATAAGGCATTCTTTTTTTTTTTTAATTTTTTAAATTAAAAAATAATACTTTTTATTTAATTAAAAACACACCACACTAAATATTTTTTAATTGAAACCGGTTCTATTTAAGTAAAAAACTACAAGAAATTTACCAAACATTTGACCGGGTGTAGCTCCTAAACCCGATGGAGATCCATAGCCGTAAACATCCTCGTCCGATGATCCGACGTGCATGCCTTTGTCATGCTAATAAAAGCGGGGTCGTGATGAAGATTGGATGCTAAAATCGGGGTAGGTGTTTGGATTCCATGGATACATTTTCCCAAATAAAAAATGGTGAAAACTTTGTTGTAACTCCACGGATACAAATTTTATATATAGGATAAAAAATGTAGACTTTTAAGGATATATGTAGGCTAGAAAATATAACCCGTGACAAATGTTGTATACATGACAAAATGGGACAAATGTTGTATACATGCAGCAGCAAAATGGCACGCCAATTAAGGGTGGCTGCGGGCTAAAAGACAAGAGGGCAATGACGTTCGAAATCAAACGGTTCAAGCATTTTAGAAATCCGGAACGCCCCCCGGGGCCAAAGAGGGGCATTCCCATGATTGGAAAGGGCCACTCCGTTCGGTCTTATAAGGGCATTCCCCCCATCCTCCACTCCTCATAGTCTTAGACCGAACGGAGTAGCACGTTCCAATCATGGGAATGCCCCCAGGAATGCCCTTCTTGACCTTGGGGGGCGTTCTGGATGTCTAAAATGCTTGAACCGTTTGATTTCGAAAGTCATTGCCCTCTTGTCTTTTAGCCTGCAGCCACCCTTATTGTCTTTTAGCCTGCAACCACCCTTAATTGGCATGCCATTTTGTTGTTGCATGTATACAACATTTGTCCCATTTTGTCATGTATACAACATTTGTCACGGGTTACATTTTCTAGCCTATATATATCCTTAAAAATCTACATTTTCTATCCTATATATAAAATTTGTATCCGTGGAGTTACAACAAAGTTTTCACCATTTTTTATTTAGGAAAATGTATCCGTGGAGTCCAAACACGCAACTCGATTTTAGCGATCCCAATCTCAACCACCAATCGTTTTGACCGGTCAACATTACGGGACTAGTAGTTTTGAAACGAGTCAAACTTTGATAAAGTAAACTTTTGTAGTGAAAAGGTAGACGTATGAATAGTCATTGGAACCGTAATTTCAAATAGATAATAATATGTCAACAAAGAATTTAAAAGAGCCTCGAGTTAAAAGTTTTAACTAAATGAATCATTTTTTGGGAGAAGCCGGAAACGTACGCGAGAGTGTTGTGGGGGAACAAAACCTCCCTCCCTCCCTTTCTTTCTTCTCATTTTTTTCAGTCACTTCTCTCTCTAAACTCAATCCTCTCTTTTTCTCTCTCCCTTTTTCTCTCTAAAAATGGAAGACAATCACTCTTCCTCTCCTTCTTCTTTAAATCCAAAAATTTGGGTTATTTGTGGTTAAAAGTTACTAGATTTCATAACAACAATAATAATCATCTTCAAGATTCAAGACTTTGATCCATTTCCTAAGTGTGTTCATCCACTTTAAAGCTTCAAAAACCGGATTTGAAGCTTCGGGACGAATTGGTAAGTGTTTCTTAGCTCAAAACGTCCCTCTTACATTGTAGGTTACTTCCTTGGTATAGATCTAAACGATTGGTGGTCGATTTGGGTGAAAAATGTGTGTTTTTGGTCAAAAACGGGTTTGAAATCAAAGGTTGAGAAATTGGAAGTGGGTTTGTGAATTGGTATGTTTCTATGGTGTGGTTATACTTGAATTTGGTTGTGTTAAAGTTTGGTAACTGGATTTGGCTTCTAAGGTTGTCGATTTTGAGGTCAAAACCCGTATGTGTTCTTCAATTCTGCGGATGATCTGCAGAAATTGGCGGATGATCCGCATCCGCCATATCATCCGCTATTCGTTGTCTTATCCTTGACGTTTACGTACGGTTATCGGTCGACTTTCAATGATCCAAAGCTTGTTTATTAGTCTTATATCGTCATCTTAAGGTCAACAAAATTGATTAAACACATTTCTAAACACTTTGATTTTCACATCGAAGTTTGGTGCTAAGTCATTGAACCATGTCTAAACAAAACTCTTCATTGGTCGTTTAAACGTTCTTGTATCAGTTCTAAAACACTTTTGGGGAAAATTGTGGTATAGTATAACTAGTGTTGACCATGTCTTGTATTGTGACATATAATGTTAGGTTGTGGACATTTGACGATCGTTGGACATTCATAGCTTGATCTTAACTTGTCGTTGCTGAATCAAGGTGAGTTCCGTAGCTCCCTACTCGATTGAGATTCGGGCTGAAAAGTGTACACATACTTGATTGGTTGATTGATTGTTTCGATTGACGCTTTGACTTATCGTTTGGTTGATTATGCATTCGAATTTTGATTATATGATGTGATTATAATAGTTGTACATACATGGAAGACGACAATGCTCTCAAAGGGTTATAGATGTGGTGGGAAGGATGCGGGTGACCCTATATATAAGCATCTTTGATCCCTTAATTGTTGAGTCGTACGAAGTGTATGTGCTTGTGGAATGGTTGATATGGTGGATTGGTTATGCATGTACTTGTTGGTTGGTTCGACGTACTCCCAAGTATTTTTACTTGATGACTAGTGCTACGTACTCCCAAGTGTTATACACTTGATGATATGGTACAACGTACTCCCAAGTATTTTTACTTGATGACTAGTGCTACGTACTCCCAAGTATTTTTACTTGATGACTAGTGCTACGTACTCCCAAGTATTTTTACTTGATGACTAGTGCTACGTACTCCCAAGTATTTTTACTTGATGACTAGTGCTACGTACTCCCAAGTATTTTTACTTGATGACTAGTGCTACGTACTCCCAAGTATTTTTACTTGATGACTAGTGCTACGTACTCCCAAGTATTTTTACTTGATGACTAGTGCTACGTACTCCCAAGTATTTTTACTTGATGACTAGTGCTACGTACTCCCAAGTATTTTACTTGATGATATGGTTTTGTACAACGTACTCCCAAGTATTTTTACTTGATGACTAGTGCTACGTACTCCCAAGTGTTATACACTTGATGATATGGTTTTGTACAACGTATTTGTAAAGTCCCAACCTCGATGGTTAACTCAGAAATGTAAAATACAACAAGTCTAATAAGCATTAGAATGGACTAGTATTACTTGAATATAAATGCAAGAATATAAACAAAGTAATACAAGACTAAAAGCAATAAATTAAAGGTGGAACACAATGTAATTTTTCAAGTGCATTTTATTTATGATGTTAAATAAAATACAAGGTTGTGCGGAATCAAGATAATACAAGTATGTAAGTATCCTAACAACCTATGAATTACAAATGATCTATATTTGCCAAATAAACTCTTTGGATCGAGATACTTAAAGTTGTGAAGTATCCCTGTTTAAGATCGAGAGTATTTAGACAAATTCACCTTTAATGATAAAAGTGATTTTAACGAAGAATATGACTTTGTATTTATAGGCAAACAAATTCACCAGTGAATTTGTGCCGTACAAATATGGTTGCATGCATTTAATGAACCGACAAGATCATTAAATGCATTGGTTAAGGTACAAGGATAAAGTCACATCAATATGACAATAATCCTTTTAACCAACCACCTTTACACACGTAAGCACTTTGGTAAAGAACAAGTGGAATGTTCTTTGGAAAGTGTGTAAAGGCAAAAAGTCAATTCCTCGATATCAGTGTTCAGACTTGTAAGGTCTAGAACACTGACAATCCTCCAGTCGTAGATCTGGTAAGACTTCCAGTGGACTCCGCCATTTGTCAGTCTTCTTTATTCTGACTTCAGTCTTTGACTTTAGTAAGAATGTCTTCAGTAGAATAGATCTTGACTGGGGTGAAGTCCAGTGAGCTAATCTGGAGGATGTCTCCAGATTTCCTATACAAGTATTTGCTCATTGGTCTTCCATTATTTCTGAACAAATCTTCAGAGGGACTCCAGATTCCAAGTCTGGAGTAGGTCCAGTAATTATCATTTCTGGACAGATCTTCAGTTAAGCTCCAGTAGTCGAGTCTGGAGCGAGTCCAGTAAATCTGGACCTAACAAATTCCCCCTATTTGTTTAGAAATAATGCAAGTGTTTTCAAGCTTATAATCTATACAACTTTGTATGCTTGAAAAACACTTGTTTTGACTTAGTCTAAAAAATTTAAGTTACTGGAAAACACTTTATAGATCATCAGTGTTTTCAGTTTCATCTTTTAGTTCTAACTTAGACTAAATCTGATCATTTACTTTATGAATCAAAATATGCAACTATATTTACAGCCATCAACAGAAAATAAGTTACAATTTTGAGAAATTAAATACAAGTACAAGTAAATGATACAAGAGTTAGGCCCTTCTTTTCGACGTCTGTCCAGGAGCATCTTCAGAAGCCTTTCTCTTTGGTGATGGGGAGGATGGTACTGAAACAGGTGGTCTCATACCCAGAACAACTTCCATCTGTTGTATTCTTTTCCACACCTTTTCAATCCTCTTCATAAATGCCTTAACATCAGGAGACAAATCAGTTTTTCCTTTGAAAGTTAATCCTATCTCCTTCAGTTCAGTCCATCCAAAAGCTTGGACTGATGTATTCTTCCTTTCATCAGTAAAGTTACCCTCCCTGGTTAACTTTATATTAAACCTGGTCATGCCTTCATGATTATCAGCAAGTTTGATCTCTGCACCAATGATCCTTCTGGTATCAGCCCTGAATTTCAACATTTCTTCATATTTGGCTCTTTGCTTAGCCATCTGGATCATATATTCAGTTTCCTTGGATACTCTCTGCTGTTCCATGTCAGACTGGAGTTGTTCACGATTAATTTTGAGTGAAGTATCCAGAGGAATGAATGTGCTCAGATCTGCATCTTTAATTGCTTTGAGCTGTTTGGTAGTAAGTTTAGGCAAGCCTTTAATCTTCTTCCTGTACTCTATCTCCAGAGCACCAGCATTCTTTCTAATTTTTCTCTGGAGGTTCACCAGTTCCTCCGTTCTTTGTCTGATCAGTTCCACTACACTGACACCATACGTAACTGCATCATAAACTTGTTCTTCTTCAGAGTACCTGGAGCGAATGTGTACATCATCCAATGCATCCAGACATTGATGAACTCTGGGGTCATCCTTCATCTTTTTGTACATATCAATATGAATGCCCAACCTGCCAGCATTGTACGAATCCAGAGTCCCCATATTTGCCATCTCCCTTTGGTGGGCCAACAGTTCATCTTTTTGATTTTTCTTGAAGATTTCTATCATTATACATTCTTGCTCCAGTCTCTTCAAGGTGTCATCATCAGCAGTGGGAAACTCTGATGAACTTCCAGCAATCTCAGTCTCTTCTCTAGATATCACATGTTGCTTTCTTTTTACTGACTTTTGAGTAGTTATGATATCTGGGAAAGCTTTGAACTGGGGCTCACTGGCATCAGTACCAGCAGCCTCTTCAACCTGCACAATGGCTTCAGTGCCAAGTTCCCTTTGTGCTTCTTGTGCACTGGCATCAGTACCAATCACTTGTTCTTGTTGCACGATGCTTTCAGTAGCAAAGGCTCTTTCAATAGCACTGGCAACAACTTCTTTCTGTTTCCTTACCAAACCTTCTGGAACAGACAACTTTTCCCCCTTGGAATGTCCACCAGTTTGAGACTTGTGGGCATTCCATAATTGTTCAAGCATATACCTGTCTGTCTCACCAAAAGTTCTTCCAGCAGTTGGAGTTGTGATGTTCACAGTGTGCCTTAGCTTCGTCACTTCCTTCTTGATAAAATCAATTTCTGAAGACAAGTGCTTTGGCATTTCATTTTCTATCATCTTCACAACTTGTGGCAACAAACCATCTTGAATTGTTCTAAGAACAGACCCAGAAATATCTTCAGATATTTCTTTCAACATACCAAGTCTGAACTTTTTAGCACACTCATCACTGATAGTGCTAACAACGGCATTCTGATCAAGGGTTGGCCTACCCTCCAAACTACTTATCCTGGTTGTCAACCTCTGAACTTCACCTGTCAGACCTGCCAGTGGTTGAACAAGTTCACCCTTCACTGCAGTCTGAACAGAACTAACCAGCCTTGCCTCTAAACCCTGGACTGCCACTTTGAGATTTTCAGTGTTTTGATTTGTGGCCAGTACCAGTTCATCCAGCTTTTCAAATACCAGCTTCTCATTCCCAGCAAAGATATTCATTTCAGATGCAAGATTGTTTGATAATAAAGATTTAAAATCGGAAACAACCTGGGAAGAAGACTGGAGTGATCTCTCCAGGTCCGCCACCTTACTTAAAAGGCCTTGGACCTCGGCTGAAGACGAAGTAGAGAGACCACTGGGAGGTGCCAAACCAGAAGTCATTCTGGTCATCATAGGTACTTGTGCCCAGACCTCTTCAGAGGTAGTTTCAGCAGTTACAACTGTTGAGTCCAGCGCACGGTGTTCAGATAAGTCTATTGGAGTTTCAAGTGGTGGTGGTTGAGTTTGTGAAATTTGAATTGTGGAAGGATTGAAATAAGGAGTTGTTTGTGGAATTGAAGGTGGTGGTGGTGGTGGTGCAGTTGAATTCTGGTGGTGGTGGTGGTGGTGGTGGTGGCATTTTGATTCTGGTGGTGGTGGTGGCATTTTGAATTCTGGTGGTGGTGGTGGCATTTTGATTCTGGTGGTGGATATTTGATTCTGGAGGTGGTGGCATTTCAGTAAGTGGTTGGGTGACTGAAGCAATAACAGAAGAAACCACATTTTCTACTTCTTCACCCAGAAAACTCATGTCAGTATCGAAGATATTACCTTCAGACATGGGTGAATCAGCCTCATCCCAGACAAATGTTTCACCAACTGTATCATCACCAGCCTGATCACCAGCCTTTACATTTAAATCAATCTGAGCATCTTGCTCACCAGTCACCTGCTCAACAACTTGTACATTTTCTACCTGCTCAGTATCTTGTACAATGTTTTCTTCTTCAAAAATAGGAGACCCATCAATATTCATAATATCACCAGGATGTCTTTCTGGATTCACCTGAACTCCAGCCCTCATAAGGCGTCTATTTGACCTTGGTCGTCTAGGAGGGTCAGCATTTTCTGGTTGTTGACCTTCAGGAGCCACTTGGCTTACTGGTTGCACATTTTCAACATCGACGATTTCAGTGGGTCCTACAACAATCTGACCTCTACCTGGAGCCTCTTCTTGCTCATCAGGTGCATCATTTTGGAAAGTAAGCATGGTCTGAGGAATATCTATCTCACCAGCTCTTGATTTTAGGGAACTCAACTCCCTCAGATATTCACACATAGAGAAATGATTTGTTTCATAATCATACTCAACACCCAAAGCTCTTAAAAATACCAGTGAAAGAAAACGAATATAAGGAATGTGTGGTTTTCTACCTTTCACCTTTAGACGGTCCACCAGATCATCAAAGAAGATCTGGGCGAAATCAACTCTATATCCAAACCAAAGGCAGTAGGCAATCTGGAGCTGCATTTGATTAATCTGATCTAATCCTCCAGAACTGCCACCTAAGCACTCAACCAAATGAGTGAAAAAGTATCTCCATGAGTCTGTTAGTTTACTCATGTAGATAGTGCCTTTTCTTAACAACTGACCATGTTCATCCAATATTTCAGTGTGCCCCATCAATCTGCACACATCCCTGAAATTGATACCAGTAGGGAGAGGAATTGCCATTTCATTCTCAGCCAAATAATTTAGTTGAAGAACATCTCTGAGAGAATCGACAGTAAGAGTGAATGATCTGGTGCCTTGTTGCAATGTGTAGTTGATGGTTTTAGTGTTTTCAACATACACAACAGAATACCAAAATTCACACAGGTAATCATGATACATTTTACCTGGATTATGTGAGAGAGCACCATAGAGTGGACAACTGAGGAAAAAAGTGTTCAGTCGTCCGATGAGAGAGGTGGGAGCATGAGTGGTGCTAGTGAGTCTAGCCAACCAATTGTTCATATTAATCCTTATGGCCTTTGCCTCAAGAGTAATATGGGGTGCCTTAACAACATTTGGAACAGGAGCATATTCGGCGGAGAGCAGATTTTTAGGAGAATTGGATTGTCTTGGTGCCATTGAATATGATAGATATATGAAGATGAAATTGAAGAATTTAGGGTTTATGATGAAGATTTGAAGAATTAAATATGGGAAGGATTTATGATTGGAATTGAATGAAGAAATAAATGAAGGAATTTGAAGGATTTGGGAGTAAATATGTTCGAAGTAAATGCAAAGGAAAGTGAAAGTGGGTATATATAGGAGAGAGAATGTGGAACTCAAACGGTTAATTT
This sequence comes from Erigeron breviscapus, assembly GCA_034093135.1. Taxonomy (NCBI): domain Eukaryota; kingdom Viridiplantae; phylum Streptophyta; class Magnoliopsida; order Asterales; family Asteraceae; genus Erigeron; species Erigeron breviscapus. The sequence continues at coordinate 9,687,289 of CM067168.1, read as the reverse complement.
GAAATTATCAAATATAATTTTGATCGGGTTCTGAGATCCGCATTAATTACATCACATCACACATAAATGTGTCACGGTTTACAGCCGACAAACAGTATCAAGTTGCACTTTTTGTCTTCCAAAGGTAAAAATACCATCATTTCTTTGAAAAATTTACATTCCACGTAGGATAATAAGATAAATATCAAGATAAATATCTTTTCAAAAGATTTTGCACACGTGGCACACATAATGACCAAGTATTGAAAAATATTATGACTGACATACCAGTGCATCTGGAGGTTGACTGGACACTCCAGTATCACTGGTGGATTAGGCCAGTGAAGCATGCACTGATGGTACACTGGAGGGACACTCCAGTAAAGTACCAGTGAAACCCATTTGAAAGAGACTGGTAACCTCAAACATGCACGTCAACTAATACAGACAAATGAGAGGGACACATTTACAAGGAGACAAAAGTCACCTCAAACATGCACTTCAACCTATCTAATTATCAGTGAGAGGGACACATTTACAAGGTACCAGTAATATTTTCTGGAAAATTTGTCCAGTGGGAAATAAATTCCCCCTGAACTTAAAACATTTTTAAGAACAAAAATATCTTTCAAGTCTTTCCCCCTGGAATGTTGATCCAGAAATCTATTAATGCAAAGATAGTACACAATGGCGTTCAATATCTGAGCAGTCATAAATTTATAAATCTTTAAATCAAGGATCCTCAGTAGTACACAATGGCGTTCAATACCAAGGTTCCAGATTTAAGGGTTTAACATTCCCAACTCACCAACAAGATATTCAAAAGTTTTGAAATCCAGAGGTTTAGTAAAAATGTCAACGAGTTGTTTGTCAGTGGGAATAAAATGGAGTTCAATGTTGTTTTTCATAATATGATCACGGATAAAATGATACCTGAGATCAATGTGCTTCGTCTTGGAGTGCATGACTGGATTGTTCTAGATAGCAATGGCACTGGTATTATCACAAAAGATTGGGGTCTTTGAATACTTAATACCATAATCAAGCAACTGGTTCTTCATCCAGAGTATCTGAGCACAACAACTGGTGCAGACACGTATTCAGCTTCAGCAGTGGACAATGAAACTGAAGTTTGCTTTTTACTGGTCCAGCTGACCAGTTTGCCACCAAGGAAATGACATCCACCAGTAGTGGATTTCCTGTTTATCTTACAACCTGCATGATCTGAATCTGAATAACCCATTAGATCCATGCCTGAGCCTTTGGGATACCAAAGACCCAAACTGGGACACCCTTAAGGTACTTCAGTATGCGCTTTACAGCAAGCATATGAGAGTCTTTTGGATTAGACTGATATCTGGCACATAAACATGTTCAAAACATAATATCTGGTCTACTGGCAGTTAAATACATCAGTGAACCAACCATGCCTCTATAGACAGTGGTGTTCACTGGTTTACCATCTGGATCAGAGTCCAGTGTTAATGGTGCAGAAATTGGAGTGGGTTTAGATGGTGAAGAGTTCATATCATATTTCTTTATAAGATCTCTAACATATTTTTCCTGATTAATAAAAATACCATCTCTGGTCTGTTTAATCTGGAGTCCAAGAAAATACGTTAATTCACCCATCAAACTCATTTCATATTCAGTAGACATTATTTTCGAAAATTTCTTGCACATTTTATCATCAGTAGAGCCAAAAATAATATCATCAACATAAATTTGTACCATTAACAGATTACCTTTTTCATGAAGAATAAATAAGGTATTGTCAATTGCACCTCTTTTGAACCATTTTTCAATAAATGTTTAGTCAGAGTATCATACCAGGCACGTGGGGCTTGTCTGAGGCCATACAGCGCTTTGTCCAGACGATATACCCAATGTGGATGCTTTTCATCAACGAAACCTGGTGGTTGTCTGACATAAACTTCTTCTTCTCCAAGTTTTCCATTCAAAAATGCACTTTTCACGTCCATCTGGTAGACCTTGAACTGATGATGAGCAGCAAATGCTAAGAAAATTCTGATCGCTTCAAGTCTAGCCACTGGAGCAAATGATTCATCAAAATCGACATCTGACTGGCAGTAGCCTTGTGCTACCAGTCTGGCCTTGTTTCTGATTACGTGGCCATCTTCATCTACCTTGTTTCTGAAGACCCATCTTGTTCCAATTGGTTCTTTCTTTCCAACTGGGAAAGGGACCAGGTACCAAACCTTGTTCCTTTCAAACTGGTGAAGCTCTTCTTGCATAGCAGTCACCCAGCTTGGATCTTCCATAGCCTCGTCAATCTTCTTTGGTTCATTCAGTGATAAGAAACTGACATATAAGCATTGATCACTGGAGGCTCTTCTGGTCTGAACTCCTCTACTGGAGTCACCTATGATCTGATCGATAGGATGAGCTTTTGTCCATCTGGAGTACTGACCAGGATTGTTACTGACAACAATATCAGTGCAAGAGTTCAGTTGAGTTTCAGATGAGGATCCTGCCAGACTATTTCAACATCTTCATCTGAATCATTTAAATCACGATTTGCATCATGAAATTCATCATTTAAAGGCATTTCTTGAAGTACTGGTTCAGTTTGAAATTCTTCATTTGAACACATTTCTGGTATGCTCTCAACTGATACTGATACTGGGGGAGTAGTACGTACATCTGATCCAATATTAATTTCAGAGGGTAGCTTGAAAATAATAGAAGGATAGAATGGAGTACCACTGGATGGTTTCTTCTTCTGAACAGGTTCCAGATCAGGATGACTGGAAACTGTGTCTTCTGAATCTTTATTGTAGTTGATAGGATCAGATTCACAGAAGACAATTGGAGTTACTGGGGAGTATCAAGGGTTGGCTGTTTATTGATTGCAGCATTTGATTCATCAAATGTGACATGAATTGACTCATGGACCTTCTCCAGTCTCTTGTTATAGACTCTAAAGGCCTTGCGAATGGCTGAATAGCCTAAGAAATACCCTTCATCAGCTTTGGCATCAAATTTGCCTAACTGACTGGAGTCGTTCAGGATATAAACTGGACATCCAAAAACGTGAAAATAACCAATATTTGGTTTTGTATTTCTTAAGACTTCGTAGCCTGTCTTTTTGTGTCGCTTCACATACACTGACCGGTTCTGGGTGTGGCAAGCAGTAGCAATTGCTTCAGCCCAGAAACTAGTAGACAACCAGATTCAGCAAGCATACTCTTGGCAGCTTCTATCAGCGTTCGATTCTTCCTTTCCACCACTCCATTCTGTTCTGGAGAGCGGGCTGATGAGAAATTCTGGGAGATGCCAGTGTCAGTACAGAATGACTCCAGAGTTGCATTCTGGAATTCTGTTCCATTGTCACTTCTTAACTGACACACTTTTCGCGTGTACTTGAGCTCAATTTGCTTGATAAGACTGATGATTTCAGCAGCAGCTTCACTCTTAGACCTGAGAAAGATAACCCAACAATATCTGGAAAATTCATCTACGATCACCAGGGTGTATCTTTTACCAGCACGAGTCTGAACATTCACTGGACCAAAAAGGTCCATATGAAGCATATGAAGAGGTTCAGATATGCTGAAATTCTGTTTAGTCTTGAAACTGGTACGTTTTTGCTTACCCATCTCACATCCTGGACATGGCCTTTCCTTTTTGAAGGAAACTGAAGGTATCCCATCTGCCAGTTGTTTTCTAGACAACTTATTAATATTTTTGAAATTTAAATGGGATAACCTTTTGTGCCATACCCAGTTTGTGTCTTCATCAGCTTGAGTATAGAAACACTGCTCTGAAGGAGAGCTTTCCATATCCATCACGTACACATTCCCTTTTATGGGAGCAATCAACACTACCTTCCAGTCCTTGTTGAATACGATACCCTGAGCAATATTGAATAGAACTTGATAGCCATCATCACACAGTTGGCTTACACTGATCAGGTTATATTTCAAACCATTCACAAATGCAACTCGTCTGAACTTGACTTGTCCATTGTTCAGACACCGTATCCCTCAGTCTTTCCACAACCATCATTTCCAAAAGTAATGGAGGGTCCATCATAAATGATGAATTCCTCCAGCAGGGTCTTACATCCGGTCATCGTCCTGCCAGCTGCACTGTCAAGATACCAGATATATTTCTTTTGATCGCCCTGCACATCCACCAGATATTATCAGTTAGATTTGGGAACCCATCGACTGATAGGTTCACTGGACCCTCCCTTATAGGTCCCTGGGGCAATCTGGTTTAGTTCACTTTCTTCAACAGTGGTCTTAGTTGAAAAGACCACTGGGTTGATAGTTTAGAAACCTTTTTCTTTTTCTCAACTGGAGAAATATATTTATCTTTCTTGGAAAAAGGTTTTGTATTTTGTCTAGGGCCAGATGAAGTACCCTCAATAAAGTTTAATCTTGCATTAAAACTTTGAAATTGACGAGTCAGTAATTGAATCTGGCTCTCTAACCTTGATAAAACATTTTCATCAGATGATACCTGAGCCTTTCCAGTTGTAGGCTTAGGTAGGGGATTGGTCTGAGGCAAAGGTTTCTTCAGATTGACCTTTTTAACTGGAGCAGTCATCTGGAATGCTCCAGTCTTAACCTCTGGGATTGAACTGGGAAAATATTGGCTTTGGGAGTTACAGGCTCATCATAAACAGTAACGGGCCTGAATCCCTCTGGTAAACGGTCAAGTACTGGGATTAATGATGCAACATGAGTATTTCCATCTAAATAAGCACGTTTTTGTGTGGGAAATTGATTTACTCCTGCATCATATGGCTTTCTGGTTTCAAGCCATGATTTAATCACCAGTTTTTCTTTCTCTAAAATGACTTCAAGATCTTGTTTTTCTTGAATCAATTGTTCAGTTACCAGAACCTGGGCTTGAAATGCCAGTTCAATGTCTTGAAGTTCTTTTAATTTTGATTTTAAAACAGTTATTTCAGAAAAATCTGTTTCTAGACCATTTACACAGTCAGATCTAACAGTTTCAACAAAAATTAAATCAGCATTAAGAGTTTCAGCTATGTCCAATTTTAATTCTTGGTCAGTTTCAGAATCATAATCACTAACCTTTTTGATAACAATGTCCACCCATCGTCCAGATGTGACATCTTCCTTCACCAGGTGCTCTTCGTCTGCCAGAGCCATGTAACAGCAATCTCTTTCTTCTTCTTCATCAGCAGATGAATCATCAGAAGGAACCCATTTCTCTTCATTTGTTGCGATCATGCACTTATTATTATTTTCCATTTGTTGTGCCATGAGAGCAATCTGAGCCTTAAGCTTTTTATATTTCAGTTTATAGCTATCATCAGGCTTATTATTTGAAGAGAATGGACCAGGCTTGGATACAAACTGGCTGGACCTGCAATCTTTCATGAAATGACCCTTTTTGCCACACTTAAAGCATGTCAAATTGGTCTAATCAGTTGAAGAACTGGATGCAAATTGTCCAGATGGCCTATTTGCTCTTGCTTTGAAACGGTTAAACGTTTTAGCAATCATAGCAACCAGGTCATCATCTTCAGCTTCATCACAGTCTGGAGAGATTTGACTGGATTCTCCAGATTCAATGAGTTCATACACCATCTTCTTCATAGAAAATACATTCTCAGAAGATATAATTGTTGTACCTTGTGGTTCAGTATGACTAACCACATTAGGACTACTGGAGGCATGGTTATAGCATCTTGTTCTGCCACAACTCTCTGAGCTTGATTTTCTTCAGTGTACCTGAAAGCTCCATATAAAGTTGAAAGAGTGTGTGTGTGCAGAGTTTTACCTTGTCGTAAGACCAGGATCATGTGAGACCATTTGGTGGGTAAAATATCACAAAATTTCTCCAGAAGTATATCCTTGTCCTTTTCAACCCCGAGACCTCTTAACTGGTTTATGATACTCATAAATCTGGTGTAAGTACCAGTGAGAGACTCATTGGGCTGAGCAAAAAATGACTCATACCTCTTGTTTAAGGAGACTTTTCTGGTGACAATGGTGTCATCTCCTCCTTCAACTGGTTCATAGTTCATCCCACATGGTTTTAGCACTGGGAAAAAGAACTAGTGTGGGAATTAGGGTTTCTGGAACAGACCCGAGGATCATGTTTTTGAGAAGGGTATCTAGATTTACCAATCTCCTCTCCTCTTCAGACCAATGTTCCTCCCTCTTTTCCCGACCTCTTCTAGAACCAGTTAGGATCAAGAAGAGCATTGAGAGGTGATGTGGGGACATAAGGTCCTTCATTTAAAATT
>CM067168.1:9625887-9680060 GCA_034093135.1 Erigeron breviscapus | reverse complement strand
TTGATTTTAAAACAGTTATTTCAGAAAATTATGTTTCTAGACCATTTACACAGTCAGATCTAACAGTTTCAACAAAAATTAAATCAGCATTAAGAGCTTCAGCTATGTCCAGTTTTAATTCTTGGTCAGTTTCAGAATCATAATCACTAACCTTTTTGATAACAATATCCACCCATCGTCCAGATGTGACATCTTCCTTCACTAGGTGCTCTTCGTCTGCCAGAGCCATGTAACAGCAATCTCTTTCTTCTTCTTCATCAGCAGATGAATCATCAGAAGGAACCCATTTCTCTTCAGTTGTTGCGATCATGCACTTATTATTATTTTCCATTTGTTGTGCCATGAGAGCAATCTGAGCCTTAAGCTTTTTATATTTCAGTTTATAGCTATCATCAGGCTTTTTATTTGAATTAAATGGACCAGGCTGGGATACAAACTGACTGGAAATGCAATCTTTCATGAAATGACCCTTTTTGCCACACTTAAAGCATGTCAAATTGGTCTTATCAGTTGAAGAACTGGATGCAAATTGTCCAGATGGCCTATTTGCTCTTGCTTTGAAATGGTTAAACGTTTTAGCAATCATAGCAACCAGGTCATCATCTTCAGCTTCATCACAGTCTGGAGAGATTTGACTGGATTCTCCAGATTCAATGAGTTCAGACACCATCTTCTTCATAGAAAATACATTCTCAGAAGATATCAGTGTTGTACCTTGTGGTTCAATATGACTAACCACATTGGAACTACTAGAGGCATGGTTATAGGCATCCTGTTCTGCCACAACTCTCTGAGCTTGATTTTCTTCAGTGTACCTGAAAGCTCCATATAAAGTTGAAAGTGTGTGTGTGTGCAGAGTTTTACATTGTCGTAAGACCAGGATCATGTGAGACCATTTGGTGGGTAAAATATCACAAAATTTCTCCAGAAGTATATCCTTGTCCTTCAACCCCGAGACCTCTTAACTGGTTTATGATACTCATAAATCTGGTGTAAGTACCAGTGAGAGACTCATTGGGCTGAGCAAAAAATGACTCATACCTCTTGTTTAAGGAGACTTTTCTGGTGACAATGGTGTCATCTCTTCCTTCAAACTGGTTCATTAGTTCATCCCACATGGTTTTAGCACTGGGAAAAAGAACTAATGTGGGAATTAGGGTTTCTGGAACAGCCCCGAGGATCATGTTTTTGAGAAGGGTATCTAGATTTACCAATCTCCTCTCCTCTTCAGACCAATGTTCCTCCCTCTTTTCCCGACCTCTTCTAGAACCAGTAGGATCAAGAAGAGCATTGAGAGGTGATGTGGGAACATAAGGTCCTTCATTTAAAATTTTCATCTTGTTTCTCTCAATACCAGTGATATGTAATATCATTCTAGCCTTCCACGTACCAAATTCATCGCTATTCCCACTGAATTTAGGAACAGGATTATTTGAATAGTGCACATGCACATGTGGAGAAGCAGAGGAGGAGGAGGAGGAGGTGGTGGATTAGTGTTAACAGGTGGTTCATTATTTTGATTATTTTGATCATTAGCATTAGCATTAGGATCAGGACCAAAATTAAAATTTCCTTGAGTATTTTCTGAGTTGGCCATCAAAGAAACAGATATAGGCAATGTTTAACCTTCTGCTTTGATACCAATTGTAAAGTCCCAAACTCGATGGTTAACTCAGAAGTGTAAAATACAACAAGTCTAATAAGCACTAGAATGGACTAGTATTACTTGAATATAAATGCAAGAATATAAACAAAGTAATACAAGACTAAAAGCAATAAATTAAAGGTGGAACACAATGTAATTTTTCAAGTGCATTTTATTTATGATGTTAAATAAAATACAAGGTTGTGCGGAATCAAGATAATACAAGTATGTAAGTATCCTAACAACCTATGAATTACAAATGATCTATATTTGCCAAATAAACTCTTTGGATCGAGATACTTAAAGTTGTGAAGTATCCTTGTTTAAGATCGAGAGTATTTAGACAAATTCACCATTAATGCTAAAAGTGATTTTAACGAAGAATATGACATTTAATGAACCGACAAGATCATTAAATGCATTGGTTAAGGTACAAGGATAAAGTCACATCAATATGACAATAATCCTTTTAACCAACCACCTTTACACACGTAAGCACTTTGGTAAAGAACAAGTGGAATGTTCTTTGGAAAGTGTGTAAAGGCAAAAAGTCAATTCCTCGATATCAGTGTTCAGACTTGTAAGGTCTAGAACACTGACAATCCTCCAGTCGTAGATCTGGTAAGACTTCCAGTGGACTTCGCCATTTGTCAGTCTTCTTTATTCTGACTTCAGTCTTTGACTTCAGTAAGAATGTCTTCAGTAGAATAGATCTTGACTGGGGTGAAGTCCAGTGAGCTAATCTGGAGGATGTCTCCAGATTTCCTATACAAGTATTTGCTCACTGGTCTTCCATTATTTCTGAACAAATCTTCAGAGGGACTCCAGATTCCAAGTCTGGAGTAGGTCCAGTAATTATCATTTCTGGACAGATCTTCAGTTAAGCTCCAGTAGTCGAGTCTGGAGCGAGTCCAGTAAATCTGGACCTAACAAATTCCCCCTATTTGTTTAGAAATAATGCAAGTGTTTTCAAGCTTATAATCTATACAACTTTGTATGCTTGAAAAACACTTGTTTTGACTTAGTCTAAAAAATTTAAGTTACTGAAAAACACTTTATAGATCATCAGTGTTTTCAGTTTCATCTTTTAGTTCTAACTTAGACTAAATCTGATCATTTACTTTATGAATCAAAATATGCAACTATATTTACAGCCATCAACAGAAAATAAGTTACAATTTTGAGAGGTCGCAATTTGTGTCCTGCCTCGTATTTGAGCCTCCAATTACGAGGTCGTAATTGTCCCTCTAAAATGCGAGGTCGCATTTCACACTTAGCAGATTTATACATTCAATACTCAAACTTAATCTAGTATTCTATGCATAATACGAAGTTCATTAATGACAATCACATTACAAAGACATATTACAATATAAGACCGAACAATCTAGACTGCTATTGACATAGACGTGCACTTACAGACTCCCCCTTGGCAATAGCTTCTAGATGTTACAATAAAATATGTCTTCATCTTGTCTTTGTCATTAATCTACTTCTTCTGCTTCTTCTTGCTCTTGCTCTGCTCCTTCTCAGTCTCAGTCTCAAAATCAGAATCTGACTCTGACTCTGAAGGAGTATGAGTGACACCTAACCTTCTCTTTTCTTGATCCCACATAGATCCTGGATCATAATAATAATCCGCAATCTCTGCCCTAGCTCTCATGTGAGCTTGTGGATCATACCCAAATCTCTTCTCCAGTCTATAAACAATTACATGATGTAAATCTGACCTGGTAGAAGTATTATTGGTAGAGTCGGTTTTGGTAGACTCACTATCTTGAGCACTAGCATTTTCAGCATCAAGAGCAACAGCAACAGATTGCCCTACCAAACCCTTACCCTTGTCTAATCGATCAACGTCAACATCTTCTGTAAGGGGTTTGGTTTGAGGTGCATCAAGCTCAACTACCATGTTTATCTCTGTAGACACCTGTTCTTGAGCTTGTGGAGCTTCAGAAGTTTCCTTGCCAGCAACACCAGCCTGGCTAGACTCACCTAGAGTCTCTGTTCTAAAAAACCAAACTTCCTCCTAGCTCCTGAGTAGCTCTGGCAGCATCTGGATCTTCATTCTGATCATCATCATGCCTTGCCTTAGCTAGCTCATCACCCTTGCAGCCTGAGCTATCTCTCTCAGCTCTCCATTTGACATAGTTATCAAACAGCTCATGCATCATCTCATCAGGAATCTTGATTCCCTTCTTCATTGCATCTGCCATCTTTACAACCTTCCCATCAAGTTCCAAAAACTTGTTGTACATCTTGGACACTACCACCTCGGCCTTGCCCAACTTGTCTTCAAGAAACTTGTTCTTGTCACTCACAGCTTTAAAATCTTCAGCCAAACGAGTGATCAGGCCTTTCATCTCATTCATGGCCTTCTCATGTTGTCCCCTCTGCTCAGACATATGTCTCTGCAGATCAGCAAGGATCAGACTAGCCTCTTCACTTGTTCGTGGCTGTAGTTGTGGCTGTGTAGTCTCAGGAATAGTCTCTGACACATTTAATGATGCACCAGCAGCAACAGAAGTCTCTTGTTCCCTGACAAGTCTTGTTTTCTTAAGTAACAGCTGCTCTGGCACCCAATCTTCATCAGTATCCCTTACTCTTCTTCTTCCTTGAGCAACCACAGGAGATCTAGGAACCATCCTGGATCCAACTCTGACGAATGCATGAGATCTGTAAGGATCCTCATTACCATCACTGCTGGAATCATCATCAGAATGTACTGAAGGCTCTCTTTCTGCTTCAGCATGAGCAACAGCCTTTCCTCTATCTCCAGCATCCAACCCTGATCCACTAGCCTGACCAACTCCTGACCCACTTGCTTCACCAGCACCAGACCCACTAGCTCTAGCTGCTTCAGAACCAACTGCAGCTTCAGCTACATAATCATCTATGTCTTGGTCCAGGTCTGCATCTGTGCTTGGGCCTCCTGGTTCAATGTATCATAACCAAACTTCTTGTTGCTTAAACCAACCAGCAACACATGAGCTAGATACCAGCATCTGCCATAAAAACCCTTCTTGAACAAGGTTTTACTTGTCAGATCAGCAGCAAACCCCATTCTCTGAAAAGCACCTTAAATCAAATCATGACGGAACTTGGTGAGACCAGTAGCACCACCTTCCTGTTCAATTGTGCCTAAATGAAGAATACCAATGAGATCTGCAGTTGTGAACTGTATCAGCTGCCCAGCAACAGTGGTATGAAAAATATGTTCGTTTCCGGCACGAACAATATTAGCATTAGCCCAAAAATCTCTTAAATAGTCTAAATATATAACTGGTGAATGAGTCAACACGTGATGAATCCTTGATCTTCTGAAGAAAGCGAATATCTCATGATAATACGTTGTTCCTTCCTGATTATCATCGAAGTTCATCACATAATTATGACCAGCAATGAAGTTTCTTGCTATTTCTGTAATCAATAACAAATGATTAATTACCCAATATGACACAAACTTTCATATGCATAAAATACACAATTAACTTGAATTATCTCTGTAATTAAGTTAAAATATAATTAACATAAATTATCCCTGTAATTTAAAAATTAATTAACTCATTTTCAAATTTTTATAAAAATAAACTTTTGAAAATCTGTTAAGTCAAATACGAGGTCGTATCCCTGTACGAGGTCGTATTTCAAGGTCAAAATAAAGTCAACCAAAATCTAAAATACGAAGTCGTATTTCCAATTTGGCAACGTATTTGGTCCAGGTCGTAAATCGGCATCGTATTCTGAAAGTCAACTAAGTCAAAATAAATTCACATTTGCGAGGTCGCAAATCTGGGCTAGCAAAACCCCAAATGCGAGGTCGTCGCACTGTTCATCTTCCCAACGCGATTTCGCGATTTACCCAACCAAAACTTGTAAAAATTGCTTCTATACTTTCGTATTCAAGCGATAAAAGTACCCCAACCCTTATTTTTACCCAAAACACATCAAAGTCGAAGAAACTTTAGAAAACCTAATTCGAAAATTTCGAAGTCTATTTTCTTGATTTTCTTGTTGCATGGATAACTATATTACGATTAGATAGTATACCTAGATTCGGTTTTTCAAGGTGAACACAATGATATCAACCAAAAACTCTTGATCTAATTGTATCTATCAAATCTTAATCGGGGTAGCAAAGTTATATTTCGGGGTCGTAAAGCTCTGAATATTGATTTTAATTTGTGAGGTCGTATTAGGGTTATTTGGGTTTATATACCCACTTGACCCGAATGGGTCTGGGTCAACCAGGCCCAATACGAGGTCATATTGCACAAGGCCCAATCGACCAAACACGAGGTCGCATTCTGCCTCTTGCAATTACGAGGTCGTAATTACCTCCTGCACACTTTAAAATCAAAATTTCGTCAAAGTTTCTGAATAATTGATCAACATTTATCACGAACTTCCTGGAAATATGAAAAATTAAAATGAATAAACCTGTAGACATTAAAGTTTCATCTTTTCCTCGATCTTCGTCTTAAACCTGAAAAGTTAATAAACTTACACAAATGCTTTAACTTTTCCACGATCAATCTTTCCAAAACTCTCTCGAAAAGAGCTTTTCCGATCTGAACACACTTAAAATAAAAAGTTATAAAATTGATTCATCATTCTTATACCTCCCCCTCAATTTTATGACTAAGATGTATAACTATGACTAATCATTTTAAAAACCATCATTCTTATGTACTCCCCCTCAATTCATGACTGGGATACATAACTATGATTAAACATCATCCTTTATGTACTCCCCCTCAATTCATGACTGGGATACATAACTATGATTTAACAAAAATATTCAGAAATTCTTATGAACTTTATGTCATATCAATTTCAAACAATGCACAATATTGATTAAACACTTCATATCCTTATGAAAACATTTCATATCTATATGATCTAAACAATCAATATCTTAATAATAAAACCTTTCACATTTATAAATACGTTTATATATCTAAGGCATCAAAAACACATATTTGACAACCTTTCATATTTAAACGAAATATCTATGTCTGAAGTTACAGAAACACAATAACCTTCCACATTCATATAAACGTTGCTATTTCTAAGGTTTCAAAATACATATTTGACAACATGATGAACATATCCATTAACAATACAAATCCACATCCTGACATCCATAAGTCTGCAATATGACTCGAATCTGCCATTCCAATTGAAAGATCTGTCTAGGCTTATCAACTTGGGCGGTGAATTTGCCTTTCCGGTTTCATGATCCATCAGAATCAATTGATTCAGCAAAGCTTGATAGTTTGCGGGTAACTGAGACGTCATTTTCTTCGAGCTAGCAAAATTATACGAACTGTTCAAAAATAAACGAGGTCGCAAATTTAAACGAGGTCATGAGAAAAACGAGGTCGCAAATTACAACTCGAGGTCGTAATTGAACTGGTGAGGTCTTAAAGAGCTCACGAGGTCGCAAATTAACTGGTGAGGTCGTAATTAGCTACCCAGGTCGCAAAACGAGCTGGATGAGGTAATACGAGCTGGCGAGGTCGCAAACGATGCTGTATCCTTTAATTCTCTTGAATTCGAAACCCTAACACCCAATAAACACCTTCAAAACAGTGCAAACTCCGAAAGAGGTCACAAAAAGGGTTTTCGATCGTAAACTCGTGAAAGAATCACGTATAAACGACCCTAAACCAATGTTGTCTATCACCAACAAACTATAACCTTCCGGTATGAAACCAAGAGGCTCAGATACCACTTGTAAGTCCCCTTGAAAAGGATCGTTAATAGTTTGCTCCAGTTATCTTGAGGTGCGGAATCCCTTACTATAACTTGGTGATTCACAACAAGCCTTCAGATTATCTACTGCCTCGCAGATCTTCTTTAGGCCTAGCGGAACAACTATTGACGACTTAACCTGCAAATATGCTTGATATTTCGACAAATGTTCAACCCTAATCTCTGTTAGGGTTCGGTATTTATAGGGAACATCACGACATGGGCTTCAGCGAGCTAGCCTCGCATTTACAGCCCAGCTCGACACAATTACGAGGTCGCAATTCGTGTCCTGCCTCGTATTTGAGCCTCCAATTACGAGGTCGTAATTGTCCCTCTAAAATGCGAGGTCGCATTTCACACTTAGCAGATTTATACATTCAATACTCAAACTTAATCTAGTATTATATGCATAATACGAAGTTCATAATGAAAATCACATTACAAAGACATATTACAAAATAAGACCGAACAATCTAGACTGCAATTGACATAGACGTGCACTTACAGGGTCTACAGTGAACGTTCTATTTTCGCAAGGTTATCAGAGTGATTTATTAAAACATTAGTGGTATCTTTTGTAAATAATTAAAACGGTTAATTATTTGAATTTAAAAACAATTTTACATTATTAAAAGCATGTTTTGAAAACCATGAACGTTCCTAGGTAATTCTCGTTAGCCTCGTAAACGAATTAATATGATTAATTCGTTTAGACAATTAATCTAGTTTAATCGTCTAAGACTAACTCTATTAGCTATAAGCGGAATAATTAACGAAACAATTAAACCTAGTTTAATTCCCTAAACATAATCAAAGCCAAGGACCTAACATGCATGCAAATATAGCAAACTAAAATAGATAAACATAATTAAAATACAATGAAATGACGCTAACCTTTTAGCGCGCAAAACCCTAGATTTTGACTTAGAGAAAGTCGACCACCACCTCACGAGCCACGAACACCTTGCCACGAATTAAACTCCTAGATTTTAGGGACTTAGAGAAGTACAACTTACACATGTGTAAGTTGTAACTTACACATGTGTAAGTCATGGTGGCGGTGGTCGCCATCGCCGGAGGATCATGGTGGTGGTGGTGGTGGTGGTGGTGGTGGTGGTGGTGGTGGTGGTGGTCGGTGATGATGATGTGTAAGTTACAATTTACACATGATCCTAATGGTCTTAAAATAAGGAGTGGTCCTAAAATAAACCACCCCTATATATAGCTATACTATAAATAGATATTATATAAAAAATATAACTAGAAAGCTAATGCCAAAAACCCTAACCAATTTTGGTGAGGGAGTTCGACCAAGCTCAAGAAGAGAGGAGAGAATTGTGTATATTGAAAATCTTAGAAAAGCCTTCTATTTATAAGGGTGAAAACCCTTTGGGGTTTTCCTAAGTTTCCTATGTGGGATAGGAAAAGGAGTTTCCAAAAACCCTTTTCCTTCCTCCTTCTCCTTTTCGTGACCGACCCCATGGGGTATACCATGGGCCAATCTTGTTTGGTCCATGATCAAATGGATTGGTCCATGGTGCTTAGGTACCCGATCCAATTTTTACCCGATTCACGGTTTCGACACGAAATTCATTTCCAAATCTATTTTTGGAAAGTTCTTATATTTTACATATTTTTACAAGTTCAACTAGCCTTTCAATGTTCTTCGCGTGTGACCCTTCTTGGATCATATATAAACGGCCGTATAAATTTCGTTGAGATATTTCCATAATTCTAACAGATGGAACATGTATAATGTGTTGGTATGAAAGCACTAACTACTAGCGCAACTAACACAAGGGCAATTGTGAGGCTAATCCATGGGTCATAAACTCTAGGGCTATCACTATGGTTGGAATTTGGTAGTAGAATGACACGTTGTTTTAAATGTTTTATGTACAATTAGAATTGTTTAGTTGCTGAAGAATTTGGTGTTGATTTATCTATACATCCATGATTTGGACTAGTGTTGACATTATGGTGAAAAATGAGGATGTTTTATTTAACAGTATGTGAACTTGAACATGTATGAGACATTGTTAAACTTGGTTGTATGCAGGATATAAGATATTTGGTGATGCATGCGTAAAATGTACTAATCGACGAAGAATTATATGAATGGACTTAACACACTAGTTTTATTGCATGAATATGAGAAATTATGTTGTTAAACGTGATTTTATACATGATATAACAGAAATAGGTAATGCATGTGCAGATGTGTTAATCGGTGAGCACTTGCATGAATGGATTGGTGTACTAGTTTGATAGTCTTATCATGTGTAAATTATGTTGTTAAGATAAACTCTATACATGAGATGAGCGAATACGGTAATGCATGTATAAATATTTACTCAATGGACAATTCTATGAAATAGAGTGGTAGACATGTTTAATAATCCGAGTATGCCCAAAACTTTATTTCTTAACTTAGTTATTAGAACGAATTGATAATTCATGCATAGTTGTACCTAATGTGTGAGAGATTGTATGTATGACTGGGTATGCGGGATTAGTTGATGGAACATGCAAAATCTTACCTCCTGACTTTGTTATGTGGATGAATTGTTAGTATACGCGGTAGAGCAAGTATGGTTTCTATGATATTCTAATTGTTGAATATGCTTGAATTTCGTTGCCCAACTAATTTGGTGAAATAAATCGTTAAGACATGATAATACATGCGTAAAGGAAATTGGAATCTTAGGCAATTGTGTGCATAGGTTGCCATGCTAGCCTGATTACTTGAATATGTCGGAATCATGTTGCCTAACTTGCTTATTGAATCTATAGATAGAAATTGAAGATGCATGTATATATATAAATGGTTTCGTGAGCAATTGTATGTATAATTTGGTATGGCGATTCAAAAAAAATAAAAATTTCTTGGCTAAGTTAATTTCCCCCTTGTTCACTTTATGACTCAGTCAGTAACGTAGAAATTATAAGCATAGTTGTATTATACGCCCTTAAGATTGAACCTTAGGACAACTCCTGAGTTAATTAAGGTGAGTTGATGAGAATAAATGAATAACAATGGATAATCGCGGAGTCAATATCGATGGCGACAATGGGGAATAATGATTTTATTTTGAGCCTTTATACAACTATAAACTTTACTATGCGTGAGAAGGAACGACCTTGGTTAGGCTAACCATAGATTTGAACAAATACACTAAAAACTTAAAAGTCTACCCAACATGTAAAATATGCGCAAACACGAACGTCGCAGGAATGGAGTTGAGGTGTAAACGATATTGGGTGGTATATATACACGTACACGATTGGTAAAGGTTGATCTAATTGAACGCCTATCTTAATGCGCAACCGAGAGCTCATAAACATGGGAACGATGATCCAATTGAGTGCCATAGTGCGAGTCACACGTGAGATGTGAGAAGCTCGAGTACTTATAGTGTGCGATTCTCAAATCTTCTCGACCTTAAACGGATCGCTAGATCGTTGTCTATCACACGAATGGGGTGTCGTCAGGATCGGATGTCGTGGACATGAACCCTCCCATTGTCAGATGGAAGACCGGAAATGAGAGCAAACGTTTGGCTTCAGTGAATGAGCCGCCAACCAATGGGTGCAACACGTCACGAGTGCGCTGACTATATGTCAAATCGTCATAATAAGTGTTACATGTCTACAACTAATTGCACCTAATATTAATCCGAGTGGGAAAGACTTAACCGCGATATGACGGGTTGAATAAGATGAATACTTGGAGATGACATAAAAACTCGTTCGAGAAAATGAGATTATAACCCAGAGATCGATAAAGCATGGCAAAAGATTCTAACACTTGGCATGAAGGATGCGTACGACGTCACCCGGTTTTAATAACCTAATACGTTATAAACTAAAAACTTATTACATAATACGGCGCCTATAACCATATGAATTTTGCTAGTACAATAGTGAGATGTTTTTGAGACATATGTGATAAATTTTAAATGAAAAAGACCAATGAATTTTTGATAGATGTCTTTAGCGATTTTCAAAATCCAATTGTGTAACAAACGGTAACTTATGAAAGGGTTTTTATTAATTAAATTATATTCTAAAAGTTTGAGGATTTTCGATTCTGTATGAGAATCGGTTTTAAGCCTATAAAGTGTGCAAATGTTAAGTTAAGAGCGACAAGATAGGACCGTTAAAAATCCCCGTTTGAACAAAACAATGTGATGACGTCTAAGAACGGAGCAAAAACTTAAAAACTAGTGAATACTGACACGAGTAAACGTAAACATTTGAGTCATACAAGTTGGATTAGTAAAGTAAAGTTCGGAAGTGAAGGGGAATTCTTTTAACTGGGGAATTCCCCAAGGCGTCAAAGTAAGATCTCGGTCCGTAAAGATTCCTTCTTAACTGGGGAATCAACCATGGCGTGTGTGAGACAGAAAGATTAGGATGTGAACGACATGTGAGTGGAAACCTGGGTTGTCCTATGATACTAAAGGGGGTCACGTGCTACAAATTGTGAGAGTGTATAACATTAACTAGAATTGAACCCTGATGAGAGTGAGAATCGTGGTAATTTTAAGGACGAAATTCTTTTAACTAGGGAATTCCCCAAGGCGTCAAAGTAAGATCTCGGTCCGTAAAGATTCCTTCTTAACTGGGGAATTCCCCAAGGCGTCAAAGTAAGATCTCGGTCCAGGAAGATTCCTTCTTAACTGGGGAATTCCCCAAGGCGTCAAAGTAAGATCTCGGTCCAGGAAGATTCCTTCTTAACTGGGGAATTCCCCAAGGCGTCAAAGTAAGATCTCGGTCCAGGAAGATTCCTTCTTAACTGGGGAATTCCCCAAGGCGTCAAAGTAAGATCTCGGTCCAGGAAGATTCCTTCTTAACTGGGGAATTCCCCAAGGCGTCAAAGTAAGATCTCGGTCCGAAGATTCCTTCTTAACTGGGGAATTCCCCAAGGCGTCAAAGTAAGATCTCGGTGAAGATTCCTTCTTAACTGGGGAATTCCCCAAGGCGTCAAAGTAAGATCTCGGTCCGAAGATTCCTTCTTAACTGGGGAATTCCCCAAGGCGTCAAAGTAAGATCTCGGTCGAAAGATTCCTTCTTAACTGGGGAATTCCCCAAGGCGTCAAAGTAAGATCTCGGTCCAGGAAGATTCCTTCTTAACTGGGGAATTCCCCAAGGCGTCAAAGTAAGATCTCGGTCCAGGAAGATTCCTTCTTAACTGGGGAATTCCCCAAGGCGTCAAAGTAAGATCTCGGTCCAGGAAGATTCCTTCTTAACTGGGGAATTCCCCAAGGCGTCAAAGTAAGATCTCGGTCCAGGAAGATTCCTTCTTAACTGGGGAATTCCCCAAGGCGTCAAAGTAAGATCTCGGTCCAGGAAGATTCCTTCTTAACTGGGGAATTCCCCAAGGCGTCAAAGTAAGATCTCGGTCCAGGAAGATTCCTTCTTAACTGGGGAATTCCCCAAGGCGTCAAAGTAAGATCTCGGTCCGAAGATTCCTTCTTAACTGGGGAATTCCCCAAGGCGTCAAAGTAAGATCTCGGTGAAGATTCCTTCTTAACTGGGGAATTCCCCAAGGCGTCAAAGTAAGATCTCGGTCCGAAGATTCCTTCTTAACTGGGGAATTCCCCAAGGCGTCAAAGTAAGATCTCGGTCGAAAGATTCCTTCTTAACTGGGGAATTCCCCAAGGCGTCAAAGTAAGATCTCGGTCCAGGAAGATTCCTTCTTAACTGGGGAATTCCCCAAGGCGTCAAAGTAAGATCTCGGTCCAGGAAGATTCCTTTTTAACTGGGGAATTCCCCAAGGCGTCAAAGTAAGATCTCGGTCCGGGAAGATTCCTTCTTAACTGGGGAATCAACCATGGCGTGTGTGAGACAGAAAGATTAGGATGTGAACGACATGTGAGTGGAAACCTGGGTTGTCCTATGATACTAAAGGGGGTCACGTGCTACAAATTGTGAGAGTGTATAACATTAACTAGAATTGAACCCTGATGAGAGTGAGAATCGTGGTAATTTTAAGGACGAAATTCTTTTAACTAGGGAATTCCCCAAGGCGTCAAAGTAAGATCTCGGTCCGTAAAGATTCCTTCTTAACTGGGGAATTCCCCAAGGCGTCAAAGTAAGATCTCGGTCGAAGATTCCTTCTTAACTGGGGAATTCCCCAAGGCGTCAAAGTAAGATCTCGGTCGAAAGATTCCTTCTTAACTGGGGAATTCCCCAAGGCGTCAAAGTAAGATCTCGGTCCAGGAAGATTCCTTCTTAACTGGGGAATTCCCCAAGGCGTCAAAGTAAGATCTCGGTCCAGGAAGATTCCTTCTTAACTGGGGAATTCCCCAAGGCGTCAAAGTAAGATCTCGGTCCAGGAAGATTCCTTCTTAACTGGGGAATTCCCCAAGGCGTCAAAGTAAGATCTCGGTCCGAAAGATTCCTTCTTAACTGGGGAATCCAATGGCGTGTAGATTGGAACCGTAATTTCAAAATAGATAATAATATGTCAACAAAGAATTTAAACGAGTCTCGAGTTAAAAGTTTTAACTAAATGAATCATTTCTTAGGAGAAGCCGGAAACGTACGCGAGAGTGTTGTGGGGGAACAAAACCTCCCTCCTTCCCTTTCTTTCTTCTCATTTCTTTCACTCACTTCTCTCTCTAAACAATATCCTCTCTTTTTCTCTCTCCCTTTTTCTCTCTAAAAATGGAAGACAATCACTCTTCCTCTCCTTCTTCTTTAAATCCAAAAATTTAGGTTATTTGTGGTTAAAATTTACTAGATTTCATAACAACAATAATAATCATCTTCAAGATTCAAGACTTTGATCCATTTCCTAAGTGTGTTCATCCACTTTAAAGCTTCAAAAACCGGATTTGAAGCTTCGGGACGAATTGGTAAGTGTTTCTTAGCTCAAAACGTCCCTCTTACATTGTAGGTTACTTCCTTGGTATAGATCTAAACGATTGGTGGTCGATTTGGGTGAAAAATGTGTGTTTTTGGTCAAAAACGGGTTTGAAATCCAAGGTTGAGAAATTGGAAGTGGGTTTGTGAATTGGTATGTTTCTATGGTGTGGTTATACTTGAATTTGGTTGTGTTAAAGTTTGGTAACCGGATTTGGCTTCTAAGGTTGTCGATTTTGAGGTCAAAACTCGTATGTGTTCTTCAATTCTGTGGATGATCTGCAGAAATTGGTGGATGATCCGCATCCGCCATAGCATCCGCCATATCATCCGATCATCCGCCATATCATCCGCTATTCGCTGTCTTTTCCTTGACGTTTACGTACGGTTATCAGTCGACTTTCAATGATCCAAAGCTTGTTTATTAGTCTTATATCATCATTTTAAGGTCAACAAAATTGATTAAACACATTTCTAAACACTTTGATTTTCACATCGAATTTTGGTGCTAAGTCATTGAACCATGTCTAACCAAAACTCTTCATTGGTCGTTTAAACGTTCTTGTATCACTTCTAAAACACCTTTGGGGAAAATTGTGGTATAGTATAACTAGTGTTGACCATGGCTTGTATTGTGGCATATAATGTTAGGTTGTGGACATTTGACGATCGTTGAACATTAATAACTTGATCTTAACTTGTCGTTGCTGAATCAAGGTGAGTTCCATAGCTCCCTACTCGATTGAGATTCGGGCTGAAAAGTGTACACATACTTGATTGATTGATTGATTGTTTCGATTGACGCTTTGACTTATTGTTTGGTTGATTATGCATTCGATTTTTGATTATATGATGTGATTAGGATAGTTGTACATACATGGAAGACGATAATGCCCTTAAAGAGTTATAGATGTGGTGGGAAGGCTGCGGGTGACCCTATATATAAGCATCTATGATTCCTTAAATTTAAAGTCGTATGAAATGTATGTGCATTGTGATTTGGTTGAGTTGTTAGATATTGGACTTGTGATTGAGTTGGATGACATGTCTGTTGGTGACATTGATTGAATGATGGATTGATTGAATATACATTCGGTTACGATTATATATTATGTTTAGGATAGTAGTGCATACATGGAAGACGACAATGCTCTCAAAGGGTTATAGATGTGGTGGGAAGGTTGCGGGTGACCCTATATATAAGCATCTATGATCCCTTGATTGTTGAGTCGTACGAAGTGTATGTGCTTGAGGTATGGTTGATATGGTGGATTGGTTATAAATGTACTTGTTGGTTGGTTCGACGTACTCCCAAGTATATTTACTTGATGACTAGTGCTACGTACTCCCAAGTGTTTTGGATACTGGACTTGTGATTGAGTTGGATGACATGTCTGTTGGTGATATTGATTGAATGATGGATTGATTGAATATACATTCGGTTACGATTATATATTATGTTTAGGATAGTAGTGCATACATGGAAGACGACAATGCTCTCAAAGGGTTATAGATGTGGTGGGAAGGTTGCGGGTGACCCTATATATAAGCATCTATGATCCCTTGATTGTTGAGTCGTACGAAGTGTATGTGCTTGAGGTATGGTTGATATGGTGGATTGGTTATAAATGTACTTGTTGGTTGGTTCGACGTACTCCCAAGTATATTTACTTGATGACTAGTGCTACGTACTCCCAAGTGTTTTGGATACTGGACTTGTGATTGAGTTGGATGACATGTCTGTTGGTGATATTGATTGAATGATGGATTGATTGAATATACATTCGGTTACGATTATATATTATGTTTAGGATAGTAGTGCATACATGGAAGACGACAATGCTCTCAAAGGGTTATAGATGTGGTGGGAAGGTTGCGGGTGACCCTATATATAAGCATCTATGATCCCTTGATTGTTGAGTCGTACGAAGTGTATGTGCTTGAGGTATGGTTGATATGGTGGATTGGTTATGCATGTACTTGTTGGTTGGTTCGACGTACTCCCAAGTATTTTTACTTGATGACTAGTGCTACGTACTCCCAAGTGTTTTGGATACTGGACTTGTGATTGAGTTGGATGACATGTCTGTTGGTGATATTGATTGAATGATGGATTGATTGAATATACATTCGGTTACGATTATATATTATGTTTAGGATAGTAGTGCATACATGGAAGACGACAATGCTCTCAAAGGGTTATAGATGTGGTGGGAAGGTTGCGGGTGACCCTATATATAAGCATCTATGATCCCTTGATTGTTGAGTCGTACGAAGTGTATGTGCTTGAGGTATGGTTGATATGGTGGATTGGTTATGCATGTACTTGTTGGTTGGTTCGACGTACTCCCAAGTATTTTTACTTGATGACTAGTGCTATGTACTCCCAAGTGTTATACACTTGATGATATGGTTTTGTACAACGTACTCCCAAGTGTTTTACACTTGATGATATTACTTGGTACAACGTACTCCCAAGTGTTTTACACTTGATGATATTACTTGGTACGACGTACTCCCAAGTATCTTACACTTGATGATATTGTGGTTGTGGTTGTTTTGTTGTTGTCGTGAGATACTTATGATACTCTTAATGATGTCTTATTACTTGGACACACTTACTTACGCTTTCTCTAACTATTGTGGTTAGACACTTGTACGAGTACTATTGTGTGACTAGGTTACGCCATGAGTAACCTAATTTACATTCATGTGTGATGCGATGGCTTACCGTAAGTTATGACATGCTTACACCTTATACTTATTGTGACTTACTGACGGTTCCTTGTAAACCATTACTACGAACTCACCAACCTAGTGTTGACCTTGTTTAGTACACTTTTCAGGTAACCAGGTGAATCCAAGATGTGATGGTTGATTGATGCTTGTGCTAGAACTTGGGCTTGGACTTACATGGATCCAGGATTCATTCGCCCCATTTTATGCATTTTGTACTTGATTGTTGATGTTGGATTCACCGAATCCCCTTTGTTCATATAGTTCATGTTCTACGATAATTCCATGCTAATGCTATATCTTTTCAGTAATATCCGGGCCTAGCTTGGGGTGTTACACAATGGTGGCCCATACGTGGATGTAGAGAATTAGGTGGATTGACCTAGACTACGGCTTAAGTTAAAACTCTTCATATAGCATGCATGATTAGGAATTTTGTGTACAACGTGAATTGTTTGAACCTTGAAGGTGTACTTTAGGAGTTCGTAGTCAGGACCATTTTATGATGACAATATGAGTACGATTGAACAACGTGTTGTTTTGTGACGTGTACAAATTGGACAATGTGTTATATTGTGGCAAGTATAATGTGATGAATGTGTGATCAGTACGATGTGGTCAACGTATACATTGATGTGAACTTGATTGGGATTGTGATGGATTATTATTGTTGTTTGATGATAGTTTAGTGGATTATGGCAAAATGAAGTTATGGCATTAACGTAGTATAACATTGTGGCAACCCTAAAATAGCCTGATCAACTATTTTATGGTCACCCGGTGTTATATGCAAGTTAATTACATCACGGATTGCACATGTTTGGCTTAGAGTATAGTAAGTAACCGATATGCTTAATGGGTGTTGATTGGGTGGAGAGAAAGCCGCTAGTATAACCTGTATACAAACCCAATCAATATCTATCGGATTCAGACTATACTTTAAATCGCTTGTTTTCTTGTATGCTTATGTGGTGAAATGTGTTGGATATGAGTACTTGGTTTTGATTATGGACAATTGTTATGGACTTGGCATGAGAACATGATAGATAACAGTTACTCAAGAACATTGGTATATTGGCCTTAGTGTAAAGAGATGGTGTTGGGTTTCCGTTAATCGTGCCACTAGTTTGGGTCTACAATGAACGTTCTATTTCCGCAAGGTTATCAGAGTCATTTATTAAAACATGAGTGGTATCTTTTGTAAATAATTAAAACGGTTAATTATTTGAATTTAAAAACAATTTTACATTATTAAAAGCATGTTTTGAAAACAATGAACGTTCCTAGGTAATTCTCGTTAGCCTCGTAAACGAATTAATATGATTAATTCGTTTAGACAATTAATCTAGTTTAATCGTCTAAGACTAACTCTATTAGCTATAAGCGGAATAATTAACGAAACAATTAAACCTATTAGTGTAGAACTCCTCAAGAGGTGCACACATGAACAAATCCCAAGACTAGCTAGTTGCTAGCCTTAACTTGTATTATATATATATATATATATATATAATATAAAATGTAGAGAACTATGAGAACCAATTATATCCATTAGATTAAGGAAATCAAGGGTTTAGAGACATCAATGGCACTTTGGTAAATAAATTCATTCATTTAAATTGCTGGAACATCCAAAAGGATAGAACTGGTATAATGATAAAATAAAATATATCAATGAAATAGATTATTAATACGCAATTATGTTGGCATTCCATTTTTTCATCCAAACTATGCTCAAAACGGTTTTGCTTTTGCAAAATTTTGAACATACATCTTTTTCTGTTATAATTTTTTTCTTCGTGTTCGAAAAAAAAGAGCATACATTTTCTTGTATTTTAATTATAATTAATAACTATAGTAATAATTAATAATTGATAAGTCATTTTTATTTATATTTTATATAATATTTTCATGAAATAGAATTAAAACGTGAGATTCTATTTTTGTGAATTACAAAATATAAAATTTTTTGATAGTACACATGTGAATGATCCTATTTGCAAAAAAAAATTATTTCAACAAAGTTCACATGTGTATATTAAACAAATCTTATATGAAGTACGTTCATGTGTGAATGACCTCATTCACAAGTGTACATGTGTGTTTCGGTAGACATGTAACACATGTGTTACGGTGTGAATGCTTTTATCTTGGGATTAAAAGGAATATGTGTGTTTCAGTGTACACATATGTTACGATGTAAATGTGTTTATATGTTTCGTATTTGGCATTGGGATATGGTTGTACGCGTATTCCGGTGTACACATGTGTTTCTATATTTTTTATTTGCGATATTAGAATACGATCACTTGTGTGTCTGGTTATTCATAATCATATATGAAGTGCGTTTACATGTGAATAACTATATTTCTAAGTGTATAAATTTTTTTTTAGTAAAGATCACATGCTAACCAATAAATTTACTCTACGATATCGTTAACGTTTCTATACTTTAGTTGATCGCAAGTAATAATCGAAAGGAAAATCATAATTATTGAAACTAAATAATCATGTCTGTCGTTTGGAACATAACCAAACCAAAAAGCTGAATTACCATTTATGTTTCAAAAGATAAACCAAAAACGTTTTATATGAATAAAAATAATAATTATCAACCTTTTGAATGTAGTAGTTGTAACCGTAGAGTAAATTATGGGGAATTTTTATATTTAATTTCTTATTAATTAAATTGTATTTACAAAATTACAATATTATCCTTACATTTATTAATGAAATATTAGTTCTCATGGTTCTCGACAATTTGGTAGTTCTCATTTTATCTTTTTACTATATATATATAAGCATGTAACTACATTGTGTATTTACATTGATCAAATGTGCATGTATAAATATATTTGGGTATACATTTATTATTTAGAATTTGACATAATAAATATATATATATATATATATATATATATATATATATATATATATATATATATATATATATATATATATATATATATATATATATATATATATATATATATATATATATATATATATATATATATATATATATATATATATATATATATATATATATATATATATATATATATATATATATATATATATATATATATATATATATATATATATATATATATATATATATATATATATATATATATATATATATATATATATATATATATATATATATATATATATATATATATATATATATATATATATATATATATATATATATATATATATATATATATATATATATATATATATATATATATATATATATATATATATATATATATATATATATATATATATATATATATATATATATATATATATATATATATATATATATATATATATATATATATATATATATATATATATATATATATATATATATATATATATATATATATATATATATATATATATATATATATATATATATATATATATATATATATATATATATATATATATATATATATATATATATATATATATATATATATATATATATATATATATATATATATATATATATATATATATATATATATATATATATATATATATATATATATATATATATATATATATATATATATATATATATATATATATATATATATATATATATATATATATATATATATATATATATATATATATATATATATATATATATATATATATATATATATATATATATATATATATATATATATATATATATATATATATATATATATATATATATATATATATATATATATATATATATATATATATATATATATATATATATATATATATATATATATATATATATATATATATATATATATATATATATATATATATATATATATATATATATATATATATATATATATATATATATATATATATATATATATATATATATATATATATATATATATATATATATATATATATATATATATATATATATATATATATATATATATATATATATATATATATATATATATATATATATATATATATATATATATATATATATATATATATATATATATATATATATATATATATATATATATATATATATATATATATATATATATATATATATATATATATATATATATATATATATATATATATATATATATATATATATATATATATATATATATATATATATATATATATATATATATATATATATATATATATATATATATATATATATATATATATATATATATATATATATATATATATATATATATATATATATATATATATATATATATATATATATATATATATATATATATATATATATATATATATATATATATATATATATATATATATATATATATATATATATATATATATATATATATATATATATATATATATATATATATATATATATATATATATATATATATATATATATATATATATATATATATATATATATATATATATATATATATATATATATATATATATATATATATATATATATATATATATATATATATATATATATATATATATATATATATATATATATATATATATATATATATATATATATATATATATATACATCAAACCATGAGACGCATATACGCTTCATACTCATATAGTTTGATTTAGTTTCTCGATATCCTTGAATGGAAATGATTCAAACCAAAAACACTTACTAAAAACGAATTCTAGTAATGCTCCGGGGTACGGCCGTACACTTTCATCATTTCTACTCATCGAGTGGCCGCTGTGCCATCTTATCCAAAACTTGGCGAGCAAATCCTTTATTGACTACATACGTCTCTTCCATATTTCACCACATACCCAAAACAGCCCATACTACTGTCGATTAAGTTACAGGTTCGATACTGAATCAAAGTATGTGACAACGTACTCCAAGACACGCCTATGCATCTCAAGTCTAAGGACACATAAACATGACCACTTCTCGGTACATATCTATGTGTTCGATCCACGTGATTATCTCGAGGAGCGGGTCATCCCAATATTCAACTCTCTCTCTTGAATACTTGTGAAATGATACATCAACCCATGTATCGACTCTCACAATTACCTTTCATCATTTCACTCCCGTGACAATGACTAGTAATGGGTCTTTAATTTAGAAATTGCTTCACGCAACTTCATGGATATGTTTTAAAACATGCAAACATGGAGCTCAGAAATGTAAGAACTGAAATGAAAAATGCAATTCATAACGTCTTTAAACATCTCCGATCGGCCCCGATATCTAAATGAATCACATGAAGGTATTTGTAAAAGCATACCTAACTTTAGGCCTTTGACTATAGGTCTTCTTTTACAAAACTTCTCTTCAACTGTGTTTCCTCACGAAATATTTTCATAATCTCAATTATGTGCTTAGACTCAATTTAGAGTGAACTCTCAGTGTCATGATATTTCTTTATTGTAATACTTGATGAATTCATTATGTGTCTTGAGAAGAGATAGAATGATTCTATCTCAATGCAGATATCTCTATTTCTCATTATAGTATTACAATGCTTACTTTCACTTTGCCTCATTAACTAAATTCAATAGACTTGAATTTTCTCTAACTCTTAACTACCATTCATATAATTAATACTTTGTAAGAATCTCGCAAGATCTTACTTATCTTGTGACAAGATATGACTAATTCTTTTGATCAAAAACCCTTAATAAGAATTTCTAATCACATAGTGCATTGTTTTTCTAGATAACCTTATTTATTTATCACGATTCTAGAACCAAAAAACGCAACCTGAAGTTAGCGTTTCCTTACAACAAAAAAACCCACAAGACGAAAGCATAGAAAGAAGTAACTGATTAGCCGGAAAAAATCAGAATCAATTGCCTTGGAAAAAAGACGAAAGCATGGCTTTATGTCGAGCTTGGGTTAATTTAGCCGAGTTCTAAAAGGTCAAAGACATCATTTAGTTCAGCGTGTCAGCAAAGTCAAGGGTCGGATGCGAGAGTTGTATTCGACCTCAATGATACAGAGGAAGAGGCTCTAAACGCGGCTAAAAAGGCCTCACGTGCGGGGTCATCATGTG
The DNA here is from genome assembly GCA_034093135.1 of Erigeron breviscapus. NCBI lineage: Eukaryota > Viridiplantae > Streptophyta > Magnoliopsida > Asterales > Asteraceae > Erigeron > Erigeron breviscapus. The sequence continues at coordinate 9,656,978 of CM067168.1, read as the reverse complement.
CGGACAAGTCTACGGATGACGAAGAATACAACGTGGCATTAGAGATGCGGGGTTTGAGAAAAGTCAGCAAGCAACAACAAGAGATTTAACGATAAAAACTTGAACTCAAAAAACAAAAACAATATGCTAAAGATTTGAAAACCTTGACAAACGACTTATCCCATCTCCCACCGGAAGAGCGATTTGTGATTGAACAAATGAAACGTACCATTCGCGAAATACATGGATTACCTAGTTTATTTATCTAGTTTTAATTATGTTTTAGTTTTAGTTAAACTAGGTAATCCATATTTTTCGCGACTGGTACGTTTCATTTGTTCCGCCACAAATCGCTCATCCGGTTAGAGATGAGATAAGGTTGTCAAGATTTTCAAATCTTTAGCATATTGTTTTTGTTTTTTGAGTTCAAGTTTCTCTCGTTCAATCTCTTGTCGTTGCTTGTCGACTTCTTTCAAACCCCGCATCTCTAACGCTAGCTGTATTATTCGTCATCCATAGACTTGCCCGCACGTGATGACCCCGCACGTGAAGCCTTTTTAGCCGTATCTAGAATACAACTCTTGCATTTGACCTTTGGATTTGCTAACCTGCTGAACTAGATGATGTCTTTGACCAATTAGAACTCGGCTACATTAACCCAAGCTCGACATAAAGCCATGTTTTCGTCTTTTTCCAAGGCAATTGATTCTGGCTTTTTTTTTGTTCATCGGTTACATTCTTCCTATGCTTTCGTCTTGTGGGTTTTTTTGGTGGTAAGGAAACGCTAACTTCAGGTTGAGTTACTTGAACCACCTCAACATCATTGGTAGACTAATCGGTGGCGTAGCAATCGTCTTTTGGCTATCTAAAAGAATACAAAAAAAATATTTTTTAATTAAAACCGGTCCTATTTAAGTAAAAAATTACAAGAAATTTACCAAACATTTGACCGGGTGTAGCTCCCTAAACCCGATGGAGATCCATAACCGTAAACATCCTTGTCCGGTGATCTAACGTACATGCCCTTAATCATGCTAATAAAAGTGGGGTTTGATGAAGATTGAGATCGCTAAAATCGGGTTGGGTGTTTGGACTCCACGGATACATTTTCCTAAATAAAAAATGATGAAAACTTTGTTGTAACTCCACGAATACAATTTTTATATACAAGATAGAAAATGTAGATTTTTAAGGATATATATAGGCTAGAAAATGTAACCCGTGACAAATGTTGTATACATGACAAAATGGGACAAATGTTGTATACATGCGGCAGCAAGATGGCACGCCAATTAAAGGTGGCTGCAGGCTAAAAGACAAGAGGGCAATGACGTTCGAAATCAAACGGTTCAAGCATTTTAAAGATCCAGAACGCCTCCCGGGGCTAAAGAGGGGCATTCTCATGCTTTCCCATGATTAGAACAGGCTACCCCGTTCGGTCTAAATATAGATTTGATTTTTCTAAGTAGAAGATTATCGATTATATAAAAATAATTTCATCACCATACAATATGAATCTATCAAAACATAAGGAGACGGTCAACAATAAATAATTTTTTTGGAACTCAATTTGCAAAAGTTTTAGACGGCAACTCTGCTCAGGAAATATGAAGTATCATTCTCATTGATTTTGATAACAAAATCTCTGAAGTCTGACATGTGAATTATTCATATTTCATCATTGCAGATTTCAATTCTCAAAATATTACTAAATATATATATTAAATCTACTTTAGCTAAAAAAAATCATTCTACTTGAAATAGCTCTCATAATTAACATTGTTTTTCCATTCATGATAATAATAATCGGAATAGCGTATATTGCCCAAAAAGGCATTCGATCATAGAGCTCTTAATAACATATCACATAATATATATATAATATATAATAGATATAACACATATATAGATAAGATGGAGATCAGAGGTTGGTTAAGGTTTATCGGTCACGATTAAAATCTGAAACACGGACCAAAATTGTTACTCATCATATCTCCAAATTCTTAATTATAAAAAATATGTAAAATAGACAAACGAAAATAACAAAAATTAGCAAAAAATAATAATATAAAAATGTAATGAAGAACAAAAATCTCAAAAATGAAGATGAAAGAAGGGCGGCCAAAAAAAGAAGCAGTTACAGACATTATATAAAGATGTGTAAAAACCCTAAAAGGCTAAAGTTATGAGTTATGATGTCCATTGGGTTTTCTGAATGTTGAGGTGGGCCGGGCTTTATGTAGCCAACTTTGAAATTATGTTTTATATTTTCTTAAAATTGTAGCACTTCTTTTTTAACCCAATTCTACTTTTATGATTTGTATCAATTTATTGATGAATGATGCTTTTTTTTTCTTTTCAGATGAGATTTTTCATCATATTAGTTAGGAATTTGTATCATTTATTGATGACGAGAGAAAGTACCCGTGCGTTGCGGCGGTGAGATGGTGGGGGTGATAGGTCATAGAGTGTGATAGGTCATAGGAGGTGATAGGTCATAGAGTGTGATAGCCAAATGCCTTAGCCGTACGGGCTCCGCCTCGGATTTAAAAATTCGTCGAAAGTATATCGAATGACATATCTAATGAAAGAGCATGAAATTTTAAGAACACTCATATAATTTTTATAATTTATCGATGTACGGTTTTTGAGATAAAAGATTTTGAATGAATTAGAGGAATAAAATGATTTATGGAGGAGGAGGAAAAAAATGAGTGGTTGAGATTTGAGGAGAGAGATTAAAATGAAAGTTGAAAGTTGTGGGGCATTGATGTATGGTACATCATGCATTATCATGTGTACATTGTTGAAATTGAAAGTTAAAAGTTGAAACCTTATTTGCTTTATAATATAGTATAGATATATAGTTATATATTACGGAGTATTATATAAGATAAGATTGAAGATTATTTAGGCGCTCTTACCACACAATGTCAAATAGTTTAAGTATTTTCATGAAGTTTCAGGTTTCATTTTAAGCATTCGAGTTAGTTTAAGATGAAGAGTAGAATAGTTTGTGGTTCAAATAGAAAAAATAATAATCAAGATTTCTCTAAGTAATACTTCAACTATTATTTGAAAAATTACTTTTTTTTTGTAAAGTTAGTTTCGATTCAGACGTGTTGGAGGCAATTTTAACTAGCGATTTGCTGGACCTCCAACCCCCTTCTCATGGAAAATACCTTGAGATGAGAAACCCAAGACTCGAACACGACACCTTGGGAAAACTCACTTCCGAGGCCCACATAGTGGTTCTGAAAAATTGCTTAATATGTGAAACGGACAGCATAAGCTAGTTCTAATAATAAAATCAGATTTATGCCATCAAAGTTAACGACATGATGGCCCATGATAATATGTTTAAAGATGTTATTACATGCATCGATGGTTAGTACATTGAATATAAACCAGTATATATTAAGACGACTATTTTAAACGTGCAAAACATTGATCTATCTATTCACGTGTTGTTTATCATTCATGTTAAAGAAGGTTATCCTCTTTTGGTATCTAAACAACACATATTTAAAAGGATTAGTGTCTTTGGATGTAATGAATTATACACGACTGTCTATGTTATGTAATGAACTGCTTGAGTGTTCAAAATATGTAATGAACTCATTGTTCTGTCCATTTATGTAACTGATTGGTGCCACGTAGGAGCGAAATAGGTGCCAGTGCCACGTAGAAGTCAAGTAGGCGTAACTACATCAATAGATAAAATAACGAGTTCACTACCTACAATGAACACTCGAATAGTTCAGGGGCGGATTCAACATACTAGAAGGTACTACCTAAGTTTCGAAAATCTTTTAGAGACTATGTGGTAATTTTTTTAAGGACCTATGTATAAATTTGGTAAGGACCTACCTTGACATGTTATTTGTGTATATGGGGATATTATTCAAGCTTGGTGATGAGAAAAGAAAAAGAACAATTCCGGTGACCGTGACTGTAAAAGAAAGAAACCAGGGAGAAGAAAATAAGGAAGGAGGATGAAGTAGTAGTTAATGCTCAATCAGTTTATAGCACTTCTTTTTCTTACGCCTTTTTGTCTATATCCTTATTAACTTTTGATGTACATCTTTCTTAGCAAAAGGTACACATTAAGTGAAGGAAAAAGATCAAACGAGATTTGGTATTTTATCTTGGATAACATCAAGTAATTAATTAAATGATACTATTGATAAACCAAAAACAAATTTTTTTTTAATGTTTTGGGAGCTCAATTTATATTTCCGCACAAGCTCTTTTTAATCTACATACTAGCTTGATAACATTATGTTAGCTGATATAGTGGTTTTGATAATATATGCATTATTAATAATAGTAAAATCATCCTTGCATTGAATTTCTATTAATATATGTGTATGCATTTGTAATCCGATAAATTGCTCCGGGCCATTAAATTTTTTTTTTTTTTTTTTTTTATATACCCCACTGCGCCGCAGTGGGTGGAGAACTCTCCCACTGCGCCGCAGTGGGAAATCTCGGACTCAAGTCCAGAAAAGCCCCACTGCGTCGCAGTGGGTTTGACACTCTCCCACTGCGCCGCAGTGGGAGGAAAAACTGTTAAGGCCGTGGGATTCCACTGCGCCGCAGTGGGCAAAACCACCCCCACTGCACCGCAGTGAGCAGCTGCACAGCAAACCTAAGACCATTTCAACACTTGAACAAACTTGTAACCTTCAATTTCAAAACAACATCTTAAAACACATTCCAGAGATTGACATCAACTTCATGGACACCTTTTAAACATATAATACAACATCAACTTGTTTCAAAACCCATGAACACCATCAAATGGGTCATTTACCCATTTTGACACTATTTTCGACCAAATACACAAATTCACAAACTTTCCCAAAAGCTTTACACCTGATCGTTTACATAATTTTTAACAAAAGTATGACCATCAACTCATAATGTACCAAGAGCCATGAGGAGGGGATTTCTAAGCCTCTAAACCAAAAAGTGTCATTCTTCCACGAATGACCTAATACCTTCAAGTCTTCCAAAAACACTTCAAGCTCTAAACCAAGGCTTTCAATTCAACAACACTAGTTCCTTCTTCCGGAACTACCTATAAAATGGTAAACAACTAAAATATAAGCAAAGGCTTAGTGAATATACTTGCATACATTTACGAATACGAAGGAGGGCAACGCACAAAGGACTATTACATGTAACCCATGACACCGTCGTGCCATACCTACATGCTCACCTTTGCACAATAAACAACATATATGGATCCATTAGAGATATCGGGGTTCTTAGGCCCCGAGAGGTTCTTAGGCCTTTTCTCAAACAACATTAGGGGTTCTTAGGCCCCGGAGGTTCTTAGGCCTCATAACAATTGACCCCACCCGGGTCTAGCCAAATCAATTACCACACATGAAATAACACATTACAACATGATGTGGTCAATTGACCCAACGTAAACATAAAGGTATGCAAATATACTCACCTCCTCCGCAAATAGATCAACAAAGCTAAAACGATTAAGCACAAACAAGCTTCAACCTATAATCATGTCATAAAATGCATAAGCTTATAATCACAACTTGACTAGCTTAACCTAGCCATACTCAAACCCTAGCCTCTCTAAACCCAAAACCCAACCCATTTGTCATTGAGTCTCCATTTTACTCCACCATATCATAGGTAGTTCAACCTACCATTTTCATCAACATTTCAATTACTTGTAAAAACTCATCTTTTCTCATAAACCAACATTATCACATAAGCTTATCAATTTCATAATCAAACTCAACACATAACTCAATGACAACTAGGTTAACTAAGGAATTGGGAAAATTAGCCATAAATCAATTTCTAGCAAAAACCCCCAAATTTGGTTCATCCATGAACCCTAATTTTGAAAGAAGGATAAAAACTAAATTAGGGGAATTCAATACCTCAACAACAACAATCCAAAGCAAGACTTTTAGTTTGAGAATCCTTCTTTCTCCCTTTCTCTTAAAAACGGCCACCACCACCCCACTTACAATCTCTAACTTTAATTTCTTGAATGAAGATTACTTGGTGGTGATTGTTATTATTATTATGATTTCTATTCTTGAATTTGAGAGGGTTACTCTTTGTTTTGAAGAAATGTGTGAAGGAATGCATGAAAGGAAATGGTGAAGAAGAGTAATAGAGTGGGAGTATGACTCATAAGGCAAAAGAGTTGGCTGGCACATTCTAAGGATGCCACGACCCATCTCTTCCAAAAGTGGGTATTTTACCCGCTATCCGCTAAAGTTCCAACTAAATTAACCCCATTTCCAAAAATAAAATACTAGGAAATTAATTTAATGTCGAAACTATAAAAAGGGGTTAAATTCTTTTTACCTTAAATCTTTGGGGTGTTACAACTCTCCCCCACTTGGAACGGATCACGGCCTCGTGATCCAAGCCATATGCAAAGATGGATAGTAAACTAGGACGTCACGCTCGGACTCCCACGTACAATCGGACATCTTACCATGCTTCCACAAAATCTTATAAGTCCTCACCGTCTTATTTTGTACCCTTCTAAGTTCTTCTTCAACTATGGCAATCGGCTCTTCAATGTAGTTCAACTTGTTATCAATCTCTATTTCATTTAATGGCACATAAGAGGACTCATCGGCAAGGCATTTTCTGAGATGTGACACGTGAAAAGTAGGGTGAATTCCCGATAACTCTTCTGGTAGTTCCAAACGGTAAGCAACCTTGCCAACCTTAGCCAAAATTTTAAACGGGCCAATGAAACGAGGACTTAACTTTCCACGCTTCCGAAAGCGTAGAACACCCTTCCATGGGGAGACTTTCAACAAGACACGGTCACCTTCACAGAATTCAATCGGCCTCCTTCTTTTATCCGCATAAGACTTTTGTCGATCTTGAGCCGCTTTTAGCCTCTCTTTGATCACATCTATCTTTTCGATGGTCTTTAACACTACTTCCGTGCCACCTATTTCTCTTTGACCTACTTCTCCCCAACAAATTGGAGATCGACATTTCCTCCCATACAACATTTCATAGGGCGGCATTTGGATGCTAGAATGGTAGCTATTGTTGTAGGAGAATTCCACCAAAGGCAAGTGAAGATCCCAAGTGCCTCCAAAATCGATTATACATGCCCGAAGCATGTCTTCAAGCGTTTGAATGGTTCTCTCACTTTGACCATCCGTTTGTGGGTGATAGGCGGTGCTAAGCTTGAGCTTGGTACCCATATCTTCATGAAATTTCCGCCAAAAGTGAGAAGTGAATCGAGTGTCCCTATCCGAAACAATGGAGACGGGCACACCATGTCTTGCTACAACTTCCTTTACATAAACCTTTGCCAATACCTCGGATGAAGATGCTTCACGAATGGGAAGAAATAAGGCACTTTTAGTCAATCTATCCACTATTACCCAAATTGTATCAAATTGATTTCTAGGCGTCTTGGGCAACTTGGTGACAAAATCCATAGTAATATCTTCCCACTTCCATTTGGGAATCTCTAACGGTTGCATCGTACCATAGGGCTTTTGATGTTCCGCCTTCACTTGTGCACACGTCAAACACTTTTCAACATATTTCACCACATCACGCTTCATTCCGGGCCACCAATATTCTACTTTCAAGCCATGGTACATCTTTGTAGCACCGGGGTGGATGGAGTACTTGGATTTGTGAGCCTCATCAAGAAGAACTTGTTTCAGCTCACAAGAAAATGGGATCCAAATCCTCCCAAAACGTACGGTAAGGTCACGAGAATCCTTAGTGAAATATTGTATTTGACCTTGAATTCTTTCTTTCTTAGGATCTCGTTGCAAGGCTCTCTCTTGAGCTTCTCTAATTTGATCAAGGAAGTCATTGGTGATCAAAACCCAAAGGGGTGAAACGACTAAGGTATGATGAGAACTCTTCCGACTCAAGGCGTCCGCTACCACATTAGCCTTCCCGGGATGATACAAAATCTCGCAATCATAATCTTTCAAAAGATCTAGCCATCTTCGTTGGCGATTGTTGAGGTCTCTTTGCTCAAAGAAGTATTTGAGGCTTTTATGATCGGAATAGATAGTAAACTTGACTCCGTAGAGATAATGGCGCCAAATCTTCAAAGCAAATACCACCGCCGCTAGTTCCAAATCATGAGTAGGGTATCGTTTTTCATGTTCTTTCAATTGCCTTGAAGCGTAGGCGATGACTTTACCCCTTTGCATAAGAACACAACCTAGGCCATTAGACGATGCATCACAATATACCACCATATCTTCAAGTCCATCCGGTAAAACAAGGACCGGTGCTTGACTTAGCCTTTCTCGAAGTTGTTGAAAAGCCAACTCTTGCTCGCTTTTCCATTCGAACTTGATATTCTTTCGAGTCAACTTGGTCAATGGGGAAGCTATTTTAGAGAAGTCTTGAATAAAACGACGGTAATAGCCCGCTAGACCAAGAAAACTCCTAATCTCCGACGGATTCTTTGGTTGCTCCCACTTCATCACCGCATTAATCTTGGCCGGGTCCACCATAATCCCCTCACTATTAACAACATGTCCAAGAAATTGCACTTCTCTTAACCAAAATTCGCATTTGGAGAATTTGGCATAGAGCTTCTCCTTGCGTAATGCTTCCAACACCTCACGTAAATGAACTCCATGATCGGTTGAGCTTTTAGAGTAAATAAGAATATCATCAATGAATACGATTACGGATTTATTAAGCATAGGGCGACAAACACGGTTCATGAGATCCATGAAAGCCGCGGGAGCATTTGTAAGACCAAAAGGCATGACAACAAACTCAAAATGACCATAACGAGTACGGAAGGCGGTTTTAGGAATATCTTCATCGCGCACTTTGAGTTGATGGTAACCCGATCGAAGATCTATTTTTGAGAAATATGACGCTCCTTGAAGTTGATCGAATAAGTCGTCGATTCTAGGCAAAGGATACTTGTTCTTTACGGTGACTTTGTTGAGTTCCCGATAGTCGATACACATACGCATGCTTCCATCCTTCTTCTTGACAAAAAGTACCGGTGTGCCCCAAGGAGAGTTACTAGGTCGAATAAAACCCTTATCAAGTAATTCTTGTAGTTGCTTCATCATCTCTTGCATCTCCGATGGAGCCAAACGGTAGGGAGTTTTGGCAATGGGGTTAGCCCCCGGAATGAGATCAATGGAAAACTCAACTTGCCGTTCGGGAGGAATGCCCGGCAATTCTTCGGGAAAAACATCGGCGAATTCACTAACAATAGGGATGTCTTCGATAGTTAGAGGTTTCTTTTCAACATCAACGATGTGAGCAAGATAAGCATGACATCCATGAGAAATGTAACGTTTAGCTCGAGCAAAAGTACATACGGAAATAAATCGTTCCTTCCTATCACCATACACCACCAAGTCTTCGCCTTTAGAAGTCTTCAAATATATCGCCTTTTCATCACACGCGATTTTGGCGTTACAAGAGCTTAACCAATCCATACCCAAAATTATATCAAACTCTCCCATCGGAAAAGGAATTAAATTGGCTTGGAAAGAGTTCCGAAGAAATTTTAATTTCACATCCCCTATACACCTCCTTCACTAATTCCATTCTACCATTACCAACCTCAACTTGCAAAGTATTTTCTAGACACGACTTTGACACGGGAATAACATGAATTACTCTAGTTGCAACGAATGATCTATTCGCCCCCGAATCAAAGAGAATTCGCATAGGCACATTATAAACAAGGAATGTACCTGTGACGACATCATTCGTGTTCCTTGCTTGATCCACGGTGAGTTGAAAGGACCTTCCTCGTTGGTTCCCATGAATTTGGGCGTTTTTCCTTTCCGCTTCCTTCCTCTTTTCCTCGAGTCTCTCCTCATGGGTCAACTTAGGGCATGAGCTTCTCATGTGGCCCTCCTCAAAGCACTTGTAGCATATGATGGCCTTTTGTGGCTTGGACTTGCACTCCTGGCTTGAATGCCCCGGGTTCCCACAAGTAAAACAACCTTTCCCCGCCACCTTACATACCCCCCAATGATTCCTCTTGCACGGTCGGCACCAAGGGATATTCTTGCTAGTAGAGTGGTTGCCAGAACTACCCTCTCGTCTAAACCGTTTGTTCGGAGAGTTGGTCCCCTCATGCTTCCTCTTCAACTCACCATCATCATCAACTCTTGATTGTTCAATTTCATGGTCTCTAGCCACATCCGCCAACATGGAAAAAGACTCCATTTGACGTAGGCTTATCCTTTCCCTCAAGCTCTTCTTCAACTTCATATAAAATTGCTCCTTTAACAATTGGTCGTTCTCAAGAAATTCCGGACAAAATTGAGCCTTGTCCAAGAAGTGGGTTCGAAATTCGTTCAAACTCATACTACCTTGACAATCATTGAGAAATTCACTTCTCAACTTGGTCACCTCAGCTTCTGATCTAAACTCCTTGAAAAACATTGTCTTGAATTCGGGTCATTCAACATGATCTAATGCTTCCTTCTTTATTGCCAACAAACTATCCCACCATCTCTTTCCACTATTCCTTAGCATACCAACCGCAAAAAATGACCTTCAGGTGCGAGGGGCATTGACTAGTGCGGAATGCCCCTTTAATCTCCGATATCCATCGTGTACAAACGATGGGATCACGATCACCGTGATACTCCGGTGGGTGACACACTTCAAAGTCTCGAAAGGTGAACTTCTTCTTGTAACCCCTTTCTCCAGTCACTTCTACTTCTTTCTCTTCTACATTCTTTTTGTCCTTACCCTTGCCATCCCTCTTCTCAAACTCTAGTTGCACATTCAAAGCCACTTCCTCTCTGATCATTTGGGCTATGTGATCATTCACAGCCCCTTCCATAGTCTCATTCAATTTCTTAAGTAGTAGGGGTGTATATTTCTCTAAAGCTCTCCCTATTTGATCCGAGATATCCATGCTACCTTCGGCAAATAAAGGCTCTTCCCCTTCGTTCTGTTTGTGGTGCTCTTCTTCCTCATTATGATCGTCGGCCATACTTCAATAAGAGTAGATAAAACGAATTTAATCACGCAACCTATCTAACTCTATGACTAGGAGCCAAAACTTATAACTTGATACTACACCGTCCTAAGGTTTGATGCCGCTAGTTTATAAATTTATTAGTATTTCAACCGCAATAAGGCCGGCTTCTTATTGTGCTTTAAATACTAACAAATAGATAATCTAACATTATCAAACACATATTTCAGTCCCATAAAAAGTTTCGGTTACCTAAAGTCGAGTCTCAACTAAGGTTTAAGTCTAGGCACTCTCTATACAAGGGAATACCTAAATCCCTTAAACCCCGGCTTTGATACCAACTTGAAAGAACTGAACTCGATAAACCGAAAACACAAGATTTTTTTTTTTTTTTTTTATTTTTTTTTTTTATATACCCCACTGCGCCGCAGTGGGTGGAGAACTCTCCCACTGCGCCGCAGTGGGAAATCTCGGACTCAAGTCCAGAAAAGCCCCACTGCGCCGCAGTGGGTTTGACACTCTCCCACTGCGCCGCAGTGGGAGGAAAAACTGTTAAGGCCGTGGGATTCCACTGCGCCGCAGTGGGCAAAACCACCCCCACTGCACCACAGTGAGCAGCTGCACAGCAAACCTAAGACCATTTCAACACTTGAACAAACTTGTAACCTTCAAATTTCAAAACAACATCTTAAAACACATTCCAGAGATTGACATCAACTTCATGGACACCTTTTAAACATATAATACAACATCAACTTGTTTCAAAACCCATGAACACCATCAAATGGGTCATTTACCCATTTTGACACTATTTTCGACCAAATACACAAATTCACAAACTTTCCCAAAAGCTTTACACCTGATCGTTTACATAATTTTTAACAAAAGTATGACCATCAACTCATAATGTACCAAGAGCCATGAGGAGGGGATTTCTAAGCCTCTAAACCAAAAAGTGTCATTCTTCCACGAATGACCTAATACCTTCAAGTCTTCCAAAAACACTTCAAGCTCTAAACCAAGGCTTCAATTCAACAACACTAGTTCCTTCTTCCGGAACTACCTATAAAATGGTAAACAACTAAAATATAAGCAAAGGCTTAGTGAATATACTTGCATACATTTACGAATACGAAGGAGGGCAACGCACAAAGGACTATTACATGTAACCCATGACACCGTCGTGCCATACCTACATGCTCACCTTTGCACAATAAACAACATATATGGATCCATTAGAGAATATCGGGGTTCTTAGGCCCCGGGAAGGTTCTTAGGCCTTTTCTCAACAACAATAGGGGTTCTTAGGCCCCGGAGGTTCTTAGGCCTCATAACAATTGACCCCACCCGGGTCTAGCCAAATCAATTACCACACATGAAATAACACATTACAACATGATGTGGTCAATTGACCCAACGTAAACATAAAGGTATGCAAATATACTCACCTCCTCCGCAAATAGATCAACAAAGCTAAAACGATTAAGCACAAACAAGCTTCAACCTATAATCATGTCATAAAATGCATAAGCTTATAATCACAACTTGACTAGCTTAACCTAGCCATACTCAAACACTAGCCTCTCTAAACCCAAACCCAACCCATTTGTCATTGAGTCTCCATTTTACTTCCACCATATCATAGGTAGTTCAACCTACCATTTTCATCAACATTTCAATTACTTGTAAAAACTCATCTTTTCTCATAAACCAACATTATCACATAAGCTTATCAATTTCATAATCAAACTCAACACATAACTCAATGACAACTAGGTTAACTAAGGAATTGGGAAAATTAGCCATAAATCAATTTCTAGCAAAAACCCCCAAATTTGGTTCATCCATGAACCCTAATTTTGAAAGAAGGATAAAAACTAAATTAGGGGAATTCAATACCTCAACAACAACAATCCAAAGCAAGACTTTTAGTTTGAGAATCCTTCTTTCTCCCTTTCTCTTAAAAACGGCCACCACCACCCCACTTACAATCCCTAACTTTAATTTCTTGAATGAAGATTACTTGGTGGTGATTGTTATTATTATTATGATTTCTATTCTTGAATTTGAGAGGGTTACTCTTTGTTTTGAAGAAATGTGTGAAGGAATGCATGAAAGGAAATGGTGAGGAAGAGTAATAGAGTGGGAGTATGACTCATAAGGCAAAAGAGTTGGCTGGCACATTCTAAGGATGCCACGACCCATCTCTTCCAAAAGTGGGTATTTTACCCGCTATCCGCTAAAGTTCCAACTAAATTAACCCCATTTCCAAAAATAAAATACTAGGAAATTAATTTAATGTCGAAACTATAAAAAGGGGTTAAATTCTTTTTACCTTAAATCTTTGGGGTGTTACAGTAATTAATTAAATGATACTATTATCAATTTATTATCTATCAATTTAGCCCCTAAGTTATATAAGTTATTTCAAAACACGGACTGTTATTGATCCCAAATTTATTTCAAATCATCAAGTGGAATTTTACATTGTTTTAAAGTTTTATTTAGAATTTAGTTCTACTGAGTAAAAGATATATTTTTTTTATAAAATATTTAACGTAACCCTTAGGGCTGCACGCATAAAAAATTTGTATCTTTCGTATAAAAAGTCTATCCTCTAAAATTTATGATAAATGTAACTATTTAATGTAACTTAATGCAGCTTTAAGGACTACATTGAACAAATTTTTTTTTAATGTTTTGGGAGCTCAATTTATATTTCCGCACAAGCTCTTTTTAATCTACATACTAGCTTGATAACATTATGTTAGCTGATATAGTGGTTTTGATAATATATGCATTATTAATAATAGTAAAATCATCCTTGCATTGAATTTCTATTAATATATGTGTATGCATTTGTAATCCGATAAATTGCTCCGGGCCATTAAATTTTTTTTTTTTTGCCTCAACCAAATCGTAAGTCAAAATCAAGGAACTACCTAAGCTGAAATCCTGTATCCGCCACTGAAATAGTTCATTATATAATACAAACAATCGTGTATAGTTCATTAAGTTCATGAACACTATTCCTTATTTTATTTTATTTTAAATTGCTCCGGGCCATTAAATTTTATTTTTTTTGTGCCTCAACCAAATCGTAAGTCAAAATCAAGGAACTACCTAAGCTGAAATCCTGTATCCGCCACTGGAATAGTTCATTATATAATACAAACAATCGTGTATAGTTCATTAAGTTCATGAACACTATTCCTTATTTTATTTTATTTTCATTGTGCAACGTCAAATTTATACTTAACTTTGCCATGTATGATTCATTTATCCCCACTTATAGGTGTAATAATAAGATGCATATTTTTATAAATTTGGGCTTTGGAGGCCCAAAGTGGATAGTTTATTCTTATTGGCTTTAAAGCTAATACGGTCTAGTTGAAAACTTCAAGCCTTATTTAGGTTATCCAATCGCAACCGACTAACCCTGACTTACTACTTAAACTTAAAATACCTTTGGTTTTTGAAGAAAGTACGTGGCTTTTTAATCTACATACTAGCTTGATAACATTATGTTAGCTGATATAGTGGTTTTGATAATATATGCATTATTAATAATAGTAAAATCATCCTTGCATTGAATTTCTATTAATATATGTGTATGCATTTGTAATCCGATAAATTGCTCCGGGCCATTAAATTTTTTTTTTTTTGTGCCTCAACCAAATCGTAAGTCAAAATCAAGGAACTACCTAAGCTGAAATCCTGTATCCGCCACTGGAATAGTTCATTATATAATACAAACAATCGTGTATAGTTCATTAAGTTCATGAACACTATTCCTTATTTTATTTTATTTTCATTGTGCAACGTCAAATTTATACTTAACTTTGCCATGTATGATTCATTTATCCCCACTTATAGGTGTAATAATAAGATGCATATTTTTATAAATTTGGGCTTTGGAGGCCCAAAGTGGATAGTTTATTCTTATTGGCTTTAAAGCTAATACGGTCTAGTTGAAAACTTCAAGCCTTATTTAGGTTATCCAATCGCAACCGACTAACCCTGACTTACTACTTAAACTTAAAATACCTTTGGTTTTTGAAGAAAGTACGTGGCTTAATCTACATTTCTAATGACCGTATCTAAAAAAGAGTCTAGTTTTTTCTTTCCGATACACTTCTTCTACGACACATTATTGCCTTCCTTTATTTAAACTAAAAGTACCTTTGGTTCTTAAAGAAGTTACGTGGCCTAATCTACTTTTCTGATAACCATATTTAATACGAGTATATATTTTCTAATATATATATTTAGTGTAGGTCTGTAGGATACCAAATACTTAAGGCAAAATGCCAAACCTACTTACATATATAGTGTATATATATGTGCCATTAGTTACAAGCCCATATAAATTTGCTTTGTCCTTGTTACTTACGCAATTTAACGCGTCACAATTGAAGCCATACCGATAGTCGTGGGCTAAAAGAATCCAAACCGAAATCAAAACTGGTCAAATTAAACGGATTTCGAGTTTAGCCTAACCGGTTGGTTAGTAACCGGTTTGGAGATCCGAATGTTGAGACTCGGTTATTCTTGAACCGGTTACAAAAGAGTGTGTTGGTCCTAATTCGCAACAACTTGGGTAATAACTTGCTTAAATGTAGTAAGTGTTTACTCTTTTATATATACGAAAGAGGGTTTACAACGTAAAGTTATAATAATTCTAACTGGAATACAGATTTATTACTCTAAAACAAGACTAACTTGTTATGTAAATCAAGTACTAACAAAGATTCCAGCACAATGAATTCACTAATTGCTAACACATACGAGGAACAAAACAAACATCCGATTGTTACCTATGACTTCATGTATAGTAAAATGATCAAGGAATCAAACATACAAATGGATGAATTGAACAAGCTTCATTTTTCACCAACTGCTTCTTTTTAGAGATACACTTGCAACGGCCTTTGAGGTCATAGATATTGACGTGGATTGGTTGTCAACATTCCATTGGTGAATTACAGTAGTTAATATTAAATGCTTTTAAAATCGTCATCTTTGTTCCTCACCCAATTTGGGGAAAGAGAGGGTGTGTAAAACGTCAAGTGTTTGCTTTGCTTCTTAATAACACTCGAACATTTGATGATCTTCTTACTTTTTAGCATTATTGGTGGCATGTATGTAACTATGTAAGGAGACCCTCGATCAAAAGTCAAAATAGAAAAAAGCCCAACTAAAATTTTCTTCTTTTTACTAGTAAGCCCAATTGATATTTTCTTTCAATAATAAAAATTAAAATGACTACGAGTCAACCGAAGTAATCCACTGCGAATTATTCGAAATAGTTCCAATTTAACTGAAAGATATCGACAAGTATCTAACTTGTAACGATTAAATCTAAACGATCTAAGCCACCAAACTCATTGATTCCAAGTTCGGTTTACATCTTCTCCTCTTGATTGAACGATTTCTGTTTTACTGTACTTGATGTTTTTCGCTTCTTTCCTTGAAACCACATGGTGTTTATCGGAAGATATCAATCTACATTGATACAACTTGTTCTTTTAAAATTGATTGATATATAGTTATGTACGGACATAAATATATTACTAACATTTACATCAAAATATCACAATGCCATTCTGACAGCTAACGAGTGATGTGAAAACGTAAACGGGAACTATAAACTATTGGATTCGGGATAAGTTTAAGCATATAATATAACTTGCTACTACTTACAACTTTATTCCATGACGGTTTATCTAGTTATGTTATGTAGTGGCAAATAAAACAACTGGGTTGGATCAGTGGTTGGAGCCTTTGCCTTTAGAGACAGAGGTCAAAGGTTCGATCCTTTGGTAGAACATGAAAGCAGCCTCTCTACCTTTGGTAGAGGTAAGACTGGCTACATCTCAACCTCCCCCATACACCGTCAAAGACGATAATTGGGACCCAAAACCTGTGGAAGACGGCATTGGGAGTTACTTTACTTTTTTTACTTTTTTTTTTGTTATGCAGTGGCAAATATATATTTTTTAAACTTTCATATACTTAAATACAGAAAAAATACCTAAAATTGGATCTATATTTTTCCTGATTTTTTTTTTAATTTAACCATTTGTTCTACATTTAGTCATTAATGTCTTTATCAGAATATACTTCGTATATCATTGAGTTCCTTGACAACGTTAACTAATTACATCAATCACATCCAATTATGATAAGCAACCGAATAGAATACCACAAGATTACAAGAATAGTTTTCCTCCTTTGTAAACTCCTTCAAGTCCTTGTTAACGAGTAAATTGGCCTTGGGATCAACTCCACTAAAGAAAACATTAAATATTTAGATACAATAGATGTAAATAATGTAAGGGTGAAGGATGTAAGGTCTAAAATAACAATTTAACATATTTTGATAATGATTTTCAGCCAATAAAAATTGACATGTGACACTAAATATAAAAACCAAAATTTGCTCAATTTTACCAATTTTAAGCGTGTGATGCCAAAATCTTCCACGAATTACAAAAGTCATAGGTCTCACATGTTTTTTTGTTTGTTTTCATGCTACCAACGTTCATATTCATCGGTCCCATGCAACCGATTGGATGTACCAAATAGTGCCAATGCGTGGAACCGAAAAGTGAGGGGGTGGTCAGTTGGATGTGCCAAGAAGTACCAGTATGAGAGATGAAACTTGCCAAATACACCCTTAGCCCTAACGCTCAAAATTTTGGAAATTATGTCTATTTACAATAGAATTTTATTAACAATAAAGCCAATCATAAATAAATCAACTACAATGGCTTTACAACTTTCGAAACTTCTCTTTTTCCAATTTATTCTTCACTCCGTTGTGGTATCCAAGTAGCGTTTCGCAATAACTAGTTATGTTTCCCGGGCGTTGCCCCGAGAGAAATAACGTTGCTTTCAGAAACCTTAACGTGTGTTTGAAAATGTCGTGTCGTGTATAAACATAAAACGAATGTTAATCATGTATCAACTATATATGAATAGTTGGAAAAAAATTGACAAAACGGGGAAAAAAGGAATGAAAACGCACTAAAATAATAATATTATATATGAAGTACAAAAAGAAATGGAAACTACCATATAAATCATTGTAGAAAAAAAAAGACAAATGAACGCAGATACCATATTAACTTTGTACAATAAATTGTAAAAAGCCAAAATCAACTGAAAGAACGACAATTTTAGTTAAAAGTATAAGGCAAAAAGTAAAACGTAAAACAAACAAAACAAACTCACGTTTTTTTGCTAAATTGGGCGACCGATAAATAATACTAATTTGACACAAATACTACATACTCCAACGCCTGTTAGAAAAATGGACCTGATTTGCAGCAGTTTTTGTAACTCATGTTAGAAACTAAAATAGCATTTGACGATAGTTAAACAAAAGAACAAACTCAGGCTTTTTGTTAAATTAGGCGACCAATAGACAATATCAATTTGACACAAATACTATACACTACAACGCCCGATGGAGAAATGGACTTGCTTTGCAGCTGCTTTTATAACTCTCGTTAAACACTAAAATAGCATCTAACGGTCATCAACACCTGTTAGAGAAAAGGACTTAATTCTCTGTTAGAGAAAAGGAGCTGATTTGTAGCCGTTATTGTTACTCTCGTTAAACATTCAAACAGAACGACTGTTAGAGAAAAGGTCGTTAATCTCGTTAGAGAAAAGGACCTAACTCTGTTAGAGAAAAGGACCTAACTCGTTAGAGAAAAGGACCTAATCTCTGTTAGAGAAAAGGACCTAACTCGTTAGAGAAAAGGACCTAATCTCTGTTAGAGAAAAGGACCTAACTCGTTAGAGAAAAGGACCTAATCTCTGTTAGAGAAAAGGACCTAACTCGTTAGAGAAAAGGACCTAATCTCTGTTAGAGAAAAGGACCTAACTCGTTAGAGAAAAGGACCTAATCTCTGTTAGAGAAAAGGACCTAACTCGTTAGAGAAAAGGACCTAATCTCTGTTAGAGAAAAGGACCTAACTCGTTAGAGAAAAGGACCTAATCTCTGTTAGAGAAAAGGACCTAACTCGTTAGAGAAAAGGACCTAATCTCTGTTAGAGAAAAGGACCTAACTCGTTAGAGAAAAGGACCTAATCTCTGTTAGAGAAAAGGACCTAACTCGTTAGAGAAAAGGACCTAATCTCTGTTAGAGAAAAGGACCTAACTCGTTAGAGAAAAGGACCTAATCTCTGTTAGAGAAAAGGACCTTAATCTCGTTAGAGAAAAGGACCTAACTCTCAGTTAGAGAAAAGGACCTAACTCTGTTAGAGAAAAGGACCTAATTCTCGTTAGAGAAAAGGACCTAACTCTCAGTTAGAGAAAAGGACCTAACTCTGTTAGAGAAAAGGACCTAATTCTCGTTAGAGAAAAGGACCTAATCTCTGTTAGAGAAAAGGACCTAACTCGTTAGAGAAAAGGACCTAATCTCTGTTAGAGAAAAGGACCTAACTCGTTAGAGAAAAGGACCTAATCTCTGTTAGAGAAAAGGACCTAACTCGTTAGAGAAAAGGACCTAATCTCTGTTAGAGAAAAGGACCTAACTCGTTAGAGAAAAGGACCTAATCTCTGTTAGAGAAAAGGACCTTAATCTCGTTAGAGAAAAGGACCTAACTCTCAGTTAGAGAAAAGGACCTAACTCTGTTAGAGAAAAGGACCTAATTCTCGTTAGAGAAAAGGACCTAATCTCTGTTAGAGAAAAGGACCTAACTCGTTAGAGAAAAGGACCTAATCTCTGTTAGAGAAAAGGACCTAACTCGTTAGAGAAAAGGACCTAATCTCTGTTAGAGAAAAGGACCTAACTCGTTAGAGAAAAGGACCTAATCTCTGTTAGAGAAAAGGACCTAACTCGTTAGAGAAAAGGACCTAATCTCTGTTAGAGAAAAGGACCTAACTCGTTAGAGAAAAGGACCTAATCTCTGTTAGAGAAAAGGACCTTAATCTCGTTAGAGAAAAGGACCTAACTCTCAGTTAGAGAAAAGGACCTAACTCTGTTAGAGAAAAGGACCTAATTCTCGTTAGAGAAAAGGACCTAATCTCTGTTAGAGAAAAGGACCTAACTCGTTAGAGAAAAGGACCTAATCTCTGTTAGAGAAAAGGACCTAACTCGTTAGAGAAAAGGACCTAATCTCTGTTAGAGAAAAGGACCTAACTCGTTAGAGAAAAGGACCTAATCTCTGTTAGAGAAAAGGACCTAACTCGTTAGAGAAAAGGACCTAATCTCTGTTAGAGAAAAGGACCTAACTCGTTAGAGAAAAGGACCTAATCTCTGTTAGAGAAAAGGACCTAACTCGTTAGAGAAAAGGACCTAATCTCTGTTAGAGAAAAGGACCTAACTCGTTAGAGAAAAGGACCTAATCTCTGTTAGAGAAAAGGACCTAACTCGTTAGAGAAAAGGACCTAATCTCTGTTAGAGAAAAGGACCTAACTCGTTAGAGAAAAGGACCTAATCTCTGTTAGAGAAAAGGACCTAACTCGTTAGAGAAAAGGACCTAATCTCTGTTAGAGAAAAGGACCTAACTCGTTAGAGAAAAGGACCTAATCTCTGTTAGAGAAAAGGACCTAACTCGTTAGAGAAAAGGACCTAATCTCTGTTAGAGAAAAGGACCTTAATCTCGTTAGAGAAAAGGACCTAACTCTCAGTTAGAGAAAAGGACCTAACTCTGTTAGAGAAAAGGACCTAATTCTCGTTAGAGAAAAGGACCTAACTCTCAGTTAGAGAAAAGGATCTTAATCCGTTAGAGAAAAGGACCTAATCTCTCAGTTAGAGAAAAGGATCTTAATCCTGTTAGAGAAAAGGACCTAATCTCTCAGTTAGAGAAAAGGATCTTAATCCTGTTAGAGAAAAGGACCTAATCTCTCAGTTAGAGAAAAGGATCTTAATCCTGTTAGAGAAAAGGACCTAATCTCTCAGTTAGAGAAAAGGATCTTAATCCTGTTAGAGAAAAGGACCTAATCTCTCAGTTAGAGAAAAGGATCTTAATCCTGTTAGAGAAAAGGACCTAATCTCTCAGTTAGAGAAAAGGATCTTAATCCTGTTAGAGAAAAGGACCTAATCTCTCAGTTAGAGAAAAGGATCTTAATCCTGTTAGAGAAAAGGACCTAATCTCTCAGTTAGAGAAAAGGATCTTAATCCTGTTAGAGAAAAGGACCTAATCTCTCAGTTAGAGAAAAGGATCTTAATCCTGTTAGAGAAAAGGACCTAATCTCTCAGTTAGAGAAAAGGATCTTAATCCTGTTAGAGAAAAGGACCTAATCTCTCAGTTAGAGAAAAGGATCTTAATCCTGTTAGAGAAAAGGACCTAATCTCTCAGTTAGAGAAAAGGATCTTAATCCGTAGAGAAAAGGACCTAACTCTCAGTTAGAGAAAAGGATCTAACTCCCTGTTAGAGAAAATGACCTGATTTGCTGTCGTTATTGTAATATATATATATATATATATATATATATATATATATATATATATATATATATATATATATATATATATATATATATATATATATATATATATATATATATATATATATATATATATATATATATATATATATATATATATATATATATATATATATATATATATATATATATATATATATATATATATATATATATATATATATATATATATATATATATATATATATATATATATATATATATATATATATATATATATATATATATATATATATATATATATATATATATATATATATATATATATATATATATATATATATATATATATATATATATATATATATATATATATATATATATATATATATATATATATATATATATATATATATATATATATATATATATATATATATATATATATATATATATATATATATATATATATATATATATATATATATATATATATATATATATATATATATATATATATATATATATATATATATATATATATATATATATATATATATATATATATATATATATATATATATATATATATATATATATATATATATATATATATATATATATATATATATATATATATATATATATATATATATATATATATATATATATATATATATATATATATATATATATATATATATATATATATATATATATATATATATATATATATATATATATATATATATATATATATATATATATATATATATATATATATATATATATATATATATATATATATATATATATATATATATATATATATATATATATATATATATATATATATATATATATATATATATATATATATATATATATATATATATATATATATATATATATATATATATATATATATATATATATATATATATATATATATATATATATATATATATATATATATATATATATATATATATATATATATATATATATATATATATATATATATATATATATATATATATATATATATATATATATATATATATATATATATATATATATATATATATATATATATATATATATATATATATATATATATATATATATATATATATATATATATATATATATATATATATATATATATATATATATATATATATATATATATATATATATATATATATATATATATATATATATATATATATATATATATATATATATATATATATATATATATATATATATATATATATATATATATATATATATATATATATATATATATATATATATATATATATATATATATATATATATATATATATATATATATATATATATATATATATATATATATATATATATATATATATATATATATATATATATATATATATATATATATATATATATATATATATATATATATATATATATATATATATATATATATATATATATATATATATATATATATATATATATATATATATATATATATATATATATATATATATATATATATATATATATATATATATATATATATATATATATATATATATATATATATATATATATATATATATATATATATATATATATATATATATATATATATATATATATATATATATATATATATATATATATATATATATATATATATATATATATATATATATATATATATATATATATATATATATATATATATATATATATATATATATATATATATATATATATATATATATATATATATATATATATATATATATATATATATATATATATATATATATATATATATATATATATATATATATATATATATATATATATATATATATATATATATATATATATATATATATATATATATATATATATATATATATATATATATATATATATATATATATATATATATATATATATATATATATATATATATATATATATATATATATATATATATATATATATATATATATATATATATATATATATATATATATATATATATATATATATATATATATATATATATATATATATATATATATATATATATATATATATATATATATATATATATATATATATATATATATATATATATATATATATATATATATATAGCGTCTCAGATGCTAGGAAAGCTTTTCTGGCGTCTCATACGCCATCCTTGGCGTCTCAGACGCCACTCCCCTTCGTTCATTTCGAGTCTAGACGCTAGGAGCTCCTGTTTTATGCTCCACGAGACGCTGAAGTTGGTGTTTCTGGGCCGACATCTCAAACGCTGGGTCTGAGCATCCCAGACGCTGGGACAAGTTCTTTTGGCGTCTGAGACGGTGGTCTGGGGCGTCCCAGATGACGGTCTCCATTGTTCGATTTCCTGTTTTGTCTTCTTTCGAGCTTATTGACCTTCCATGATCCTTGGGTCGAACCATACTTCCTTGTACACCTTCCTTGGTCTCAATTATGTCAATTCAAGCTTCTAGAGTCGACCAAGGTTTGGGAGTCATGTCTAGAGCAATGTAAGGACCTTAACGTGTATTGTGATGCTTATATGGATAGGTTGTGGACGTTTGGCGATCATTAGACGTTTGTAGCTTGATTATTACTTGTTTTTGCTTAATCCAAGGTGAGTTTCGTAGCCCCTCTCTTTGTGGAACTTTGGGGTGGAAAGTGTACTCGTTTTGGTAAAAACTAATGTCGATATACAATGTAGTTCATGATATGGGAACTAATTGATTGTTTGAAAGGTAACCATGATACTATTTGTGATTATTGGGTTAATTAAGGATACTTGAACTATTCACACAATTTGGTGTCCCGTGGGGACTTGTGAGCTTGGATATGTGTACACTTCGCCAAATTGTGTGTCCCGCGGGACTTGTGAGCTTGATGAACGTTCATTATGGTGTTTATTGATTGTGATCTTGTCGTTTAACTTGTTTGTGTGTTGTGTATGATCTTGTAGCGATTCTTTGTGCCTTGTACTAAGAGTTTACGGTATGTGCTTCGATTGGCTCTTATATTATCGTATGACTTGTTATCGGCACTGTTGGAACTTGATACTTGTTTTGATACTTAAACCTGCGAACTCACCAACCATCTGTTGACTTGATTTAGTACACTTTTGAAACGACACGACTCGATTTAGGAAAATAAGAAGGAAATTTTTCTTTTTTTTTATACTGGCCGTAAATTTATGGCTGAGAGCCGTAAATTTACGGCTTAATTATAACTGACCGTAAAAACCTAGCCGTAAAATTATGGCTTAAATTATAACTAGCCCTAAAAATGAGCCGTAATTTGCTCCTGGATTTTTTTCTTCTCTGAAATAAAGTAACTAAAAAATACAAGGGCCGTAAATTTATGGTCCTGGACCGTAAATTTACGGTCAGGTCTGCACTTTTTCATTTTGACTCAAATTTGATTCAAACTCTTTCCAAAGCTCAAATGCTCAAACCAAAACACCAAAAAGAGTAAAATCACATATTAAAACATAATGGATACATCCAAAACCTTAACCATTGAAATTTACATTAAAACGACCAAACGGGTCGCATTACCCACGTTGTCATTAACCAAGACTATTCAATACTTTGAGTTACAAAAGACCATGACTCCAAACTAAGTTTTTGCAGAAATATAGATTATCAAATATGACAAAACATCACAAATGTACCAAGAGCTAAGTTTATCAAAACAACAAGAGTATCATGAGCCATAATGAGGTGGGTTGACTAAGTATCTATACCAAAAGTTCCATTCTTCCGCATATGTCAAAATACCTTCAAGAGCACTAACCACCTCAAAGCACTACTAGTCAATCACTTGTTCTCATTTCCGGGACCTATAAAATGTAAACAACTAAAGGAATAAGCTTTCGCTTAGTGAGCACGTTTATATACAAATATACACATATTGAAACAACTCATAAGGATGAGATAACCTATATTACCAAAATGACATCTCATCTATATACACTTTCATATCAACACGTAGTAAATGAAACTATGAAATCAACCATCTAAATAAAACATGTCATCCAATAGTCAATTCACATTGCCATATCCCATATGGTCTTACAACATCTCTACTATATAACCATCATCATACCAAGGATCACAACTCTTATCACTTTACTCAATTACGAGATACATATATCTATAGAAACAAGCAATCTACTATAACATGTCATTCACCATCAAATCGCATTGCCATACCCCGTATGGTCTTCATCACATCAACTAAATTACACATATAGATTTCACCACCATTATGTAATTGACCCAACATATATATAATCATATATAAAGGTACACACCCTAATGATGAACTATCGAATTGAAGATGGCCACATGAACTCATATTATCGCTTTCAACCTTTAACTTGAGATGGAGATCAATTAGATGATAACATGCAATCCCAAACTCAAATCTTTCTTTCCTTTCTTCCTTATGTGTTTCGAAAATCACACACCCACACACACTAAAATCTCCAACTTGATTTCTAGAAACTTGAATGTTATTATTATTAGGAATTTCCTTTATTTGGATTCTTGATTGAGATTGAAAAAGAAGAATTTACACTTAGAAGAATGCTAGGAAGAAATGAAAGAAGTAGGAAGGATATGAGGTTGGTGATGTTGAAGATGTGTTTTCAAAATGAAGAGAAATATGGCTGGCACTTTCTCATAGTGCCACGCCCTTATTCTTTTTAGTGGGGTAAAATACCCGCTAGCCACTAAGGTTCCAACTAAAACAACTCCATTTCTTAAATTTAAATACCAGGAAATCATTTTAAAGGCAAAACTATAATAAAATTATTAAATTTATATTTTAAAATATTTGGGGTGTTACAACTCTCCCACACTTATTTGGTTCACGTCCTCGTGAACCTCACTTCGCATTTCAAAACTTACCCGTTATTCATACTTTATCTATATTAAGTCATCTTATATTGTCAATTTTCTTTTCAATTTCCTCAATCAAATGAAAATTTTGTGAATTAAACTTAACACTTAATTGAAAACTTATTACTTGCTTACACAAAAACAGCTCTTTCACCTCGTTTTCTCATCAATTCGTTAGCAACTACGTTTTCATAACCTCTTATTAGCACCCTTAAGTCAAAAGAATTTGTAGTCTTAACTAATGAAAACATAAGTCTATATTTCCTTAGTCCTACATATATAACCACTCACATTGATCATTTGTTCATCACTTATTATCTCCCACACTTAGGGATTTTACTAATATCCTCAAATTCTTGACATGCTACACTTTGATTACAATCTCCCAAAATCTCACCCTATAAACCAAAATAACTCTTTTATGAATTCTCAAACAATTTAAAACATTATCATTAAAACAAAAACAATAAATCATTTAACGGTTAGCATACTTGGCTCATAAATCTGCAACAAACACATAAGCAACTAGAAACAAGACTATCGCATTCATATTATCATATTCATCAACTATTTTAACCTCGCGTGTGGACTTTATCCACACCAAAGGCCCATGCTCGACTTATCTTGTTATTTCAACAAAATGGCTTTCACAATAGTCCAATCATTCTCAATATATTTATCCATATCCCAATGGATCTCAACGGCTTTGACGATAGCCCAATCGTTCTCTCAACATTCTCCAATACCAACATCTATAATAACATGCATTTCACATATAATATAAATACTTCTATAAAATCAAACAATAAACTAAATTACGTCATTCATAATCAAATCATATTGCCATACCCCGTATGGTATTTCAACTCTACGCTTGAACATACACCTATACTCCAAGAACCTCATACTTTACAACTTTACACATTCACACAATACAATGTACTCCATACAAGGAAACATTCAGTTCAACATAACATTAATAATCAAATCACATTGCCATACCCCGTATGGTCTTTCCACTATATGCCACACCCCGTGTGGTCTTATCACAATATGCCATACCCCGTATGGTCTTTCCACTATATGCCACACCCCGTGTGGTCTTATCACAATATGCCATACCCCGTATGGTCTTTCCACTATATGCCACACCCCGTGTGGTCTTATCACAAATTCCATACCCCGTATGGTCTTTTCACTATATGTCGCACCCCGTGTGGTCTTATCACAATATGCCATACCCCGTATGGTCTTTCCACTATATGCCACACCCCGTGTGGTCTTATCACAATATTCCATACCCCGTATGGTCTTTACACTATATGTCACACCCCGTGTGGTCTTATCACAATATGCCATACCCCGTATGGTCTTTCCACTATATGCCACACCCCGTGTGGTCTTATCACAATATGCCATACCCCGTATGGTCTTTCCACTATATGCCACACCCCGTGTGGTCTTATCACAATATGCCATACCCCGTATGGTCTTTCCACTATATGCCACACCCCGTGTGGTCTTATCACAATATGCCATACCCCGTATGGTCTTTCCACTATATGCCACACCCCGTGTGGTCTTATCACAATATGCCATACCCCGTATGGTCTTTCCACTATATGCCACACCCCGTGTGGTCTTATCACAATATGTCCATACCCCGTATGGTCTTTCCACTATATGCCACACCCCGTGTGGTCTTATCACAATATGCCATACCCCGTATGGTCTTTCCACTATATGCCACACCCCGTGTGGTCTTATCACTATATGTCATACCCCGTATGGTCTTACACCATTTAAACTTTTGAACCCTCAAGGTACACTCACGAATTGATGTGTCGTATTTTATACCCATTTCCCACAACGAATGTAGTTGATTTTGCATGGTTTATGAGTCGTTTTTGTATACATTTGGTGCGTTTATGGTATTTGTTAGTGTTTCAGGGAAATAACAGGTACTTGAGCGTAATTCTGGAGAAAACGACCTTTTTGATGTGAAATAAGTGCTAACGAATGATTTCCGGAGCATTTGGATGAAGTTAGCAGCTGGTCAACAAAAGTCAAAGATGGAAAACATAGCATTGCGCCGCAACAGCTAGTTGCGGCGCAATAGAATTCCAGAAAGTTACGTTGCGCCGCAACGTGCTTCATTGCGCCGCAATGCCTTCAAGTTCAAGCCAGCCACGAGTCAATGGAAGTCAACGGTCAACGCGGTCAAAGGCCCATTGCGCCGCAACTACCCTAGTTGCGCCGCAATAGGTGCCGATTCTGGACAGATTTTTGGGAAGTATATATAGCATGCTCAATTATTCCTAAACCCTACCTTCTTACTCCCAAACGTTTTTGAAGAGCTTTTTGAGGGTTTTTCATCTGAAGAATCATCTTTGAAGATCAAGATCATGACTGGATTATTTCATCGTACCGTATTTGATTGTTAATCATTCTTGAATCGATTTCTACATTCGGTACATTATGTTTTCATATACTATTGTTTGTTTTTATCTTTTCATTATAAGAGGCTAAATCTCTCAGCACCCGCTTGGGTAGTGAACATGTCATAGGGTCGATTGATGTTACTTGCAATTGTTGAACAAGATTTTCATGTTTAATCGAAGAACCGCATTTATTTGAGTTTAAATATTGTTTTAATCTTTTATATTTATTGATTGATAATTGTAATTAGAAGTTCGGAAGAAATCTATGTCATTGTCAATTGGTTTATGAAACGGTTAATCGGTCTATAATTAACCTAAAGTTGTTGGAGTTCGGAAGTAACTAGCGATAAGGATTTTAAACATCTAAATTCATTTTGAGTGTGTAAACATCTATGTTAGAGGAATCTGATTAAGTGAATAAGCAGTTCGGAAGAAAGCTTTTAAAGATTAAATCATAAAATCAGCTTAGGTTCTTAATGCTTAATTGTTTTGAGTAGAAATTATTCGCGGAAGCGGTAACTATATTTCGAGCAATTAAAGTTTCAAGTATAACGGAAGTTCATCTTGTCTACCTTTTAAGTCGTTCAACAATGCAAGTAATGTTTAGAACCGATGATTGGCATGTAAGCTGATCCAACTAGGTGCCCTTTTAATATAATTGTTACAAAAATCATTTTTACTTTCGTCTTCCGACGAACCCTGCCCCGGTCATACCGGGTCATATTTTCGATTAATCTTTCGGGATTACTAACCATTTTCTAACTAATTGCATAGTGACAATTCGGTCACAAAACCCCCCTTCTCATTTGAATTACTTTATTTAACAATTGCTTACAAAGTCCTTGTGTTCGACCTCGGATTTACCAAGTCAACTATATTGCATATGATCGGGTACACTGCCCGCAAGTGTGTAGTAGACGGTAGCTAGGTATTTCGTGTTTATAAATTTAAGACTAGAAATTACACATCACGAATCAATAAGACACTTATTGGCAAGTCTCGCATACTAATGACCTTTGACTCATACTCGTCCTCTTTGTCCCAACACACTTTACTATAACACTTCAAAACACTTCTTAATGCATTCTAAAATTTCTAATTCATTCCTCAACTAGGATTTTTAGTAACACTATCATAATCCACACTATATCATGTCCATAGCGCTACTTCAATTCAATCAAATAACTTACATTCATCAAGTTCCATGCTATTCTCTAAACACCGGTCCCATTGCACCCGTCTCGATAACTCAAGAATTTCACTTCATTTCCTAAATTTCCATAACTATCACAACAACATAAAATTCACACAACAAACATATAGATACATTTTTACTCATACTACAATAAGAGAGAAGCTATATCGGCATAATATATCTCTACAACACAATAAGTCTCCACAACTACAATCTTATACTCGACCGCTCCAATATTTGATGCGGTTAAGTTATAAACATTTTAGTATGCGGATCACGATAATTCCGGACTTATCGTGATTACATACTAACACCTTTATAAGTTAACTCTCCATCAAACACTTTCCTGGTCCAATATAAAATCAACTAAAAACTTATGGCCAAGTCACAATTATGGTTTAAGTCTAGGCATCCTAATCATAAAGGAATATCGAAATCCCTTAAACCTCGTCTCTGGTACCACTTGAAACGACACGACTCGATTTAAGAAAATAAGAAGGAATTTTTTTTTATATTGGCCGTAAAATGGCCGTAAATTTATGGCTGAGAGCCGTAAATTTACGGCTTAATTACAACTGACCGTAAAAACCTAGCTGTAAAATTATGGCTTAGATTATAACTAGCCGTAAAAATGAGCCGTAATTTGCTCCTGGATTTTTTCTTCTCTGAAATAAAGTAACTCAAAAATACAAGGGCCGTAAATTTATGGTCCTGGACCGTAAATTTACGGTCAGGTCTGCACTTTTTCATTTTTACTCAAATTTGATTCAAACTTTTTCCAAAGCTCAAATGCTCAAATCAAAACACCAAAAAGAGTAAAATCACATATTAAAACATAATGGATACATCCAAAACCTTAACCATTGAAATTTACATTAAAACGACCAAATGGGTCGCATTACCCACGTTGTCATTAACCAAGACTATTCAATACTTTGAGTTACAAAAGACCATGACTCCAAACTAAGTTTTTGCAGAAATATAGATTATCAAATATGACAAAACATCACAAATGTACCAAGAGCTAAGTTTATCAAAACAACAAGAGTATCATGAGCCATAATGAGGTGGGATGACTAAGTATCTATACCAAAAGTTCCATTCTTCCGCATATGCCAAAATACCTTCAAGAACACTAACCACCTCAA
>CM067168.1:9613387-9620887 GCA_034093135.1 Erigeron breviscapus | reverse complement strand
CTCTACATTCTTTGCCAGTTTAAATATGACAGTCACTGCATGAGGGCATGGCAATCCAGTTAGCTCCCACAGCCTGCAACTACAAGTCCTCCTTGCTTCATTCACTTTGAAGCCTTCATCAGCCTGTCTTACCTCCCATTCATCCATACCACAATGATATGCCTTCCAGTATCTGCATAAGTAATTCCATATTGTAATATACACTTTTATTAGTGATTTAATACATAATGTAAATAATAAAAAAGAAATTACCTCTGTTGATCCTTGCACCAGTCTAGTCTCTTGATGATTAATGGACTTAAAATGTATTTTATTTATAGTTTAGAGGGTTAAAAGTGTAAAATTTAGATAAAATATTAGAATTAAATAATTGGTGGGTCCAAGACTAGTCCTTGAGGGATGAGTGCATTGGGTGTGTTTTTGGGGGATTAGTCCTTGGAGTGTTTTTTGCTGATGTGGCGCTGACAAGGACTAGTCCTTCAGGGATGAGTCCCTGGCATTGGGTACCCTCTAAGTATTGCTACTTTATTCAAGTATTTCCAGAGTTTGTAGGTCCTATTGGCCATTTATGGCAAAGGTGAGTTTATTAGTTCATTTCCTATTCGTGTTTTATTTGTACGTAACATTTGGTGGAAATTTTTAACGTTTCAAGGCAGTAGCTTCAGGTTTTGACACCAGGACATCAATTTGATTTAAACGCTTTCATTTCATTTGTAAATATGTTTTTTTTTTAATGATTCTTTAGGAGAAGAAATTGATGCAAAGTATTCGCAATTATGAAGTTCCGTTGCACAAGTATGTTGCTATGATGGAACTCGAGGTATTACTTAATTGCAGATGATTTTAAATTTAGTAGTTCATATCCATTTGGTGTATCGTCTTAAATCATTGTTATATTTGTGGTTTATAGGAGCGAAACAAGGAGTTGTACAACAAGTTTCTTATTGATTATGTGAAAGAACTTCTTCATATTGTATACATTCCAACTGTTTGAGGTACTTAACAACTTGCCAGACAAGAGTGTTCAAGTAATTGTGGTGACAGATGAATGGTGGGTGTTTCTTGGGGGTGGGAGATTTTGGGTGCTGGGTAAATTAAGTTACCCGTTTTTAGTCTACAACGATCTTTGATCAAATCCTTTGGAAGTTCTATGCAACCCTGTTTTTTTTATCTAAAAGTGTAGCAATCTTACTTTGTACAGGGTATGGGAATTCCAGTTGGGAAACTCGCTATATATACTGCACTTGGAGAAGTTAGGCCATATCGGTAAGCTTTCGTTTAAATGAAACTTTTCTATAAGTATTGGTTTTGCAGATTTCAATTTATGGGGACTTGGTTCAAAGTTTTGAATTATTGGACAACCATTGCGCTTGGTTTGTAGTGGTGTCGATCTTAGCAACATGATGCTCCCCATCATGCAAATGGAAACATTGGGAACAGTTGGAGTGATATTACAATGGGAACGCGACAAGAGAGGTGAGGTAACCATCATTCCAAAATTATGGTTGTGATCTCAACAAAATGAATATATATGTTTTCTACTGTAAAACCATTAAAATTGGCAGTGTCTTATTTTGATAAGAAATAATTTTTATATTGGGGTGCACACTTATGATCATCATAGGATTTTGTTACATTTCTCTGTTTTTTTTTTGCATGTGTAGTGTTCTTGGGTTGGCTAATAATTTAAATAAGATCACAGTTATCTACTCAGTGGGAAGGTTCCAGCATACAAGATTTAATTCCAGTGGTCTTTTGGTGGAATGGTTGTTGAGAAAAACATGTTGTGCAGTCTCAATGTCTCCAGCAGCACACATGGGGTTGCGGTTTGATTGAAAGGGTTATAACCAGAAAAAATATCAACACATTTGTTTGTTTTAACGGTACAAAATCTCCTTTGAATTGTTTGATTCAGCATGTGTTCAGTAGTTGCACATCTCTTTTATCCTCTATTTACCAGCCATATCTCTATATCAAAAATACTTATTAAGGTAACATGCTCGATTGACTTATTAAACTTTGTTATGAAGTTTAATAGTTTGTATGTTATATAGGTAACACGAAGTGTGGATATGAGACATGGTTGTATAAGCCCTCAAGAATAAAGAATTGTGGGTGCCGTAGCTGAACCAAGGTTATTGTCTGCAACCTTCATTTATAGAATTATATATATAGATATAGACGTACTACATGTGGTAATTTCAATCTATTTAGATATGAATGGGTCAATTTGGATTTTGGGTGGTGTCCTCTCTACACGGACTTTTAATTGCATAACCTTCTAAATCATTCTTTTTTAAAGATAGTTTATTATAGAAATGATGCTATTTTAGTGATCATATTTGACACATGGATTGACAAAAGTGTTTTGGGTCAATCTGACCATTTACAAAAAAAAAAATATAGCCATTTACCTGTCAGAATCGCCCGTTCGATCAATTTTAAGATGGACTATGATCCTAAGTTGATATGTAGCTTTAATTTTAATAGCAGGCTCCCACTGTTTATTGTATTAGTTGCGGTAGCTGATGGCTTTTGGGACACTACAGGGAAATGTGAGGATAATATCCCTTCTCGGAGCTTCGACAATTTTTAGGTAATAATGAAGCCAAATTTAATAGTATTTCCAACGGTTGTAGGGGAAATTTCTGTGTTATTTGTGAGATAAGAGTCCCACCAACGGGCAAGGAGGGTCTCATGGTCGATCCGCCTTTATATGTTAGTTTGTGAAGTTCACGATATGGTTTGCAGTTGCAGCACTTATAAAAACTTCTACCGATATAAAGCACACTATGAAATCGAGTATAAATGTAATTGGAACTGGCTCAGTTAGTTTCAGCTATACCATCGCTTTGATCTCAAACAAAACTTCAGCTGGTTTCAGGGCTCAACAAACTTAGTATGACCCCCACATCCTGTTATCTTTACTCTTTATTATGCTAACCCTAGGTTAGAGTGCATGACACCACGTATGCAAATTTTACTTATGCAAATCTGGTGAACAATTTTTTTTTTTGATGATGTCTGGTCTTATTGAGCGCGTTCTTTTTACCTCTATGAGATATATAGATGTGAATAATGCCTAATATCAATTGCGTACCTTACACCTATGCCCCATTTGCCTAACTAACCCAAAGGATATGGCCTTTGGTTGTGGACATCAGGTATTATCCTTAATTTTGCTCAACTCTATAGGAGGCAAAACGGGTGGGTTAGATGGATTGTTAATTGTCAAACCGTAAGGACAAATGGAACATAACCTATTGTCACCTGCTGGGTTTAACAACTTTGATAAGTTTTGTGAATAAGTACATGTTAATTAAAATTATCTAAAAAACAATATCTTTTGAATAAACAATTTAGGAGGTTTTAAATAGTTCGATTATGTAATGGGCTTATCTTGATTAACCTGTTTGACCCTTTCCCTTTTTTTAGATGGGTTATAAATATACACATTTGATCCCATTAACATGAAATAAAGCACAAATAAACCATTTTGACATAAATAGGTTGAAATTGCTGCTGAACTCCTTTAAATCTCTATTTATGTGTTACACGTCTGGACTTCTATAATGTTGTTTACTATTTTGCAGACATGTTGCTGAAACTCTATTAATCTATATTGATACAACCAAAATACCGGAATCAACAAGGTGCCTATGTATCAAGAACCCATCCTGCACTTTGGCCAGTTGTAGTTTCTCGATCTCTTCGTATCAAGTGAGATATCCGAGAAGTTGACACGACACACATTTGTTCGCCAGCGTTCGCCAACTGCAGTTTTTTGGATCTTCTTGGCAGGCTTGCCCTAATGGTTGTGCCCGGCCTTACATGGCTGAACTCGGATTAGTTGGTGATGGTCCTAACAGCTATCAGGTATATTGTCGGTTGTTCCATTTTTGACTTGGTCCAAGGAGTTTTCATGCAATTGCTAATTTTTTAATGTAACTGCAAATGATGCATCTTTATAGATCTGGCTTGGGGGGACACCAGCTCAAACTTCACTAGCCAGAACTTTCATGAACAAGGTTAAGATTCACGATCTTAAGAAGATGTTCAAACCATTATTCTATGGCTGGAGAGTGAAGAGGAAACTAAGGAATCATTCGGAGACTTCACAAATCGCATGATGAGACACATATCCAAATGTATTTTCAAGGAGGTTCATAGTGGTTCAATGTTTGATCAGGTCAATATGGGTCAGGTGGGTTAATCGAAACATGTTTTCAAGCTTTATAATAATAGTATTTGGTGTGTCATACATGATGACAGAAATTATATATTCTCAGTTACAATGCATGTTTTGTAATATATTATTTTAGAGGCTTTATGTATTAACGAGATGACTTTTGACCCGTTTCCTTTTAGCAAATCATTTATTATACCTTTTTTCGATTGATATAAGACATAAGCAAAAACATTCCATTTATTAAGCGTTAGATATAAGATATAAGGAGAAAGAGTCCATTTATTAGCATATTAATGGGTAAAATTTGCCATCTTAGTTATGAAGAAATTATCTATGCTGGTAATTCCGGAATAACACGGGGTTGATGTGTTTTGCCCACAAGGATTAGAGAAACTTCAAGAAATAGTTGACAAGTGGCAGGGGTACCAAAATCATCATATAGATACTACTTGAAGCTTTTTACAGACAAGGAAACATATGAAGCTGTGGATGCACTTGCAAGGATTGAGAATAAGAGTGCTCACCAACTGGCAATGGAGGTCATTCGTAATTATGCTGCTTCCCAGCAAATGGCAAAAGCCAGTATGATCATGAATATCGTTAGTGGCGAATTTTTTGTTCTAACATTTTGCTCTTCTCTTCTCTTACAAGGTGTCAAGAGTCAAGATATAGGGGAGACAGAGAGTCGGATAATGGTTTATAGTTCTAAACTATTTAATCCATTAGTAACAAGGAGGGTACAGTAGCTGTTATCTCGAGTTATGAGGAGCCTTACATTATAGTTCTGAAAGTCTTGAACAAAGAGTATCAGTAAGGTTTAGGTTTCCTTTTGAGGTTTTCTAAACATTACCCGACTATGTTATTAGTGACACCGTGTTATTTGGGTACACGCGTGAGTTGGGTAATGGGTCAAAGAGGGTTAGAATCAAAGTTTTTAATTCTTTAGTAGAGATAACGGGAGAAGAAGATAAAGACTGTGAGAGAGTCTTTTCTCCCCTTTGTGTAAAGTCAAATTTAGACGTTTGGAATATGCAGTAACTTATGTAAAAAACAACTGCCGTAATTAATCCTTTCTTTTTGTATATGATCAGTTGAGTTAATCCAGGTTATGGTATTCATGTATGAACTACTTTCTTAACTGTTATATCAATGTTTCACAGTCATCGTTTAGATTTATTTCCCTCTTTTGTGTTATTGTGTATTGGTCGTTGTAATCAAGTTATTTCTTCATATTGGCAAGAACCTACACATATTTGTTGATTGATGGGTCGACTCAGATGCAGCTAGGCTAAATCCCCATATTGATCGAAAATTCCATTTACATGTTGCAGAAAGCATGAAATTGGCAGCGTATACCTACCTAACACATGGAAAGTTTATCAGCTTCTCTTGGGCTAAATGACATAACCACGAGTGATGTTATTGTTCATCTAAGAAACAACAAAAGAAGACCCAAGTGTTCTATTCGCGTATTCGTTCATCTAAGAAACAACAAAAGAAGAGCGAGTGTTTTGTAGATAAACTATCTGATCCAAATTCTGGTGCTTTAGTTAGTGTATTCTACTTAGATTGCAACTACTTCATAAACATTTATTAACAGTCAAGAAGCTTTAGCCAAGACGTGAAACACATCAACTTACCCAGCCGTGCATCGCACGGGTCTTCACTCTAGTACCTATATTAAAATGTGTTGATTTAAGCTAGGTTACACATCTATATAATGAAATTATTAGTTATTTCTTTTGTTCTAGAAATAACATTTATGTTGAACATCTAGGGGTCGGCAATAAATTTTGAGGTCATGTGTAAGATAAAAATGAGATCGATATAATGGAAAAAGTAATTAATATTAATATATATGTATATATTAGTATAGTTTATAAATCCAAATATGAATTGTTTTTCAACATTATTTAAAAAAACTTTTGTATCATGTGTTTGTAAGTCTATTAGTATTTTTTTTTCTAACATTAAGTTGGAAAACAACATCAAGTATACTTATTGTATTATGGTGATACTTTACACCTACTCTAGACAACAGAATAACCTTTTAATTTAAATAGTCTTTGACATATAAATTGTTACATTTAATGCAATTTCTATAACGCATATTTTCCTAAATTAATGTTTAGAATATACTAATATAAAAACTTGTAAAATTCTTAAACAAATAGACCCTTAGATGGATTTCCATCATTGAATTTAAAACTATTAGATCAAATTTAATTATTTCATCTTTATTAAATGACAATATTAATACTTATACTTTTTATGATTAGACAAAAAATCCCCTTTAAATAATGTACACCTAAATAAAGTTATTGTTTTTTATTAGTTTGAATTGAATTAATATTGTTAATACGTGAGTTTTTTATTTATTTTAATAATCATCTTTTACACTTTCCCTCTTATATATATACTTTTATTTAATTAATATTTTAATAAATAATAATAATAATAATAATAATAATAATAATAATAATAATATAATAATATAATAATAATAATAATAATAATAATAATATAATAATAATAATAATAATAATAATACAAGCAAGTAAAGAAAGTTTTATTTCCTTATCGATAAGCAACTTTGATTTCGGCGACCACCTTAATTGTAACAGCCTTCTTAACTTATAATAAATGAATAGTTATAAACAAGACATGTTGAAATTTGATGATTCTTTTATTTTAAAATATGTATTGTATCAAAAGTTATTAATAAGATACGTATGTTAATTATATCTTTTGTGACGGTAAAAGTATATTATATATATATTAATATGCTAAAATTTTATATATTAAAATATAAAATCCGATATAAACTCATAATTTTATAAAATGTATGACATAAAACAAAGAAATAGTACAATGTAAAAAAATCAAAAAGGTGATTTTAAAAAGTATAATACAAAATTTAGGAATTATTTTCCATGTATCATTAAAATAGTTACTTTCTATAATTATAAAATGTAGGAATTACTTTTCATAATTAAATAACCCTATTAAATTAATTAAATAAAATTAAAATCTAAAAAGGTTAAAAAAGATATATGACATTATCTTTTAATCTAATGGTGGACCCGTGCAATTTATAGGCCTCCCTCAAATTTTATTACATTATATATTAAAAATCTGATATAAACTCATAATTTGATAAAATGTACGACATAAAACAAGAAGAAATAATATAATGTAAAGAAATCAAAAAGGTGATTTTAAAAATATAATAAAATTTAGGAATTATTTTCCATAATTATATCATTAAAATAGTTTCTTTCTATAATTATAAAATGTAGGAATTACTTTCG
>CM067168.1:9603145-9612387 GCA_034093135.1 Erigeron breviscapus | reverse complement strand
AATGATGATTTGTTTATGAATCTGCTGCATCTTGAAGCCATTTTTAAGATCTAGTTTTTTTATTATTATTATTTGT
Organism: Erigeron breviscapus; assembly: GCA_034093135.1. Classification (NCBI taxonomy): domain Eukaryota; kingdom Viridiplantae; phylum Streptophyta; class Magnoliopsida; order Asterales; family Asteraceae; genus Erigeron; species Erigeron breviscapus. The sequence continues at coordinate 9,612,311 of CM067168.1, read as the reverse complement.
TTAGAAATTTTGATCCAAAAATGATACTAATTAGTTTGTGTTTTGTAGGGTTCAGGGTTTTAGGGTAAAGTTATTACTCCGTATTATAAAGATATCGGGTTACCCGGATATAAAATCTGGGTGGAGTGATTGAGCAAGCGAATCATATATGGCTCGTCTTCAAAGTTGTCATGCAAGATTAAACAACTTTGAGGGTACTTCATCTGGCCCTATACAAAATACCAAACATTTTTCTAAGAAAGAGAAAAATATTCCTTTAATTGAGAAAAAGAAAAAAGGTTTCTAAACTATCAACTCCAGTAGTGTTTTCAACAAAAACTACTGTTGAAGAAAGTGAACTCAACCAGATACCCCCAGGGATCCATAAGGGAGGATCCAGTGAACCCATCAGTCGATGGGTTCCCAAATCTAACTGATATATCTGGTGGATGTGCAGGGCGATCGAAAGAAGCTTATCTGGTATCTTGACAGTGCAGCTGGCAGGACGATGACCGGATGTAAGACCCTGCTGGAGGAGTTCATTATTTCTGATGGACCCTCCATCACTTTTGGAAATGATGGTTGTGGAAAGACTGAGGGATATGGTGTTCTGAACAATGGACAAGTCAAATTCAGACGAGTTGCATTTGTAAATGGTTTGAAATATAACCTGATCAGTGTAAGTCAACTGTGTGATGATGGCTATCAAGTTCTATTCAATATTGTTCATGGCATTGTATTCAACAAGGACTGGAAGGTAGTATTGATTGCTCCCATAAAAGGGAACGTGTATGTGATGGATATGGAAAGCTCTTCTTCAGAGCAATGTTTCTATACTCAAGCTGATGAAGACACAAACTGGTTATGGCATAAAAGGTTATCCCATTTAAATTTCAAAAATTTAATAAGTTGTCTAGAAAACAACTGGCAGATGGGATACCTTCAGTTTCCTTCAAAAAGGAAAGGCCATGTCCAGATGTGAGATGGGAAAGCAGAAACGTGCCAGTTTCAAGACCAGACAGAACTTCAGCATTACTGAACCACTTCACATGCTTCATATGGACCTCTTTGGTCCAGTGAATGTTCAGACTCGTGCTGGTAAAAGATACACCCTGGTGATCGTAGATGAATTCTCCAGATATTGTTGGGTGGTCTTTCTCAGGTCTAAAAGTGAAGCTGCTGCTGAACTCATCTCTCTTATCAAGCAGATTGAACTGAAGCATAAGCGAAAGGTGTGTCAGTTAAGAAGTGACAATGGAACAGAATTCCAGAATGCAACTCTGGAGAAATTCTGTACTGACACTGGCGTCTCCCAGAACTTCTCATCAGCACGCACTCCAAAACAAAATGGAGTGGTAGAAAGGAAAATTCGAACGCTGATAGAAGCTGCCAGGAGTATGCTTGCTGAATCTGGTCTGTCTACCAGTTTCTGGGCTGAAGCAATTGCTACTGCTTGCCACACCCAGAACCGGTCAGTGTATGTGAAGCGACACAAAAAGACAGCCTATGAGTCTTAAGAAATAGAAAACCAAATATTGGTTATTTTCACGTTTTTGGATGTCCAGTTTACATCCTGAACGACTCCAGTCAGTTAGGCAAATTTGATGCCAAAGCTGATGAAGGATATTTCTTAGGATATTCAGCCATTCGCAAAGCCTTTCAGAGTCTACAACAAGAGACTGGAAAAGGTACAAGAGTCCATACATGTTACTTTTGATGAATCAAATAATGCAATCAATAAAAAGCCTGCCCTTGATTCTCCCCCAGTAACTCCAATTATCTTCTGTGAATCTGATCCTATCAACTACAATAAAGATTCTCCAGAAGACACAGTTTCCAGTCATCCTGTTCTGGAACCTGTTCAGAAAAAGAAGCTCTCCAATAGTACTCCATTCTATCTTTCTATTATTTTCAAACTACCCTCTGAAATTAATATTGGATCAGATGTTCGTACTACTCCCCCAGTATCAGTGTCAGTTGAGACGATGCCAGAAATGCCTTCTTATGAAGATTTCTATACTGAACCTGTACTACAAGAAATGCCTTCAAATGAAAAATTTCATGATGAAAATCGTGATTTAAATGAATCAGATGAAGATGTTGAAGTAGTTTATGAAGAACCTCCTCCTGAAGCAACTTCAGAGGAGACTCAACTGAATTCTTGCACTGATATTGTTGTCAGTAACAATCCTGGTCAGTACTCCAGATGGACAAAAGCTCATCCTATCGATTAGATCATAGGTGACTCCAGTAGAGGAGTTTAGACCAGAAGAGCCTCCAGTGATCAATGCTTATATGTCAGTTTCTTATCACTGAATGAACCAAAGAAGATTGACGAGGCTATGGAAGATCCAAGCTGGGTGACTACTATGCAAGAAGAGCTTCACCAGTTTGAAAGGAACAAGGTTTGGTACCTGGTTCCTTTCCCAGTTGGAAAGAAAGAACCAATTGGAACAGGATGGGTCTTCAGGAACAAGGTAGATGAAGATGGCCACGTAATCAGAAACAAGGCCAGACTGGTAGCACAAGGCTACTGCCAGTCAGATGTCGATTTTGATGAATCATTTGCTCCAGTGGCTAGACTTGAAGCGATCAGAATATTTTTAGCATTCGCTGCTCATCATCAGTTCAAGGCCTACCAGATGGATGTAAAGAGTGCTTTCTTGAATGGAAAGCTTGAAGAAGAAGTTTATGTCAAACAACCACCAGGTTTCGTTGATGAAAAGCATCCACATTGGGTATATCGTCTGGACAAAGCGCTTTATGGCCTCAGACAAGCCCCACGTGCCTGGTATGACACTCTGACTAAACATTTATTGAAAAATGGTTTCAAAAGAGGTGCAATTGACAATACCTTATTTATTCTTCATGAAAAAGGTAATCTGTTAATGGTACAAATTTATGTTGATGATATTATTTTTGGGTCTACTGATGAAAACATGTGCAAGAAATTTTCTAAAATAATGTCAACTGAATATGAAATGAGTTTGATGGGTGAATTAACATTTTTTTCTAGGACTCCAGATTAAACAGACCAGAGATGGTATTTTTATTAATCAAGAAAAATATGTTAGAGATCTTTTAAAGAAATTTGATATGAACTCTTCACCATCTAAACCAACTCCAATTTATGCACCACTGACACTGGACTCCGATCCAGATGGTAAACCAGTGAACACCACTGTCTACAGAGTCATGGTTGGTTCACTGATGTATTTAACTGCCAGTAGACCAGATATTATGTTTTCAACATGTTTATGTGCCAGATATCAGTCTAATCCAAAAGAATCTCATATGCTTGCTGTAAAGCGCATACTGAAATACCTTAAGGGTGTCCCCAGTTTGGGTCTTTGGTATCCCAAAGGCTCAGGCATGGATCTAATGGGTTATTCAGATTCAGATCATGCAGGTTGTAAGATAGACAGGAAATCCACTACTGGTGGATGTCATTTCCTTGGTGGCAAACTGGTCAGTTGGACCAGTAAGAAGCAAACTTCAGTTTCATTGTCCACTGCTGAAGTTGAATACGTGTCTGCAGCCAGTTGTTGTGCTCAGATACTCTGGATGAAGAACCAGTTGCTTGATTATGGTATTAAATATTCAAAGACCCCAATCTTTTGTGATAATACCAGTGCCATTACTATCTCGAACAATCCAGTCATGCACTCCAAGACGAAGCACATTGATCTCAGGTATCACTTCATTCGTGATCATATTATGAAAAACAACATTGAACTCCATTTTATTCCCACGGACAAACAACTCGCTGACATTTTTACTAAACCTCTTGATGTCAAAACTTTTGAATATCTTGTTGGTGAGTTGGGAATGTTAAACCCTTAAATCTGGAACCTTGGTATTGAACGCCATTGTGTACTACTGAGGTTTGATTTAAAGATTTATAAATTTATGACTGCTCTGATATTGAACGCCTTTGTGTACTATCTTTGCATTATAGATTTCTGGATCAACATTCCAGGGGGAAAGACTTGAAAGATATTTTTGCTCTTAAAATGTTTTAAGTTCAGGGGGAATTTATTAATTTATTTTCTCACTGGACAAAATTCTTCAGAAAATATTAATGGTACTTTGTAAATATGTCCCTCTCACTGGTAATTGGACAGGTTGAAGTGCGTGTTTGAGGTGACTTTTGTCTCCTTGTAAATGTGTCCCTCTCATTTGTCTGTATTAGTTGACGTGCATGTTTGAGGTACCAGTCTCTTTCAAATGGTTTTCAACTGGTACTTTACTGGAGTGTCCCTCCAGTGTACCATCAGTACATGCGTCACTGGACTAATCCACCAGTGATACTGGAGTGTCCAGTCAACCTCCAGATGCACTGAAATGAGTCATAATATTTTTTAAATACTTGGTCATTGTGCGTGCCACGTAAGCAAACTTTTTAAAGATATTTATCTTATAATCCTACGTGGCATGTAAAGTTTTCAAAGTAATGATGGTATTTTTATCTTGGGAAGACAAAAAGTACAAGTTGTTATTGTTTGTGGGCTGTAAACCGTCACACATTATGTGTGATGTGATGTAATTAATGCGGATCTCAGAACCCGATCAAAATTATATTTGATAATTCAAATTAACCGTTTGAGTTCCACATTCTCTCTCCTATATATACCCACTTTCACTTTCAATTGCATTTACTTCGAACATATTTACTCCCCAAATCCTTAAAATTCCTTCATTTACTTCAATTTATTCATTTCCCAATCATAATCATCTCTCATATTTGCTCCATTTCCAATCAATTAATTCATCAAATCTTCATCAAAACCCTAAATATTCCAATTTCATCTTCATTAATCTAACATATTCAAATGGCACCAAGACAATCAAACTCACCCAAAAATCTGCTCTCTGCCGAATATGCTCCTGTTCCAAATGTTGTTAAGGCACGCCATATTACTCTTGAGGCTAAAGCCATAAGAATAAATATGAATAACTGGATGGCAAAGCTCTCACTTTCTAGTGCTCATAATGCCCGTTCCATTATTGGGAGATTAAATACATTTTTTCTCTCATGTCCACTCTATGGTGCTCTCACTCGTAATCCAGGTAAAATGTATCATGATTACTGTGTGAATTTTGGTATTCTGCGGTGTATGTTGAAACCACTAAAACCATCAACTACACACTGCAACAAGGCACCAGATCGTTCACTCTCTCTGTCGATTCTCTCAGAGCAGCTCTTCAATTAAATTATTTTTCTGAGAATGAGATGGCAATTCCACTCCCTACTGGTATAAATTTCAGGGATGTGTGCAGATTAATGGGGCACACTGAAATTATGGATGAACATGGCCAGTTGTTGAGGAAAGGCACTATTTACATGAGTAAATTAACAGACTCATGGAGATATTTCTTCACTCATTTGGTTGAGTGCTTAGGTGGCAGTTCTGGAGGTTTAGATCAGATTAATCAAATGCAGCTCCAGATTGCCTACTGTTTGTGGTTTGGGCTAAGGGTTGATTTTCGCCCAGATCTTCTTTGATGATCTGGTTGACCGTCTGAAGGTAAAAGGTAGAAAACCACACATTCCATACATTCGTTTTCTTTCACTGGTATTTTTAAGAGCCCTAGGTGCTGAATATGATTATGAAACAAATCACTTTTCGGTGTGTGAATATATGAGGGAGTTAAGTCACCTAAAATCAAGAACTGGTGAGGTAGATATTCCTCAGACCATGTTGACTTTTCAAAAGGAAGAAGTAGAGGCACCAGGTAGAGGTCAAGTTGGTGAAGGACCCTCTGGTGACCAAGATGTTCAAATTATAGAAGCTGTACAACCCATAAGACAAGTGGCTCCAGAAGGTCAACAACCAAATGTTGAACCTTCCAGACGACCAAGATCAAATAGGCGTCTGATGAGAGATGGTGTTCAGGTGAATCCAGCAAGACATCCTGGTGATGTTATGAATTTAGATGGGTCTCCAATTTTTGAACCAGAAGAGAATGTTGAACAGATTGAGAATGTACAGACTGATGAGCAGGTAGAACAAGATGTTCAGGCTGATGAACAAGTAACTGGTGAGCAAGAGGCTCAGATTGATTTGAATGTTGAAGCTGGTGAACAGACTGGTGATCAGACTGTTGGTGAAACCTTTTGGGATAAAGCTGATTCACCCATGTCAGAAGGTCATAACTTTGACACTGACATGAGTTTTCTTGGAGATGATGTAGTAGAGATAGAGCGTCTACCAGAAATGCCACCACCTCCACCAGAAACAAATTTGCCACCACCAGAATCACAAATGCCACCACCTCCACTAGAATCCAATATGCCACCACCACCACCACCTTCAATTTCACAAACCACTCCATACTTCACTCCACCAACAATTCAAATTTCACAATCTCAACCCCCACCACTTGAAACCCCAGTTGACTTATCTGAACCACGTGTGCTGGACTCAACAGTTGTAACTGCTGAAACTACTTCTGAAGAGGTCTAGACACAAGTACCTTTCATGACTAGAATGACTTCCAATCTTGATCCTCCCAGTGGTCCCTCCTCTTCTCTTCAGCCGAGGTCCAAGGCCTTTTAAGTAAGGTGGCGGACCTGGAGAGATCACTGCAATCTTCATCCCAGGTTATTTCTGACTTCAAGTCTTTATTATCAAATAATCTAGCTTCAGAAATGAATGTGTTTGTTGGGAATGAGAAGCTTGTCTTTGAGAAGCTGGATGAACTGGTACTGGCCACAATAACAATTCTGAAAATACATAAAAGTGGCAGTCCAGGGATTAGAAGAAAGGCTAGTCAGTTCTGTTCAGACTGCAGTGGAAAGTAAAATTGTACAACCACTGGCAGGTCTGACAGATGAGGTTAAGAAAATGGTTACCAGGGTGAGTTCATTGGAGAGTAGGCCATCACTTGATCAGAATGCAGTTGTTAGCACCATCAGTGATGAGGTTGCTAAGAAGTTCAGACACAGTATGCTGAAAGAAATCACTGAAGAGATTTCTGGGTCTGTTCTTCGAACAATTCAAGATGGACTGTTGCCAGAAGTTGTGAGAATGGTTAACATTGAGCTGCCAAAGCACTTGCCTCAAGAAGTTGAATCTGTTAAAAAGGAAGTGCAGGCACTTAAAAGAATTGTGAATGATACAACTCCAGTGGCTGGAAGAACGTTTGGTGAACTGGACAGACATATGCTTGAACAATTATGGAATGATCTCAAGTCAAGAACTGGTGATCATTCCAAGGGGGAAAAGTCGTCTGGTGTCCAAGAAGGTTTGATTAGAAAGAAGAAAGAAGTTGTGGTCAGTGCTGTTGAAAAGGCCTTTGCTACTGAAAGCATTGTGCAACAAAAACAAGTGACTGGTACTGATGCCAGTGCACAAGAAGCACAGAAGGCACTTGGCACTGAAGCCATTATGCAGGTTGAAGAGGCTGCTGGTAATGAAGCCAGTGAGCCCAGTTTGAATCTTTCCCAGATATCCCAACAACTCTGAAGTCTTAAAAGGAAAAGAACAAATGGTATCTGGTGAAGAAGAAGACAAACTGTTGAAGGTTCATCAGAGTTTCCCACTGCTGATGATGAAACCTCTAAGAAACTGGAACAAGAATGTATTATGATAGAGATCTTTAAAAGAAATCAAAAAGATGAACTGCTGGCCCATCATAGGGAGATGGCAACTATGGGGACTCTGGATTCTTATAATGCTGGCAGGTTGGGCATAAACATTGATGTGTACAAAAAGATGAAGGAAGACCCCAGAGTTCATCAATGTCTGAATGCATTGAATGATGTTCATGTACGCTCCTTTTACGCTGAAGAAGAACAGATTTATGATTCAATAATTTATGATGTTAGTGTACCAGAACTTATCAGGCAGAGGAAGGAGGAACTGGTAAACCTCCAGAAGAAGATAAGGAAAAATGCTGGTGCTCTGGAGTTAGAGTACAGGAAGAAATTGACAGGCTTACCAAAACTTACTGCCAAACAGCTCAAAGCAATAAAAGATGCAGATATAAGCACATTCATTCCTCTGGATACTTCTCTCAAAATCAATCGTGATAAACTCCAGTCTTCCATGGAACAGCAGAGAATATCCAAGGAAACTGAACATATGGTCCAGATGGCTAAGCAGAAAGCCAAGTATGATGATATATTGAAATTCAGGGCTGATGCCAGAAGAATCATAGGTGCTGAAATCAAACTCGCTGAAAATCATCAAGGCATGACCAAATTTAATATAAAGTTGACCAGGGAGGGTAACTTTACAGATGAAAGGAAAAATGCATCAGTCCAAGCTTTTGGATGGACTGAACTGAAGGAGATAGGATTAACTTTCAAAGGTAAAACTGATTTGTCTCCTGATGTAAAGGCATTTATGAAGAGGATTGAAAAGGTTTGGATAAGAATTCAACAGATGGAAGCTGTTCTAGGTATGAGACCACCAGTGTCTGTTCCATCCCCTCCATCACCAAAGAGAAAGGATTCTGAAGATGCTCCAAGACAGACATCGAAGAGAAGGGCCTAACTCTTATATCATTTACTTGTTGTTTGTATTTAAAGTTGTCAAAATTGTAACTTATTTTATGTTGATGGCTGTAAATATAGTTGCATATTTTGATTCATAAAGTAAATGATCAGATTTAGTCTAAGTTAGTATTAAAATATGAAACTGGAACACTGATGATCTATAAAGTGTTTCCCAGTAACAATAAATTTTAGACTAAGTCAAAACTTGTGTTTTTCAAGCATACAAAGTTGTATAGATTAAGCTTGAAAACACTTGCATTATTTCTAAACAAATAGGGGGAATTTGTTAGGTCCAGATTTACTGGACTCGCTCCAGACTCGACTACTGGAGCCTTACTGAAGATCTGTCCAGAAATGATAATTACTGGACCTACTCCAGACTTGGAAACTGGAGTCCCTCTAAAGATTTGTTCAGAAATAATGGAAGACCAGTGAGCAAATACTTGTATAGGAAATCTGGAGTATTCTCCAGATTAGCTCACTGGACTTCACCCCAGTCCAGATCTATTCTACTGAAGACATTCTCACTGAAGTCAAAGACTGAAGTCTGAAGAAAGAAGACTGACAAACAGTGGAGCCCACTGACAGTCTTACCAGATCTCCCGACTGGAGACTTTATTAGTGTTCTAGACCTTACAAGTCTGAACACTGATATCGAGGAATTGACTTTATGCCTTTACACAC
>CM067168.1:9540645-9598145 GCA_034093135.1 Erigeron breviscapus | reverse complement strand
GTTGTTATATGGAGTAGGTTTCCAAGTTGTAATTCCACCAACTGGATGCATGTGATACCCATATGTTTCTTGGTACAATGTTTTCTTAAACCATATAGAAACATAATCCTCTACATTCTTTGCCAGTTTAAATATGACAGTCACTGCATGAGGGCATGGCAATCCAGTTAGCTCCCACAGCTGCAACTACAAGTCCTCCTTGCTTCATTCACTTTGAAGCCTTCATCAGCCTGTCTTACCTCCCATTCATCCATACCACAATGATATGCCTTCCAGTATCTGCATAAGTGATTCCTTATTGTAATATACACTTTTATTAGTGATTTAATACATAATGTAAATAATAAAAAAGAAATTACCTCTGTTGATCTTTGCACCAGTCTAGTCTCTTGATGATTGATGGGCATATATCACTTGTCCATGACTCACACAACCTTCTCAGAGTGTTCATCCTTTCCAATACAATTGTCCTAATAGCTTCTAACATGGTAATTATAGGCTTATGTCTTACCAAAGCTATCACATAATTAAAACACTCAGAAAAACCATTTTCCACAGATTCACAACCCCTGTGTAGTTCAAAGAAAGCCCTTGACCATGTTTTTGGGTCTTTCTCAACCAAGAACTGATGTGCAGCAGGATTAGCATCATGTATCTTCTTCATGATTCTCTCAAACAGTTGTGGGTATGAGGCTTTAGATGCTGCCCAGAAAAGCCCTTGCAGATATGCACCAGCATAATACTTCCTAAAGTTGTCATATATATGCCTTGCACATTGTCTGTGCTCAGCATTTGGCAACACATCCTTAACTGCTTGTATAAGACCCTATAAATAATTACATTACCTAATTAAGACATGTTGCCATATAATTACATAACATATATGTAGGAAATTAAATAATAGACTTACTTTGTGTTGATCTTATATGAGAGTTATACCAGCTCCAGCTCCAAGGTCAAGATCTTCAGTCAACAGCTCCAAAAACCAGCTCCAATTGTCTTTATTTTTAGCACCAACAACTGCCCATGCTATAGGATATATATGGTTGTTACCATCTCTCCCTATGGCACTCAACAACTCACCTTGATTTGGTTTCTTTAGAAAACACCCATCAAGTGCAATCACCTTTCTACAACCATGCAACCATCCTTTCTTCAAAGCATCAAAACAGATGTACATTCTATCAAAATATACCTTGTCATCAGGATCCCTTGTTACACCAATCTTGACAGTTGAACCAGGGTTGGATTCTAACAATTCTTGTGCATATGATCTAAGCATGGCATAATGTTCCTCCAGTGACTTCTCATACTCATGTAGTGCATAAGTCTTGGCCATCCTAGCCTGATTGGGAGTAACCACACACTTATATTTCTTCATAACCATGTCAGATATAGCAACTAACTTAATTTCAGGATTGGCTCTTATTCTGTCACCAAAAACTTTCCCTATCCACTTATAGTTCACAAGTGACCCAAACCTAAAATTTCTCACACATGTATGCTCATCCTTCAATGATGTGATCTGGAATGAATCTTCAGTTTTCATTTTCTGTGCCAAAAATCTCCAAGGACACTTTGGTTCTTCACCTCTTTTGGCAGCAAGGATACCTATGTTGCTTTCTTTGTTTTCCTAATTCTGGTTCTTTGAGTGGTTGTGGTGGTCTCTGTCCACACCTGGCTACACATTTCTTCTGTGTTGACTTCTCAAACCAGATGTTGAACCCATTAGCAATTGCATAATATGTCATCATCTCCCTAAATTGTTGATGGTTAACATATCTTTCCCCTACTATGGGTCTTTTCTGTCTCCAATGTATGGTATGGTTATGAACTGGCCACTTGTCAAGGGTCTCAATCTTCTTGAATAGATCCTGATCATCATCATCTGCCCCTTTCAATTTTTGAACTAACTCTTGCATGAACTCCTCATGTTCAACCACAACTTCTGGAATCTCTGCATTTGTATTGACTCCTAGTTTAGGTTGTCTAGTAGGCTTAGGATTCTTCTTAGCAGCAGCTCTCATTAACCTAAACTCCTTTAATTCATCTTCACCTTCTGAAAGATAGTCAACAGATACAACATCATCACTCTCACTGTCACTAGACTCATTTGGCTCATATTCCTCATCACTAGTAGAATACTGATCATCACCCACATTTTCACCCACCTTGGGTTCACCACCCACTTTGGGTTCACCTCCCAATACTTCTTCCCCTTCTGACTTATTAGTGGACTCAGCAGTGTCACTACTACTACCACTAGACACAACATGTGTTGCATCCTCTGCAATTTCATTAGGTAAAGTAGGTTGACTTGGTTCACCTAGGTTAGTATGTGGTTGACTAGGTTGAGTTGCAGGTGGTTGACTCTGAGATATCAAGTAATCCTCTACCCTAATGGAATTACCATCCACATCATTACCCTCATCTGATACATCCCCTTCATTTGCTTTTGAAGGAACAACTAAATACTTACTCAGGTCATCAAAGAAATGGTCTAAATATATATGAATTCTACCATAAGAGTACCCTAAATCAAACAACATATCAACTTCTGCCTGACCATCAATTTTAACCAACCCAGACTCAAGTTCATTTTCTGGTATTAGAAAATACATGTTGTTGAAAGACTGGCCACATTGTTCTTCTAACCAACCCAATAGTTCATGATAACCCCTGATAGGGGTGAACAAAGGTAAAACAATTTCATGAGTGTACCTAAGTGGTGGATGTTCAAACGAACCGTCGAAGTGGATAGTCAAGTCGTAACCTCTTTCACCCATCCTGTATAACATACAAGAACATGAAATTAATTAATAAATTATTAACAGAAAGTATAAAAGAAATATTATTTACATATTTTATTATTAATATCTCGAATTTCAATAAAATCCATGCATCTTCCCCAAACGATCGGTGAAACCCTAATTTTTAAAAGAAAATCCATACCTGACAACGATGTCGATAAAAATAGCAACGATTCGAGTTACGTGGTGGTCTCCATACGATTAATATATGATTTAATCTAGTTTTTGTGATTTTAGGGTTTATGATTTTATGTGAAAGAAAAAGGGGGGCGGGAGGAGACAAGAGTGTGTGTGGTGGGATCGGTGAAAATGATCCAACATATATCTATACGTATATATATAAATGTTAATATAAATTAATTGTTATATATATAAATATAAATATAAATATAAATATAAATATAAATATAAATAAAAATGTATTTAAATATTCAATGACCGGCTACCGTGTATCGGGTCCAACATAGTTGGTTTTTGCCGGTTTTTCCCCCAAATAGGACATTTTTTGTTTGGACCTCAATAAAGTAAAAAGTGACAAGTTGAGGTAAAACCCTTTTAATTAAAAAGACACATGCCTTATGAATCGATCATATTATATATATTCAATTGTGTTGATTTAAGCTAGGTTACACATCTATATAATGAAATTATTAGTTATTTCTTTTGTTCTAGAAATAACATTTATGTTGAACATCTAGGGGTCGGCAATAAATTTTGAGGTCATGTGTAAGATAAAAATGAGATCGATATAATGGAAAAAGTAATTAATATTAATATATATGTATATATTAGTATAGTTTATAAATCCAAATATGAATTGTTTTTCAACATTATTTAAAAAAACTTTTGTATCATGTGTTTGTAAGTCTATTAGTATTTTTTTTTCTAACATTAAGTTGGAAAACAACATCAAGTATACTTATTGTATTATGGTGATACTTTACACCTACTCTAGACAACAGAATAACCTTTTAATTTAAATAGTCTTTGACATATAAATTGTTACATTTAATGCAATTTCTATAACGCATATTTTCCTAAATTAATGTTTAGAATATACTAATATAAAAACTTGTAAAATTTTAAAATTAAGAATCAAAATCAAAGACCCTGTACGACCGTTTGGTGTGCATTCATAGGTGAAGTTGGATCAACTTCAACCATTGGATTAAATCCAATGGTCAAGATTTAAACATCAAAATTAGATCTTGACCATTGGATTTAATCCAATGGTTGAAGTTGATCCAACTTCACCTATGAAGTTGGATCAACTTCAGAGGATCTTAATCCGTGCATATATTACCAAATGGGATCATATGTTTTGTCTTACTTAAAAAACATGATTTTAGGTACGCAAATGTTAATTACGGCATAAATTTACGTATGTATATTAGGTTAATTTCTGGCCCATGCGGAACACTGCCCCGTCCTATAGGTACCTATATGGCGTGGAGAGCAAAGTGGTGATGGTGGTGTCCGGTTTCTTTCCCTCACCTTATTTGTTTTCTCCATTTCTTGTTCTTTTTTTTGTCTTCTTTTAAGTTGGAGATCGAGAGATAAGGAGAGAATAATGAAGCATTCCTTGTTTGTGGGGAGGGGATGAAGAGAGATGGAAAAAGAGGAGAGGAGTGGTGAAAACACACTGTCCACCTGATATTTATAATTTTTTCCTTGTAATAATGTTTATTACTTTGTGCTTTGTTGACATTTTACTTGAATTTAACAAAATTTATGTTTGTTATTCAATGAAAGTTATTTTTTATATTGACTTTTTGTTGAGTTATTCGTTAGAAATTTGTATTAGCTCGTGTAACGCATGGGACAAAACCAATTAAGTAATATACTATAAATCTATACTACTCGTATATATATACTATAACTAAAAGAGAAGGTTGGGGTATACTTGGCACCCCTTAGAGCTCTTTTAAGCATAAAGCTCTCTCTTAATTATTCTAGAGCTCTCTTTTTTTTTTTCTAGATTTTTTTATTTTTTATTTGCTAATTAAATAGATAATTATATTTAAAACTCTATCATAAATCTTTTTCTATCAAAACAAATCTTTTTAGATTTTAAAGATATATAATATCTTAAAACTCTCCAATAATTATTATATATACAACCTAAATTTTTATTAATTATCGTCATTCTTATTATTCATCTCTTTATCTTTAATAAACAAATCAAGTTAAGTAAATTTATCAACAAAAAAAACATACGGTTTTTTTATATCACTTTAATTTTATTTTGATTATTTTGTTCATGTTTGTTTATTATTTGATATTGAATTGTTATGTTATTGTTAGTTTTCATCTCTTTTAGTTTTGTTTGTTGTCAATTGTAGTTTGATTATGACTTCTTCTTCTATTGCAAAAGGGTTTATTGTTTTTTTTTTTTTGAACATCAATTTTATAATCTAACGGCCTTTCGGCGAATTACCGAAAAGTCACTAAAATTACATGAAATAATTGGGGCAGATTTATTGTTTTTTTTTTAACATCAATTTTATAATCTAACGGCCTTTCGGCGAATTACCGAAAAGGGTTTATTGTTTTAAATTTGTTTTATTCATGTTTTGTTATTTTTCACATGTTTTGTTATTTATTATTTTAATATTTACCTTTGATATATATATTTTGAGACTATTCGTCCATCGGACGGGGCTGAAGACTAAGTAGTCGTATATGACATCATAACAATATCTTTGTAACGAGAATAGGCTTACGAAAGTAATTATATTCAGGCTATGCCACGTAATATTTTTTTTAACGAGGATAGGCTTACGAATGTTATATTCAGGCTTACGATTCTTTTTTCATTTAATACTCATCTCCCACGGTTGTCTCAAGAAAATCAATCTATCTAGTTAATATTATAATAATAAATATAATACTCTGCATACCATTAAGCTCAGGAGTTCGCTCATTAAAAATTTCAAGTTGCCTCCTCATCTAATAACAACAAACGTCCATGTACCCTTTTTTCCATTTAATACTCATCTCCCACGGTTGTCTCAAGAAAATCAATCTATCTAGTTAATATTATAATAATAAATATAATACTCTGCATACCATTAAAAAACCGTTTAGTTTAAAAATTTCAATAACATCTGATGTAAATTAATTTGAATTTACTTTCATCTTCTTAGGTTAACACAAAATCCCAATTAATTTCTGTTAAATTCCATTGAAATCTTTAATCCAAACAACATAGTGTTTATTTAATAAAAAAAGTCGTAACTTAATAAAAAATATACACGAATGTTGATATTCTGAATAAATAAATAGAGTATATATATGTTTAAAAGATTTTCATATAAATATTTGAAGAATATTTATACACACATTGAATTATGTCCAATGTAAGTCAACGTCACTTTAAATTATTTTCAATAAAAGTTAGGTTTTTCTTTAATTAATTAACTATCCTTCAAATCAAAACACTATATATATACAAACCTAAGGCTAACACATTGCCAAACCAAAGTGTGTAGTCCATAACAAAAGCCAATTCACATACATAAATAACAATGGCCGGTCATCAAAACAATTCCGAATATCCACATGAATTCCCGGCCATCACGAAATGCGAAACGTACGGCCGGGAAAACCAAACCGTAGTATCGGACTTAGACGGAACGTTACTACGTGGACGTAGTTCATTCCCTTATTTCGCCCTTGTCGCATTTGAAGTTGGAGGAATATTAAGACTCCTTTTTTTACTTCTATCATCTCCAATAGCCGGGATTCTATATTACTTCCTTTCCGAGTCAGCTGGTATTCGTGTTTTGATCTTTGCATCCTTTGCAGGATTAAAAGTTTGTGATATTGAATCCGTGGCACGAGCCGTGTTGCCAAAGTTCTACGCGAGTGACTTGCACCCCGAGACGTGGCGCGTGTTCTCGGCTTGTGGGAAGCGGTATGTACTTACCGCGAACCCGAGTGTGATGGTGGAACCATTTTTGAAAGAGTATTTGGGTGCGGATTTGGTTTTGGGTACAGAGATTTGTACTTGGAGAGGACGGGCTACCGGGCTCGTAAAGAGGCCCGGAGTGCTTGTAGGAAGTAATAAGGCTGATGCGCTTTTGAAGGCTTTTAAGGATGACTCTTTACCCGAATTGGCTCTTGGTGACCGGAAAACTGACTATCCATACATGCAATTATGCAAGGTTTGTTTTATATATACAACTTACTCTTGAAGTATTTTTATGGATTTTACAAATAATAATCTTTTTGCTGTCAATAATCTATATAAAAAGTTTATAGTTTTCATAATAAAAATTAACTCCTGAATTTTAGTAGTTAAGAGTAAGATCCTATTTTTATTTAAGAGTTAACTAGGATAATTGGATGGGAACCCTGATCCCATGTACCATTTGGTACTCACTAATCCTCCAGCCAGGCTAGTGTCCAGGTGAATCTCAACCACTTAATAATTTTCTGATTATCTCAAGTTTGTCTTTGGCAAAACTCGAACCCAGGACCTCTTTTAGAAAGTAAGATCCTATTTTTATTTAAGAGTTAACTATTGTCATCGAATTTGAATTTTTACAAACATATAGCTTTTAAGTTATCTCTCGACTCAAGAGTTATCTATATGGAAAATACATTAATTTGTAAAAAAGTCAACACGTACTAATTCTTTTTAACAATAAAGAAAATAATTATTTTTTGAACATTCAAAAACTTTAATATAGATTTCTTTGTTACATCACCATTGACCAAAGTTGGTAGTTAAGGGAGCCGAATGTCGTCATTTCTAACGGTGTCTTTTCTATGAAATTATTTTGTTTTATATATACAACTTACTCTTGAAGTATTTTTATGGATTTTACAAATAATAATCTTTTTGCTGTCAATAATCTATATAAAAAGTTTATAGTTTTCATAATAAAAATTAACTCCTGAATTTTAGTAGTTAAGAGTAAGATCCTATTTTTATTTAAGAGTTAACTAGGATAATTGGATGGGAACCCTGATCCCATGTACCATTTGGTACTCACTAATCCTCCAGCCAGGCTAGTGTCCAGGTGAATCTCAACCACTTAATAATTTTCTGATTATCTCAAGTTTGTCTTTGGCAAAACTCGAACCCAGGACCTCTTTTAGAAAGTAAGATCCTATTTTTATTTAAGAGTTAACTATTGTCATCGAATTTGAATTTTTACAAACATATAGCTTTTAAGTTATCTCTCGACTCAAGAGTTATCTATATGGAAAATACATTAATTTGTAAAAAAGTCAACACGTACTAATTCTTTTTAACAATAAAGAAAATAATTATTTTTTGAACATTCAAAAACTTTAATATAGATTTCTTTGTTACATCACCATTGACCAAAGTTGGTAGTTAAGGGAGCCGAATGTCGTCATTTCTAACGGTGTCTTTTCTATGAAATTCTTTTGTTTTATAATAGGAAAGTGATAATCGTACCATTTGTTTTGATGTTTTTTACCACAACATCGCAAAACTGATTTAATGATAGATTGATTGAAAAGAATGATACTAATATCATTTCTCTTTCTAAAAGATCAAGAAACTATTTGTTTTTATGCGTTAAGTTGATAAAACTTTAGTATATACTAGCACGTTACCCGCGCAATGCGGCGGTGGTTATGTCGGCGATGGTGTGGTGGTGGAGGCGTTGGTGGTAGAGACGACATCGAGTGGTGTAGATAAATTGATGATATAAAGGGTTACTGGAGATATTTTAAAAGATAAAGTACTCAAAGTTTAATTTAATACTAAGGGCATTTTAGACAATTTCCCCCATATAACTTTCAACAAGGGGGTTATTTTCTTTATAATATAGTATAGATATACTCGTAATAATTTTTTTTTTGAAGAGTTACTCGTAATAATTAGTGTTAAAATATTAAAAAAGAGCGTAAACAAACTATATATATAGTACGGAATATATATCCAAGAAACATAAGAGAATCCTCATCCTGAGGGTTATGCATCATGAAAAGTGATAAATATATAACGTATAAACGGACCGTTCCGAAATATTTTTCCCACATCAATGTTTTTTAAAAAAAATTATTTTATACACTATATAATGTTTTATTTGAATTTGAATTATAAATATATTAATATATATGTAGCCGGCCAAAGAGGTTGGTGGACCACAGGTAAACGTATTTGATCTTGAGAGGATAAATAAATTAGAATCTCGTTAAAAAATATATATGTATACATGTGCATAGCGTGTTTTGTTACTATTGATTGCATTAAATTTTGTATCTTATTGATTGAAAATTAAAAGTTTTATGTTTAATTAAGATAAAGTATATTTTTATTATAAATTAAAATAAGGGTTTTATTAAATATAGTTTTTAAGGCTGTTATTAAGGTGTATAAAATGGTTGTATACATATCATAAAATTCAGAGGTGACTTTTGATAGGAAAGAAACAATTTTTTTTTATATACATTAACTACGGTCTCAATTACTTTGTTTTTTAAAATTCAATTTAATGATATACTCCAAAGTACGAGTATTTCTTTTATTCTTAAAAAGGATGTGTTTCAAACCAAACCAAACCCAGAAAGACCGAACATCTGTTTCATTAAACTTTATGTTTCGAAGAAAAATTATTAATTATTTTTGCTGTTAGTATGACAACAAATTATTTATTAAAACCTAATATAAATTTAAAGTTGAATTTTGGTCTCTCTAGACGAGCATAGTGCCCGCGCGTTGCGGCGGCGGTGGAGATGAAGGGCGGTGGTGGAGATCGAGGGAGGCGGTGGAGAAGGAGGGCGACGACGGAGGGTGATAGAAGGTCGATGAAAGTGTGTTATGATTAGAGAGAATGGGGAAAAGAGAGTATATAAGGGTTTTATGTTTAAATAGGGGTATTTTAGGAAGAAAAAATATGTTTAAGGGGTATTATGAGAATACTGAAAAAAGTGCTTAATTTCTAAAAATAAAAAACCAATATGCTTTATAGAGGTTTATAGATAAGATATAGATTATAGATATAGATTTAATAGATATAGATAAACCTTCGGTGGCTGACTTTCATCTTAATTCTTCAATGCAAGATTGGCAGAGTGTAATTTATCTAGTTTGCACGAAGTACCTTAAACGGAAAGTTTATAGTTTGACTTTTTTATGTAACCGAAAAGGTTAAAGAGGTCATATATATAATAGGTAGCCCGAGCCGCCCGATGGGCGGCATCAGCTTTTAGAGGTGCGTTTATGTGTTTGGGTAAAAAATAGAACCACAAACTTTTTCAAAAAAACATGTAGTATTCCTTTAGTTTAATATAAAAATAATTGGTAAAAAAAATAAAGTTTAGTAATCTCAGAAAAAATCAAGGGCTTTATGTAATCTCAGAAAAAATCAAGGGCTTTATGTAATCTCAGAAAAAATCAAGGGCTTTATGTAATCTCAGAAAAAATCAAGGGCTTTATGTAATCTCAGAAAAAATCAAGGGCTTTATGTAATCTCAGAAAAAATCAAGGGCTTTATGTAATCTCAGAAAAAATCAAGGGCTTTATGTAATCTCAGAAAAAATCAAGGGCTTTATGTAATCTCAGAAAAAATCAAGGGCTTTATGTAATCTCAGAAAAAATCAAGGGCTTTATGTAATCTCAGAAAAAATCAAGGGCTTTATGTAATCTCAGAAAAAATCAAGGGCTTTATGTAATCTCAGAAAAAATCAAGGGCTTTATGTAATCTCAGAAAAAATCAAGGGCTTTATGTAATCTCAGAAAAAATCAAGGGCTTTATGTAATCTCAGAAAAAATCAAGGGCTTTATGTAATCTCAGAAAAAATCAAGGGCTTTATGTAATCTCAGAAAAAATCAAGGGCTTTATGTAATCTCAGAAAAAATCAAGGGCTTTATGTAATCTCAGAAAAAATCAAGGGCTTTATGTAATCTCAGAAAAAATCAAGGGCTTTATGTAATCTCAGAAAAAATCAAGGGCTTTATGTAATCTCAGAAAAAATCAAGGGCTTTATGTAATCTCAGAAAAAATCAAGGGCTTTATGTAATCTCAGAAAAAATCAAGGGCTTTATGTAATCTCAGAAAAAATCAAGGGCTTTATGTAATCTCAGAAAAAATCAAGGGCTTTATGTAATCTCAGAAAAAATCAAGGGCTTTATGTAATCTCAGAAAAAATCAAGGGCTTTATGTAATCTCAGAAAAAATCAAGGGCTTTATGTAATCTCAGAAAAAATCAAGGGCTTTATGTAATCTCAGAAAAAATCAAGGGCTTTATGTAATCTCAGAAAAAATCAAGGGCTTTATGTAATCTCAGAAAAAATCAAGGGCTTTATGTAATCTCAGAAAAAATCAAGGGCTTTATGTAATCTCAGAAAAAATCAAGGGCTTTATGTAATCTCAGAAAAAATCAAGGGCTTTATGTAATCTCAGAAAAAATCAAGGGCTTTATGTAATCTCAGAAAAAATCAAGGGCTTTATGTAATCTCAGAAAAAATCAAGGGCTTTATGTAATCTCAGAAAAAATCAAGGGCTTTATGTAATCTCAGAAAAAATCAAGGGCTTTATGTAATCTCAGAAAAAATCAAGGGCTTTATGTAATCTCAGAAAAAATCAAGGGCTTTATGTAATCTCAGAAAAAATCAAGGGCTTTATGTAATCTCAGAAAAAATCAAGGGCTTTATGTAATCTCAGAAAAAATCAAGGGCTTTATGTAATCTCAGAAAAAATCAAGGGCTTTATGTAATCTCAGAAAAAATCAAGGGCCTTTATGTAATCTCAGAAAAAATCAGGGGGCTTTATGTAATCTCAGAAAAAATCAAGGGCCTTTATGTAATCTCAGAATTCAAGGGAAAAAAAAAGACTGTTGACGGTGCCGAGATTCGAACCAAGGACCTTTTGAATCATGGAGAATAATGTTTAGTTGTTTACCACTCCATCTATCTTTAGGTTTGTGTTTATTTTACTGTTCATTAAATATATATCTTGTGCCTTTTTTGTTGACACAAAAAGACAAACTATTCACAACCTATTCCTTTATTATAGAAGGTAATGATACGTTTGCGTTGACTAGAAATTTAATGGACTCATTGACATAATATCCTGCTTTTTTTGATATTTGACCAAAACTCATTTACTCAACTTCAGGAAGCTTACATAGTACCAGTAGCAACCAAAGACCTTCAAGCAGTAACCGTAGACAAGCTACCGAAACCGGTGGTGTTCCACGACGGCCGACTAGTCCACAAACTAACCCCGTTCACCGCCTTGATCACGATCCTTTGGATTCCGGTCGGGTTTCTTCTTGCATGCCTACGTATAGCAGCCGGTTGCCTTCTTCCCATGCCTTCAGTATACTACGCCTTTTGGGCACTTGGCGTACGTGTCTACATTAAAGGAACACCACCCCCGCCAGCCAAAAAGTCAACCGGTCAAACCGGAGTTCTTTTCATTTGTTCCCATAGATCTCTACTTGACCCCATCTTTCTCTCAACCGCCCTTGGTCGTCCTATCCCTGCGGTCACCTATTCATTATCAAGACTTTCGGAGATCATCTCCCCTATCAAAACTGTTAGGCTAAGTCGAGACCGAACCACGGATGCTAATATGATCAAGAAGCTTCTAGAAGAAGGTGATTTGGTTATATGCCCAGAAGGAACCACATGTAGGGAACCATTTTTATTAAGGTTTTCGGCTTTGTTTGCTGAGCTTACCAACGAATTGGCTCCAGTCGCGATGTCAAATAAGATGAGTATGTTTCATGGGACAACTGCAAGAGGATGGAAAGGCATGGACCCTTTTTATTTCTTTATGAACCCTAGTCCGGCTTATGAAGTTAACTTCTTGAACAAGTTACCTTATGAATTTACTTGTGCAAATGGGAAATCAAGTCATGATGTCGCGAATTATATTCAACGGATGATCGCATCAACTTTGTCATACGAATGCACGAATTTTACGAGAAAGGATAAGTATAAGATGTTGGCAGGAAATGATGGCACGGTTGGAACCGGAAAACCGAAAGTTGTATAAGGGAATTGAAGATCATGGGGTGTTATTAGAATTGTGGAAATGGTTTAATTGATAGTGATGTATGTTGTACCAAAATTAGTTGGAAAATGAAACTATATATATGTATCAGTTCAATTGTTTGGTAGATCCATATATAATTATTATAATAGGATTGTGTAAACTTAAATTGTTCTTTACCATATACGAGTATTATAAAGCATGCCTGACTTCAAAGCATATAGAATAGTTTCCGGTGCGAAATGAAATTCAAGAGCTAAGAAGTGTAACACCCGTCGTTTAAAAATATGGATTTCTAAAAATTTTTCGCCTAACGCATCAAAGAAAGCGGAAGTAAACTTTAAAAGACCAAACCAACAAAATCTGTTTGTTTTTTATATTAACTGGTGTTACTAGCTATATCATCAAAACAAGTTCAAATGGAAACCCATTGGTTGCCCAACATTAAACAACCGACAACATAGTAAACGCAAATCATAAATGTCTAATCATAAAGCAATCATCTAAAGCGAGCAACCACTATGGGTAACTATAGCCATCCTCATTGCAATCTACCCATGCCTCGCACTTCTCACATCTATCTGCTCTCTAATGTTGGACCTGAGGCACAACACGTTTAAAAAGAACAAGTGTTAGCTAACGAATTAGCTAAGTAAGATAACACATCATTAATAAAACATTTGTCCATTAAAACATTATAGAAGAGTCGTTTGAAATCGTTAAGGCACAAATCACATCATACATTACATCTCACATATCATATCATCACATCAAACATCTTCATATAGGATGGGTCATCCTAAATGTGCCTAGTCATCTTTTGCATCTTCACATCTAACATCAAACATCTTTGTAGTTGTGACATAAGTCACGCATCTCATATAACATATACATCTTTGTAAGGGTGACATAAGTCACGCATCTCATATAACATATACATCTTTGTAAGGGTGACATAAGTCACACCCGACTAGATGGACAAACCTTACGGTTGTACATCAATGTCGTTAAGGAATGGCAAGCCAATCCCGGAGTAATCCGTATGTTCAAGACAAATGGGGCGGGTCAGACCTCCCGTATTACTCTTCACATCTTTGACCATGTTGCAAGGAGCCACCAGGGCAACCACATCTACGCACCCGCCGGGCAAGGGCAAGTACGGGTTAAGCTTAACACTTTCACATCTAAATTACGAGCTCGATTTCACATCTCATATAGTTTTGGTGTTCATATTACCTAAACATTATCACATATACATCTTAACGTTTGGACCCTTAAACGTGCACGTGTCATGGCAACTTAATCAGTCTAGTGAGCTAGATGAACAAGCCATACATTCATGCACATTTCACATATCATCAACATATAATCACATTTCATTTCATCTCAAGACATTACATAGCATTTCATAGCATATCGTTACGTCTCATATCATTGCATAACATTTCATAGCATATCATTACATTTCATATCATATGGATTGCATTTCAGGCCTCAATAGTCATTTACATAGCCCATATCACCTCCCATGTAACCCTGAATACCCATAAGCAATCAAGATATCATTTGGGAAGTTATTATATGAAAACCATGTATTTATTGAACCCTCAGCGTGTCAAAGTAGTGTATCTTACCTCGTTGAAGAGCACAACAAATGATAACGTAAGTTACAAAGCTTTGCAAGTATTCCCGACTACCTATAATCATTGAACGACCATAATGAGCTAAACAAGTACCTACTTACTTAAGTTCATGAATCAAGTCTAAATATCTTTAAACATGACCCATGATAATGCTTGAAGCATCGGACGTTCGATTAATACTTTAGAGCTTACATAACTCGACGGAACTCGACATTCACTCACTAAATTAACCTTTCAGTAAAATTGGCATCATAATATTCTTTTGAAAGCATTACCATTAGAAAGTAGACTCTCTCACGATTCCGTGGATAGCTTATTTGTCAAAAACGGAGTTACGGTTCAAAAGTTATGGCCTTTTGAAAATTTTGTCGCTATTGCGTCGCAATGGGATAATTGTGTCTCAACTTAAGTCACTGCATTTTTGTTGCGCCTCAACTAAGTAGTTGCGCCGCAACTAGCCCCGATTCTGCACAAAAGTCATTGTTTAACCTCCAAAACTTAACCAAACACACCCCAAACGACCCCAAACCTTATGAACGACTTTTGTACCTCAAAATTCATCATTTTAAGACCATAATGATGCAATGAAATTATTGATTAACCCCTACTTGATTTGCATCACAATAACAAACATTTAATCACTCAAAACAACGTTAATCGATTATTAAACGCAACCGAATTCACCCCAACCCTTATGTCCAGGAATGTGATGATAGAATGGACCAATCAAACATCAAATCAAGAAGAGAATACCTTAATTACCTGTAGGCAGTGAGAAGGACATAATCTATGAACCAAATCTCACTCGAATCACCATTGAATCGCAAGAAACACACACGAATTGCTTGAGAGGATGAGGGGGCGGCTTTAGGGTTTGAGAAGAGAGGAGAAACTGAATTATGTGTGTGATTAGGGTCTAATTACAACCTAATCTGCTGTAGCAAGTTTCCCCACTTGACACCTTGAGTCCCCCAACCTTAAGAAATCACATTAAAGGCTCAAACTAGCTAATGGGAATACTTATCGACACATTAAACACATCTTGAACATCTAAAACATGTTAACACATACATCATTAAGGCATTATAACCTTACACACATAGCACCTTAATCACACGTGAGCATCAAATCGTCTAGAGACTTAACGGAGGCAAAGTGTTGACTTAACGACTCAGGTCAACCGTTAGACCAAAAGTTTGGAATGTTACAATTACCTCCCCCTTAAGAGGATTCCGTCCTCGGAATCACTTCAACCATGAACAGGTGGAGTAGTTCCCCCTCAGCATAGACCCGGTTTCCCAAGTCAAACTTTCTCCAAGAGTATGCCTCTATTTCGCAAACACAAAGTCAATTTGCTTCATACGAAGCTTATTTACTTAAGCCAAGAATCTTAAACGGCTCATATACAATCACTT
Source organism: Erigeron breviscapus (assembly GCA_034093135.1). Classification (NCBI taxonomy): domain Eukaryota; kingdom Viridiplantae; phylum Streptophyta; class Magnoliopsida; order Asterales; family Asteraceae; genus Erigeron; species Erigeron breviscapus. The sequence continues at coordinate 9,582,294 of CM067168.1, read as the reverse complement.
TCTTAGCACCAATACTCCCATCTTCCAATGGTGTCACATTGGTTTCATTATCACAGCATATGTTCAATAACACTCACGAAAGTACCATGGATGTCATCTACAAGCAATACACAAGCACATATTATATATCTTCTAGAGGTTACCCTTTTATGAAGATCAAACACAATACTTAACTAGACTCCATGCTTACTTCACCTATATACAAAATGGCAAGCTTTACCACGCATACATACTCATGAGTAACGAGAAAAGAAGCATTTTTATCAACTAGTTTATAACGACCCATATCACATCATTGCCCTTAAGGGTTATAAACAACTTCGTCACATAATACGTAGTCATCATATAAGTACATTTCTGCTTCGGAATAACCAATTGTTGCATCTTTTCCATATAGCGTTCGGTGCTCAGGTTTGACTTGAGCACAAGTCACACATTTTTGTACACACACTATCACATCACTCTTGATATTTGGCCATCATAAAATGGGCTTCAAATCTGCATACACCTTTGTACCACATGAATGAATATAATATCAGAACATATGGTCTTATCAACTTAGCATAGCCAAACTCATTGAACTTCTTACATAGTCTTTTCTACTTTACTTTACATTTCATCTGCTTCGTCATTTCTTTGGTGCAATCTTTAAATCAAAACAAGTAATCACCTCATTTCCTAAACCTTCATAAGTAGTACACACATTACATTTGGCGAAAGCTATTCATGTGGCAATTAAGCCCCTCATACGCATATTCTTATTAACTTGCTACCATAACTCACATGATTCATCTGAACAAAGGGTCGACTCGCCATAACTTTTGGTGCATAACATATCCCTCCATAGAGTCTTATCGTTAGACCATAATACCCACTTTGTTCGTAATAAGCTTTCTTTGCTCACCACAAAACCTTCAGTCACTTTTGAGCTAATCAGAACACTTCTTTAACGATTCCAACTTTATGAACTATTATCTTCATGATCTTTGGCTCCATAACTTTCCTTTTAATAACATGTCGTATCATGAAGTGACATCCAACGCCTATGGCATAACCATGGTTACATATGAACACAACAATAAACCTCAATGCACCATCGCACAATCATATGATTTTTTTTCCTGAGTTTCTAAACCATTCTTCCTCTTTCCCATCAATCTAGGGGTGATAGGCACAATTTAAGTTCACCATTCCCTTCATACTTTGCCCAACATATTTGAAAATTATTTACATAACGACCGTCTTGATTTGAAGCATTCAACAATTAGCTTTCACACTTTAAGAGAACTTCTTTAACATACATCTTCTCTTTCATGTCCAATGAAACGGTGCAATAGTTCACCAAGAAATGAGCATTCTTGGACAACCTGTCTACTAATGGCTCATATCATATCATTACCTTTAGCTTCCCACGCAACCTTGTCTCTTAGTCCATGATAACGTGACTCCTCACTTCCGTTAAAGGATCATTAAATAATTATTTTGTAACAAAACTCTCGGTGTCTAGTCTTGGCTTTTAACCCTATCACACGTCAACATATAAGATTTACTACACCTCGTATCATAATAGGTCGTATCACATTTCAGGCGGCATCCAAATAAGCATGTCACCACGGTTCATAAGCCTCCCCAAGTACAACTTTTGGTCATTTCATTCTCGGATACCAAAATCTTACTTTTAACTTATTACCTCATGATGGTTTATCTCGACTCTACTGACTATGCTCCAGTTCTACTACATTCTTTGTCCCAATGAACATTACCTTGAGCTGATTTGCCGTAGTCAAGCACTCACTATAACCTCGCAACCACGGACTTAGATAATATATAGAACTTTGTTCCTTTCAACATTAAGCGCCAGCTGCTCCCTTAGCTTTTACTCACTTTTGACGAATTTAAAACTAAGCCTCTTCGAGTTGGAAATCGTAATAACGCTCTTTACGTAAACGTAATGTTCTTCATCATACTTAGAATAGGCAAAATTTTCATTGATAGACGTAATGACTAAACGATCTAAATAAAACTTTAGACTTGATTCCTTAAATTCATACACAACAAAGACTTTCGTTATCATGAAGGTATTTCGAGAAACTCAATAGGATCATTATGAGGATAGAAATAACTGTAGCAGGACTATCATCATCAACAAATGGTAGCAAACTCTTAAATCTATCTTATAAAAAGAAATACATCCCACAATCGAAAACATTAATTTCTTCCTATAATGGAGAACAAAACGGAAGATGTGTTTGCATGAAAGTAGCACTAGACACACATCACTTGAAGGCTCGATCACACGTTCACAACGAAACTGGGAACATTATTAGAACATCTCAAAACTACGGGTGGCCTCACTTTAGAAATATAGTCTTTGCCTTACATGAGTAAATCACATAGGCGAGAAACATGATCAATTCGGAATAAGATGTTCTTAAAAACTTTTACTTCTTCTGCTTTAAGAAACTATAAATAACTCCATCATCCAACGTCTTAACTTTTCTTAAGGGAAAACTCATTTATCTTGAGAAGCAGTCATACATATAATTTGTACCAATATAAGATATCAACATCACCTTTACAATCATGCAATATAAGGAAGAATCTCCCCCGAAGATACTCGTACCAATCGTCACATATCGTCCCGTAGCGAAATCAAAACCAAACGAGTCGTAAATCCAAAACAGACCAAATTATGCGCCGCAGGGATGGTGCATGCGCCGCATATTTCAAAACTGGGCATATATGCGTCGCATGGGAGAAATGTAACACCCGACATTTAAAATTATGGGTTTTCAAAAACTTTTCAAAACTTTCACCTAACGGTGTTAAGAATTGCGGAAGAAATCTTTAAAAGTCAAACCGATAAAACAATTCGGTTCCTGCATTTATTGGTGTTACTTGCCATATCATAAAATAAATCTAAATGAAAACTCAACGGTTGCCCAACACAAAACAACCGTCTACAAAGTACTCTACAAATTCAGCAACACGAAAAATATAAATATGTCTAATAAGGTGTAGCATCTATGGGTAGCTAAAGTCATCAGCAAGCAATATACCCCCTCCTCGCTCTGCATTCCTCATCTACCTTCAAGCTAAACCTGAGGGAATCACACACATTTCAAGAAACAAGTGTTAGCTAACGAATTAGCTAAGTAAGATAACACCAACGTTATAAAGCTTTGTCCAATTAAAACGCTTCTACTTTATTGACAAAACGTTAAGGCACAACACACTTAATACACACACGAGTAAACTGCATATCAACTTAGGATGAATCACCCTAAATGTGCCTATTCTTCATTTAGTTCACACATTTACACACGTATCTTCGTTAACTACATTTAAGTGTAACATAAGTCACACCCGACTAGATGAGCAACCAAAAGCTAGTCATCATACGTCGTTAAGGAATGGCAAGCCAATCCCGGAGTAATCCGTATATGGAGGCGGGTCAGACCCCTCGTATTACTCAAACTGCGTTTCAATGACCATGTTGTAAGGAGCCACCCAAGCAACCTCACGTTCACGCACCCGCCGGGCTAGGGCAAGTACGGGTTAAGCTTAACACTTTTCTGCATATCAATTTATGAGCTCGGTTTCACACATTATTAATTTAGGCATCACACAACCTAAACATTTCACACATTATTAGTTTAGGCATCACACAACCTAAACATTTCACACATTATTAGTTTAGGCATCACACAACCTAAACATTTCACACATTATTAGTTTAGGCATCACACAACCTAAACATTTCACACATTATTAGTTTAGGCATCACACAACCTAAACATTTCACACATTATTAGTTTAGGCATCACACAACCTAAACATTTCACACATTATTAGTTTAGGCATCACACAACCTAAACATTTCACACATTATTAGTTTAGGCATCACACAACCTAAACATTTCACACATTATTAGTTTAGGCATCACACAACCTAAACATTTCACACATAATCTTCATTACGTTTGGGCCCTTAAACGTGTAAGTGACATGGCAACCTAGAAAGTCTAGTGAGCTAGGTGAACAAGCCACATAAGCATGCACATATCAAGAATCAACATCATTACTACATTTCATGCATAACAGAATACTACATTACACCATCCTTCATTTCATAACATTTGGGACTGCATTTCAGGTCTCATGGTCAACTACATAACCCACAATACCTCCCGTGTAACCCCATATGCCCACATGCAATATAAAGATACCAAATGGGAAGTTATTATTCAAAACCAGCTTTGTTGGATTCCCCCAGCGTGTCAAAGTAGTGTATCTTACCTCCGAGGAGCGCACGTCAACCGATAACTAAGTTACCGTGCAAAGCAAATAATCTCGTCTACCTATATTTAGTAAACGACCATTAGACACGCTAATACTCACGTTACTAAGGTCATATCTCAGACCTCAACACCCACAAACAAGACCCACAACAACGACTACGCATTGGAGGTTCAAAAGTTAAACTCATTTCGAAACTGACACTGTTGCGCCGCAACTTATCTTTCTGTATTATGGTTGCGCCGCAACCTACACATTGCGCCGCAACACTCCAGTTGCGCCGCAACACTTTATGTTGCGCCGCAACACTTTATGTTGCGCCGCAACCTCCAGTTGCGCCGCAACACTTTATGTTGCGCCGCAACTTATTCTTCTGGAATTTAGTTGCGCCGCAACCCGTTGCGATTCTGCACAACTTCGATCGATTGAACCCCAAACCAACACCAAACGATTCCAAATCAAATATCAGACCTTAATACATCAAAATGCTTCATTTTCAAACCATTATAATGCAAATAACTCCTTTATTAAACCACACATGATTTGCATTATCAAAACAAACGTTATTTCGACATCAATTGACCCTCCAATGGTCTAGATCTGATTTCTAATGACTCATGCAATTGAAAAGGCATAAAATCAAAATCAATATACTTCTATTACCTGAAGATCACAATGGGGATGCGAAATACTCGATCAATCACTCCTAAATCGCACTTTTGAAGGATTTTCGGCTTAGAAACTTGGTAAGGGATCAAAGGGGTGGTTAGGGCTTGAGAGAAAACTAATATGGCTGCCAATGATGAACTAATGACTCCCTCAAAGACCCTAATCCCGTTTTTTACTTTCACCACATGTCAAAATTGATCCCTAGACTTCCAAACATCTCATAACTAGTCAAAAACTACCATATGGACCATATATAACATGATTACTTCTTTAAATACCACTACATAGGAATTTAACTACATTTTACACACATATATACTTCATTATACATTTAGGCTTTCAAGCCTCACACAAATCACACAATTACTACATATAAGCATTAAATCTAATATAGACTTAACGACACATTATGTTGACTTAACGACACATTAACTTACTTAAGAACATTATGTTACTTAACGACACATTATGTTGACTTAACGACACATTATGTTGACTTAACGACACATTATGTTGACTTAACGACACATTATTTGACTTAACGACACATTATTTGACTTAACGACACATTATGTTGACTTAACGACACATTATGTTGACTTAACGACACATTATGTTGACTTAACGACACATTATGTTGACTTAACGACACATTATTTGACTTAACGACACATTATTTGACTTAACGACACATTATGTTGACTTAACGACACATTATGTTGACTTAACGACACATTATGTTGACTTAACGACACATTATGTTGACTTAACGACACATTATGTTGACTTAACGACACATTATGTTGACTTAACGACACATTATGTTGACTTAACGACACATTATGTTGACTTAACGACACATTATGTTGACTTAACGACACATTATGTTGACTTAACGACACATTATGTTGACTTAACGACACATTATGTAGACTTAACGACACATTATGTTGACTTAACGACACTAGTCAACTGTTAAATAAAAAGTTGGGATGTTACAATTACCTCCCCCTTAAGAGGATTCCGTCCCCGAAATCTCATCAATAAGGAATAACTCCGGATACTTTTCCTTCATTACTGCTTCAGTTTCCCACGTTAAGCTTTCTCCATGATTATGCTTCCACTTTATCAACACTAAATCGATTACTTTCCGGCGTAGCTTCTTTTGCTTCCTTCCAAGTATCGCCACTGGTTCATCTACCATTCTCTTCATTGGGTCAATACTCACATCTTCAATAGGAATCACACTTGACTCCTCGGCTAAGCATTTCCTCAAGTAGGATACATGAAAGGTGTTGTGAATTCCATCCAATTCTGGAGGCAATTCCAACTGATATGCTAGATCCTTAATGCGTTTCAAGATCTTAAAAGGTCCAATGAAACGTGGACTCAACTTTCCCTTCTTTCCAAATCGAATGACTCCTTTCCATGGTGAGACTTTCAGCATCACCAAATCCCCAACATTGAACTCAATCGGTCTCCTTTTCTTATCTGTATATGTTTTCTGTCTTTCTCTAGCCACACGCAAAGCGTCTTTAGCCACATTAACTTTTTCAGAGGTGATTTCAATGATTTCAGGACCGGTTAATTGCTTCTCACCGGGCTCCATCCAACAACTTGGAGTCCTACATCTTCTTCCATATAGCATCTCAAATGGTGGCATTCCAATACTTGCATGGTGACTATTGTTGTAAGCAAACTCAATCAACTTCAAATGATCATCCCATGCTCCACCATACTCTAGTACACACGTCCTCAACATATCCTCCAATGTTTGAATAGTTCTCTCACTTTGCCCATCGGTTTGAGGATGATAGGCGGTACTCAAATTTATTCTACTACCCAACTCCCGTTGTAGACCCTTCCAAAAGTTTGACACAAATCTCGAGTCTCGGTCCGAAACGATAGATAAAGGAACTCCATGTTTTGAGACTACTTCATCAATGTACATCTTTGCCATCTTCGTTAAGGGTACATCTTGTCGGGTTGCTAGAAAATGTGCACTCTTCTTCAATCGATCCACAATAACCCATATCATATCATTCTCTTTTGGCGTCTTTGGTAGCTTCGTTACAAAATCCATGGTGATATGATCTCATTTCCACTCCGGGATCTCTAATTGATGTAACAATCCATACGGCTTTCGATGGTCGGTCTTCACTCGTGCACAAGTCAAACATTTTGCTACAAAATGAGCTACTTCTCCTTTGATATCCGGCCACCAATAAATCGGTTTCAAATCTGCATACATCTTGGTAACACCGGGATGAACTGAGTATCTACTTCTATGAGCTTCTTCAAGGATCAATTGAATGGTTGTCATCTAGTCGGGTGTACCTTATGTTACACATTTGACGCAGTTAAAATGCAGTAATGCAGTTAAAATGTAGTAAAGCAGTTAAAACGTAGTAAAGCAGTTAATGTTACACATTTGACGCAGTTAAAATGCAGTGATGCAGTTAAAATGTAGTAAAGCTAGTTAAAACGTAGTAAAGCACTTAATGTAGAAAGCAGTTATGTGGTTATATGTGTGTAATGAAGTAATGCAGGATATGCACATTTAGGGTGGTTCATCCTATTATGAAGTATTGTTGTGATTGTGTGTTTGATGTGTGTTGTGCCTTAATGAAGTGTTTAAATCCATAATGTTTGAAATGGACAAATGTTTTATAACTTGAGTGTTATCTTACTTAGCTAATTCGTTAGCTAACACTTGTCTTTTGAAATGTGTTGCTCCCTCAGGTTTAGCTAGTTGAGGTAGTTGATGAAGAAGAGTGAGGAACGGGTAGATTACTTGATGAAGACTTTAGCTACCCATAGTTGCTGCACATTTCTAGACTTTTATTTATGACTTGTCATTTATGAAGTTTGCATGTTATGTAGTCATTTTTGGAAACCCGTATTTTTAAATGAAGGGTGTTACAAGACATATGCACCGCATATTTCAATTAATTTTGTCACAGAAAACACCCAACGTTTTGAGCACACAAGATATGCGCCGCATGAAAGGTCCATGCGCCGCATATCGGGCTCCCTTCAGAAGGCCTAATCTCAAAACTGGGTGGATGTGCACCGCACCCCCTTTTGGTGTGCCACATCTCATCCAGCTCGACCAAGTACCCCATGTTTTAATCCTTTAAACGAATTCTTTTTCAAACTCCTAACCTTAATCCCAAGCACAACTTTAACACTTCGCAGCTCGAATGTAGCCTCACATCATAACATAGTGTTCATAGAATGGAAGAGTTTCATGGTTAAGGGTTCAATCGACTTTAGTCTTAACTTCTTTACTTGCTTCAACTTCATCATTCTTTAATCCATAGATACATGACTTTTCTTCACGTGGTTAAATATGTTATCATCTAGTGATTCCATCATTCTCATCTTCACTACATTCGGATCAGCACAGACACAGTCTCACAAACACACACATGTAGTGATACAGTTACAATTACGTTCGCGACCGGAATTGTAACTATATCCTTCCATACGTGTGCCCGGTAACCCTTCTATGCCTCACCTACTTATAACCCTTCAAGTATCCAGCATCAACTCTACTCGTCAAACTTCAAGTCCATGTCCTTTAAGCCCGTGGGCTCAACAACATAATACAACACTTCAGATAAATCTTACCAACTTCGTTACTTTCTACTCCGGTCAACACAAGCATGGTCGTACAAACACGCTCGCGTCGTGATACGCTTGCAATTATGTTCCGGACCATAATTGTAATTGTATCACTTCACATGCATGTTAATTACCACATGTGTATATCACACTCTTTCATCGATTCCATTCACACAATCCTTATCATCCATACAACATCTCATTTCCGTTACGGTCCTTGTCACTAACCTCGTGGGTTGGACACCATTGACGGGACACCATTTCACCTAATCCAACAAATTTCCTTTCATTTCAACCACTTCACACATAAATGTAAAGCACAAGGTTATCAAACTCAATTAGAGAAATAGAAAACCACCTCGAGGACCGTCTATCGTAGCAATAGAATAATTAGCGATTGAGAAGCGAGAAATGGAATAATAAAGGCTAAAAGACACATTCACATATCAATAACACTCATCACATAGCCTTAATCCTACACGCTCACTCATCCCAAACCCGTCCTAAGGCATTTCATCTCAAAGGCTAAGCATACCTACTTAAGCCTAACTTGATCTCTATCGGTTTATGTCCAATTCCTAAGGCAAACCTATAGTCATTGGTTCACTTAAACCATTTCTCTGATACCAACTTGTAACACCCGTCATTTAAAAATATGGATTTCCAAAAAAATTTCGCCTAACGGCATCAAAGAAAGCGGAAGTAAACTTTAAAAGACCAAACCAATAAAATCTATTTGGTTCATTTATTAACTGGTGTTACTAGCTATATCATCAAAACAAGTTCAAATGGAAACCCATCGGTTGCCCAACATTAAACAACCGACAACATAGTAAACGCAAATCATAAATGTCTAATCATAAAGCAATCATCTAAAGCGAGCAACCACTATGGGTAACTATAGCCATCCTCATTGCAATCTACCCATGCCTCGCACTTCTCACATCTACCTGCTCTCTAATGTTGGACCTGAGGGCACAACACGTTTAGCTAACGAATTAGCTAAGTAAGATAACACATCATTAATAAAACATTTGTCCATTAAAACATTATATAATAGTCGTTTGAAATCGTTAAGGCACAAATCACATCATACATTACATCTCACATATCATATCATCACATCAAACATCTTCATATAGGATGAGTCATCCTAAATGTGCCTAGTCATCTTTTGCATCTTCACATATAACATCTAACATCTTTGTAGTTGTGACATAAGTCACGCATCTCATATAACATATACATCTTTGTAAGGGTGACATAAGTCACACCCGACTAGATGGACAAACCTTACGGCTGTACATCAATGTCGTTAAGGAATGGCAAGCCAATCCCGGAGTAATCCGTATGTTCAAGACAAATGGGGCGGGTCAGACCTCCCGTATTACTCTTCACATCTTTGACCATGTTGCAAGGAGCCACCCGGGCAACCACATCTATGCACCCGCCGGGCAAGGGCAAGTCCGGATTAAGCTTAACACTTTCACATCTAAATTACGAGCTCGATTTCACATCTCATATAGTTTAGGTGTTCATATTACCTAAACATTATCACATATACATCTTAACGTTTGGGCCCTTAAACGTGTACGTGTCATGGCAACTTAATCAGTCTAGTGAGCTAGATGAACAAGCCATACATTCATGCACATTTCACATATCATCAACATATAATCACATTTCATTTCATCTCAAGACATTACATAGCATTTCATAGCATATCGTTACATCTCATATCATTTCATAACATTTCATAGCATATCATTACATTTCATATCATATGGACTGCATTTCAGGCCTCAATAGTCATTTACATAGCCCATATCACCTCCCATGTAACCCCGAATACCCATAAGCAATCAAGATATCATTTGGTAAGTTATTATATGAAAACCATGTTTTTGTTAAACCCTCAGCATGTCAAAGTAGTGTATCTTACCTCGTTAAAGAGCACAACAAATGATAACGTAAGTTACCAAGCTTTGCAAGTATTCCCGACTACCTATAATCATTGAACGACCATAATGAGCTAAACAAGTACCTACTTACTTAAGTTCATGAATCAAGCCTAAATATCTTTAAACATGACCCATGACAATGCTTGAAGCATCGGACGTTCGATTAATACTTTAGAGCTTACATAACTCGACGGAACTCGGCATTCACTCACTAAATTAACCTTTCAGTAAACTTGGCATCATAATCATCTTTTGAAAGCATTACCATTAGAAAGTAGACTCTCTCACGATTTTGTGGATAGCTTATTTGTCAAAAACGGAGTTACGGTTCAAAAGTTATGGCATTTTGAAAATTCTGTCGCTATTGCGTCGCAATGGGATAATTGTGTCGCAACTTAAGTCACTGCATTTTTGTTGCGCCTCAACTAAGTAGTTGCGCCGCAACTAGCCCCGATTCTGCACAAACGTCATTGTTTAACCTCCAAAACTTAACCAAACACACCCCAAACGACCCCAAACCTTATGAACGACTTTTGTACCTCAAAATTCATCATTTTAAGACCATAATGATGCAATGAAATCATTGATTAACCCCTACTTGATTTGCATCACAATAACAAACATTTAATCACTCAAAACAACGTTAATCGATTATTAAACGCAACCGAATTCACCCCAACCCTTATGGCGAGGAATGTGATGATAGAATGGACCAATCAAACATCAAATCAAGAAGAGAATACCTTAATTACCTGTAGGCAGTGATAAGGACATAATCTATGAACCAAATCTCACTCGAATCACCATTGAATCGCAAGAAACACACACGAATTGCTTGAGAGGATGAGGGGGCGGCTTTAGGGTTTGAGAAGAGAGGAGAAACTAAATTATGTGTGTGATTAGGGTCTAATTACAACCTAATCTGCTGTAGCAAGTTTCCCCACTTGACACCTTGAGTCCCCCAACCTTAAGACATCACATTAAAGGCTCAAACTAGCTAATGGGAATACTTATCGACACATTAAACACATCTTGAACATCTAAAACATGTTAACACATACATCATTAAGGCATTAAAACCTTACACACATAGCACATTAATCACACGTGAGCATCAAATCGTCTAGAGATTTAACGGAGGCAAAGTGTTGACTTAACGACTCAGGTCAACCGTTAGACCAAAAGTTTGGGATGTTACAAGAAGGGGGCCAACAAGCCCCTTTGAAGCTAATGCCTTAGAAGCTACAGGACATAGAAGCAGGCCAACAAGTGGATTGAATCTTTTCCAGTCTAGAGACTGGCCTTCGAAACAAAGGATTGAAAATTCATTCTGCTTTGGACAAGATAAGTGGACAGATGAGATGAATAATACATGAACTGATAAGCTAAGCGGGGTTCCCCTTTGAGATCTCTCAACCTAAAGGCTTTAATCAGAGGTGGGTCTTTCAACCGCCTACTCTTTCGATGAAGGGTGCACTACAAGATGAATGGACCAAATATGATAAATGATGCTATTTTTGCATGTAGCTTTTGTAAGTGAAAAACTATCATTAGTTATATCTCTAACATGTAATGATAAAAACAAGATAAAAGAAATTAAGATTAATTAGCTAGAGGTGTTCATTAATTGGTTAGACCCAAAAAACTGCCGAATTCAAATGGATTTGGATTGATTGGTTTTGGGACGGGTTATTAGTTCAAACCGAATTATTTAAGTGGTTTTTAGTTCGGATGGTATAGGCTGGTACTAAAACAAAAGTTCGGGCCGGATTGCCCGTAACCCAGTATACTCTTCAAAGAACATGGGGAATAATAATGGAGGATTTTTAGAGACAAATTGATTTCAAAATTAATATTTTGAAATCCTTTATTCCTTTCATTGAAATTGAAATACCTGCCTAATGCCCAATTTGTGAAACCAAACTATATAAATTAATAGGATTCCAGTACTCTTGTCAAGAATCATGAATCAACTTGTTGCTAGTCTGTTCTTCTGTTGTTGGTTTGATTTGCAATCATGAAAACGTCAACTGTTACCATAGTAGTTGCATGAATCAAAACGGATACTAAAGTGGATCCTCCATAGGCCATAGCATCAGGTGACCAATTACCCGATCCTATATGTGCATATTTGATATTTCCCAACATCAATAAGAAGTAAAAGACAAATAAGAGTCATGGCATTCAATTTCATATTGTGAGAAATCTAAAAACTTCTAGAGGCAATAGCACAAGCAAAAATGGTGGAAAAGTACATTGATTAAATGAGAGTAAAACAACCCAAAATACCATGAGCTGATACAAAATCACCTACTCGATGATCAATTGACAAACATAGCTTATCGAAAGGTTCAAACTTTTATCTACTTATTAATTGAAACCCGTCATTTTAGAATTTTATTAAAACCTCGAGTAAAATGCCACGCCCAATTTTTTGGGAAATCCACTTATTATCATGGTATTCTAAAAGTTTTCTATATATATATATATATATGGCACACACATAAACGAACAACTAATTACAAGGTCATTTTTATATATGGAAAGCTTGAAAACATAAAATAAATATATATATACGAGAATAATATCCAATCCTTCAAAGACGGAGTATGAGAGAGATGCAATGTACACATTCATGCCTAGACAAGGATATAAAGACTGTTTTGAATGAAAACTTAAATATAGGTAAGCAAAAGACTTGATAGGTTCTAAAATGAAACTTTATATAGAATTGTGCAACGTACACGAATCATATGTTGTGCTCTCTCAATGTCATCGCCGAACTTTTGAAAACATTATCATGTAAAATAAACACGAAAATAGAAAGTTAACAGAAAATGTTGCGACGTATCTTCGAATCGAAATCCGAAATGCAGACCTATATGGACTATGGAGCACTTATGCACAATTGGATCATTTGTATGTGGTTTTTTTTTATTTTTTATTTTAGCTCATGGGTTGGAGACTTGGAGCTTATTTTTTAACTAGAATTTTAACCCGGCGTTGCCCCGGATCGCCGTCGCATCATGCAAACATACATATAGCATTACCCAAAAGTTTGGAAACTTAAAGTTTACTATAAGGGGTAGAAAGTTAAAATATTGGGCTGCCAAAGTTGGAAAAACCAAGAGTTCGACGGCAAAAGTTAAAAACCTTATAATAAGTGATAAAAAGTAAAAAATAAAGATTTGATGATTAAAGTTAAAAAACTTTTGTAGAAGTAAATTATACTTACAACTTTGTACCCGGACGTTGCCCCGGATCGCCGTCGCATCATGCAAACATACATATAGCATTACTCAAAAGTTTGGAAAGGGGTAAAAAGTTAAAATAATGGGTTGCCAAAGTTGAAAAACCTAAGAGTTCGATGGTAAAATTTAGAAACCTTATAATAAGTGATAGAAAGTAAACCAAAAAATTAGTTGATAAAAATTTAAAACTTTTGTAAAAACTTTGTCAAAGTAAACTACATTTAAGTTTCTATAAAATTTTTAGACTAAAGTAAAAAAACCAAAAAATTAGTTGATAAAAATTTAAAACTTTTGTAAAAACTTTGTCAAAGTAAACTACATTTAAGTTTCTATAAATTTTTTAGACTAAAGTAAAAAAACCAAAAAGTTAAGCGGTAAAAATACGAAGTTCTAAAAGTATACTATCGCAAAAAAAAAAAAAAAAAAGAAAAAAAAAAGAAAGAAAATGACAAAATTGCTGATGTCAGCATGACCAATCCCACGGGAAATGTATATATATATAATAATTTACTTTTACTGTTTTACATTATACACATTTGGTCTAACATCAGTTGGCCCATAGGCCCATACATCTTAAATCATTTTCGCTATTTAGCAATTCTACGAGAAAATAAATCAACTCAGGAAAGTATCACCTCAACTATTCCGCTTGAACTTGTCCGGAGGGTGTTTGATAGGAGGGAATCATAAAGAATGGAAATCTAAAAAAAATAAAAATAGTGGGAAAGAGATTGAGTATTTGAAAAAAGAATGGATTATGTCGTTTGGTACAAACGGAGAATAAATATAAGAAAAATACAAAATTTTAATTAATAATTAAAGTTAAGACATATAACATCATAAAAACAAAAACAAAATATTTTTCTTCCATTGTCACCAATTCTCTACAATTTCTAGAGAATGGAGAGAATAGAGAATGGAAACAATTCTCACTTCTCCATTCTCGATATCATTCTCCGGTGCAACCAAACAAGATAAGTCTTTCTCATTTTCTTTCTCCCCTTTCCATTCTATCGTACCAAACACCCCTTGAAGTTTGAGAGTACTTCAAGTTTTTAATAACATTTTTAGCAACATTTTTAGGTCACTCATATATTAATAAGTCAAATATATACGCAATTTTACTATTATATACATTCATCCTGTGTGTCAAATTAAAAGTAAATGTTGATAGAAATAATGTGATAAATTAAATATTAAAATCAACATCTAAATTTGTAGATTATTAATACTCCACACTTTCTATAAGCCATTTTTAACAATGTATACCTTATTTATGTATGTTGTACAATCAGTTAAAATCACTTTTATAACTTATAGTCACTAACTTTAATTAATAAATCTATAAATAAATATAAATAAATTATTTATATAATGTCATGGTCAAAAAATGTAGTTGTATAAAATAATTAAACTAATTTGTTATGACACATTTAAAATTTGTACATCTATATAACAACTAAGAAATATAAAATTATGACCATATACATCGGTAGGAATAATGTAAACTGTCGACACTACAAAAGAAATATGATAATTATCCATGCCTTTATTAAGCGTGGAAAATTTATAAGAATTTATCACACTTACAAATGTGTAAAAATTATATTGTACGAGTATTAAAATTTCACGCTTATAATTGTATATAGATAATTATTATTAACTATAAAAATTCACACTAAAAAATGTATAGAAATTTATCACACACTTAAGTGTGTTGTCATACTTAAGATGGTTGAGCCTAATGAAGATGAGCGGTCCATGTGTCGTCATACAAAGATTGTTGAATCTAACGAAGACAGAACTTGTCAAAATTGGTTAGCGCGACAAATAATAAAAATTCTGTGTTTTCATATGTGTAAAGCTATAGTAAACTAAAAATGTATAGAAATTTATCCACACTAAAATGTGTGACGTTTTAAAAATCCATAATTTGTCACACCACTTTTGTCCACATTAAGTTAATTGTTTGTATTGGCATGGTAATATTTCTTAAAGAGAAAATCACATGATTAGCCAAATTTCATTGCGATTATACCAGATTAGCCAAGTTTTTTTGGATTTTCACAAAATAGCCAACAAAATCGCAATAAACTGATAAAATCGCAATAAGATCTTTAAAATTGCAATGAGAACATCAAAATCGCAATAAGATTAACGGAATCGCAATGAGAGTATGAAGAATCGCAACGAGATTCTGAGAATCGCAACGAGATCCTGAGAATCGCAATGCGATCCTTCTGCATAATCTCTATGAGATTCTGCAGAATTTCTACGAGATTATCAGAATCGCATAGAGATTATCAGAATCTTGTTGCGATTCTGCAGAATCTTGTTGCGATTCTGCAGAATCTGTTGCGATTCTCAGAATCTGTTGCGATTCTGCAGAATCTTGTTGCGATTCTTGCAGAATCTTGTTGCGATTCTGCAGAATCTTGTTGCGATTTTGAAGTTCTTATTGCGATTTTGTAGATCTCATTGCGATTTTGTCAGTTTATTGCGATTTTGTTGGTTATTTTGTGAAAATACAAAAAAACTTGGCTAATTTGGTATAATCGTAATGAAATTTGGCTAATGACACGATTTTCTCTTTCTTAAAATGCTCACATATAACTTGGTAGAAATAGACCTTAAAATACATTGTAACATTCGCGATTTTTGACTTGTTTGACTTGTAATTAACGTGATTAAACGTGTTTAAATGTGATCTAATTTCACGATTTAGTGAAATATTATCGAATTCGACCCGTTGACTTGACGTATAACTTGACTTAATTCATCCTTGAATAATGAAATGATTGATTATTAATTGACGATTTTTATGACGTGTGTAATGCTAGTTGGGTATACTTTGACGTGTTAGTCGATTTTATGACGTGTGTAATGCTAGTTGGGTATACTTTGACGTGTTAGTCGATTTTATGACGTAAGACGACTTGTGATTTAGTAGAATCGTAACCCGGGTGATCTCATTGCGATTTGTAGAATCTCATTGCGATTTGTCAGTTTATTGCGATTTTGTAGAATCTCATTGCGATTTTGAGATCTCATTGCGATTTTGAGATCTCATTGCGATTTTGAGAATCTCATTGCGATTTTGAGATCTCATTGCGATTTTGTAGATCTCATTGCGATTTTGTAGATCTCATTGCGATTTTGTAGATCTCATTGCGATTTTGTAGAATCTCATTGCGATTTGTCAGTTTATTGCGATTTTGTAGATCTCATTGCGATTTTGAGATCTCATTGCGATTTTGTAGATCTCATTGCGATTTTGTAGAATCTCATTGCGATTTGTCAGTTTATTGCGATTTTGTAGATCTCATTGCGATTTTGTAGATCTCATTGCGATTTTGTAGATCTCATTGCGATTTTGTCAGTTTATTGCGATTTTGTAGATCTCATTGCGATTTTGAGTTTATTGCGATTTTGTAGATCTCATTGCGATTTGCAGTTTATTGCGATTTTGAATCTCATTGCGATTTTGAGATCTCATTGCGATTTTGAATCTCATTGCGATTTTGAGATCTCATTGCGATTTTGTAGATCTCATTGCGATTTTGTAGATCTCATTGCGATTTTGTCAGTTTATTGCGATTTTGTAGATCTCATTGCGATTTGCAGTTTATTGCGATTTTGTAGAATCTCATTGCGATTTGCAGTTTATTGCGATTTTGAGATCTCATTGCGATTTTGTAGATCTCATTGCGATTTTGTAGATCTCATTGCGATTTGTCAGTTTATTGCGATTTTGTAGATCTCATTGCGATTTGCAGTTTATTGCGATTTTGTAGATCTCATTGCGATTTTGTAGAATCTCATTGCGATTTGCAGTTTATTGCGATTTTGTAGATCTCATTGCGATTTTGAGATCTCATTGCGATTTTGTAGAATCTCATTGCGATTTGCAGTTTATTGCGATTTTGAAGTTCTCATTGCGATTTTGTAGATCTCATTGCGATGTTGTCAGTTTATTGCGATTTTGTTGGTTATTTTGTGAAAATACAAAAAAACTTGGCTAATTTGGTATAATCGTAATGAAATTTGGCTAATGACACGATTTTCTCTTTCTTAAAATGCTCACATATAACTTGGTAGAAATAGACCTTAAAATACATTGTAACATTCGCGATTTTTGACTTGTTTGACTTGTAATTAACGTGATTAAACGTGTTTAAATGTGATCTAATTTCACGATTTAGTGAAATATTATCGAATTCGACCCGTTGACTTGACGTATAACTTGACTTAATTCATCCTTGAATAATGAAATGATTGATTATTAATTGACGATTTTTATGACGTAAGACGACTTGTGATTTAGTAGAATCGTAACCGGGTGATCCATGGGTCGACCCATGACCCATGAACCACCACCATTGACCCAACCTTATCCTAATCCCCCACCCAAGTCTTCCACTCCATTCAATCATTCAATTCATCCTCCAACCCTTTCTCTCTCTCACTAAATGTTAGACCAAACTCTCTCTCTCTCTAAATTCTTGGGTCATTAATTGTTACTTCAAGCAAGATTTGTAGTAGATTCATCATCATTATCATCACCTTAATCATATATAAAAAGTTGAAGTCTTCAAGTGTAAGGAAACTCTCCAATCGGGTCAAAAATTCGGATTTAGACTCTTAGTGAAGGATTTGTAAGTAAAATTCATCTCAAAACTACCATTTTATGTTTATAATCATGTCCTAAGTCTAACCTAAACAATCCTTGGTTAATTTTCGGGTCAAACGCATCATGGGTCGAAATTAGGGTTTACAACTTGTTACATATTAATGTGTATATTATATATACTTATAGGTTTCGGACACGTGGAGCCTATTGAACGCTTATAACCTCTTCTTAACTCGGTATTAACTTCTTTTGCCGATCAAGGTGAGTTCCGTAGCTCCCTACTCAATTGAGATTCGGGCTAAAAAGTGTACATACTTGTTTGATTGTTGATTAATTGAACATTCGATGGACGTTTGACTAAATGCTCGTTTTATTATGCTTTCGATTGTGAATACATGATGTGGTTTGGATAGTGTACATACATGGAAGACGATTATGCCTTCAATGAGTTGTAGATGTGGTGGGAAGGCTGCGGGTGACCCTATATATAAGCATCTATGATTCCTTGAAGGTATAGCCGTATGAAGTGTATGTGCATTATGTTGTCGTTAACTAGGGACGTTATGTTATGATTCGTGACGTTGAATAACTAGATGATTGCTTGTATTTACATGTTTGTACGTGTTTATGACGAGACGTTATGGAGTGTTAAATCCATATTATATACTTATTGAGACGAAAGACGTTATATTTATTATATATTATATAAGACGTGGACGGTGGATTGACGAATCCACACCCGGTATGATCATGGCCACATTATGACGATATTATATATTAAAGATGTTATTTATTATATATTGTATAAGACGTGGACGGTGGATTGACGAATCCACACCCGGTATGATCATGGCCACATTATGACGATATTATATATAAAGGACGATTATTGGACGTTTAGTTATTGTATGGACGATATTATATATATATATAGACGATTATTGGACGTTTACGTTATTGTATGGACGATATTATATATATATATGGACGATTATTGGACGTTGACGTTATTGTATTGACGATATTATATATATATATATTGGACGATTATTTAATATTGATATATTTATTATTTATATATATATATATATATATATGGACGATTATTGGACGTTGACGTTATTGTATTGACGTTGCTATATTTATATTGACGATTATTGAACGTTGACGTTATTGTATTGACGTTGTTATATTTATATTGACGATATTTGAGACGTTGACGTTATTGTATTGACTTGTGCTAACGTGTACCCTTTTAGGGTTTTCTTTGACGTGATTAGGTATTCTAATCCCCGTATATCGTTAACGGTTGATATCCCGACACTTGATTCCTATTACTTACCCCTACGAACTCACCAACTTTATGTTGACGCGTTTTAGTACACTTTTCAGGTGAACAGGTGAATCAAAGGACGTATTGGAAGTTTCATTGCATGCTAGGATTGGACTTGGACTTATCCTTGGATCCGTGATCCATTATTTTCCCGCTTAAGGGTTATGCTTATGTGTGATCCGGTACTTGCATTCTTGAATGGTTAGTATGGATTAATGAATCTTATTTATGCATTTAGTTTTACTCTACATAATTTCCATGTCGTGTTGTGCTTTTCTTGTGATATCCCATTATTCCGCCTAGTTGGGGTGTTACAGAATGGTATCAGAGCCGTGGTTGTAGAGAATTAGGTGGATTGACCTAGCCTATAGCCACTGCACCCACATTTCATATTAGCATGCATGATAGGGAAATTTTGTGTGCAACGTGAGTTGTATGAAGCACAAAACTTATTTAAACGGAGTTCGTAGGGTTTACATGACTCGTTGACTTGATTGATATGTGATTGACGTATGTGTTAGTGTCGGGATATCACCGTGGCCCGTCGGATTGACGTTGACGTATACTCTTGTAACTTATTTTAATTGTTTGACCCTAGCAAAGTGAAATGATGGCATTAGCGGAGTATGACGCTCGGTAACCCTAGAAGAGCCTGATCAACGATTATGTGGTTACCCTATGTCATATGCAAGTTAATGACCTCGTGGATTGCGCATTGTGGATAAAGCATAGTAGGTAACCCGGTATGTCTAATGAGTGTTGGTTGGGTGGAGGGTTAGCCGCTGGTACACCCTGTATACATACCCAACCAATACTTAGAGGGCATAACGGAACCGAATCCCAACATCCATTCAATATATTAACGGTGTGGAGGGAAAGCCGCTGGTATCACCTGTATACAAACACCTTTAATGTATTGAATGTTGAAGTTAGATTCGGACTATGCTTTACCCGCCTTGTTAATGACTTGACCCCCTTTTTATTTGTACGAATTGGTTTGAAATTGCGATATTGATTGAGAATTGAATGAAACGATGATGTGTTGCCTTGTTACATTTGAATTTGAAGGTTGATTTGAATGATTTGATTTTGGTTGAATTGGAATTGTGTAATTGGTTAGAAGGTGAATGAAATGATGATGACATAGTTTACTGCCATGATAATATCCCGTAGAGATACATGTTCTTGTAATGGCTTAGGAAAGTCAAATATCGGATTGTTTTGGTTATATGACGGTTGATTTCGAATGTTCTTGTGGGAATAGTGAGGATTTACTTGGTAACCCAACACGTGTGTTCAAGGAAAGATGGATAGACCAGGGAGAGCTAACATGAATTATAGGCGCCAAAACGAGTGAGAGGATCCGGTTGATCAAGGAGACCAAAGAAGTAGAGTCGGTAGAGGTGGTCGTAGAGGCCGTGGTAATCGTGAAGGACGTGAGAGAATCGAGTGGGTTAAATATCACAAAAGCGTTCCACCAATCGTCATGTCTTTCTTTGAGTGCCATCCCGCTTAATGCTCGAAATCCCTCGATGGCCCAAGGTACTTGTCATGAGTGTGGTAGTCAAGATCACCACCGAAATAAGTGCCCAAATCTTATCGGCCAACAACAACAACAAGATCAAAGACAACTTGCTCCCTGTGGAAGAACTTTTGCCGTGATTTTTACCGAGACTTGTGTTGATCCTATCGTCGTTGTAGGTACGTTTCTCCTCAACAACCAATATACCACTGTATTATTTGACTCCGGGGCCGATTTTAGTCTTGCTTTCAATGACTTCATACCGTTGATCGATGCTATCCATAGTCCGCTGTCATATTACTTTGAACTTGAAATGGTAAATGGCGGGTTAATGAAAATTGACCAAGTCGTTCGTGATTGTACCTTAGAGTTATGTGACCACCCGTTTCTCATAGACCTAGTTCCTTTTGATATCGGTAGTTTTGACGTGATTGTGGGAATGGATTGGATGTCGGCAATGAATGCGGTTATAGATTGCGGTAGTAAAGTAGTGAGGATTCCGTTAGAAAATGGTGAAGAGTTAGTGGTTCAAGGCGAGACGACCGAGCCGTGGGAAGGGGAAGTATATAGTGTTAACGTCACGAAAGTCGAATTGAAGACCGTACCCGTGGTTAATGAATTTGCGGATGATTCCCCGGATGACCTACCGGGTTTGCCCCCACCTCGTCAACTCGATTTTTGTACCACTCTTATTCCGTATGCTTCTCCCGTGGCCAAGCACCTCATCGCTTAGCCATGACCGAAATGCAAGAGTTGGTTGTCCAACTCAAAGAACTTCAAGAAAAGGGTTTTATCCGCTCTAGTCAATCACCGTGGGGCGCACCGGTTTTGTTTGTCAAGAAGAAAGACGGCTCATTCCGAATGAGTATCGATTGTAGAGAATTAAATAAACTCACGGTGAAGAATCGTTATTGTTTTGGTCAAAAATTACCTAAGAGATAATCTACGTCGAAGACTTAGATCAATAATGTAACCAAACTTTCGTTCGTGAGGTTAAGGGCTTGTAAAATATGTTTGAGATTCAAATATGCGTTTAGTAAAAGGGTTTAAAGAACGATTATGTCGATTAAACAAGAAATAAAGGTGTAAAGCAATGATAATCAGAATAATAAGTATTGAAATAAATGAAATTACGATAAATAATGCTAATCAAAGTAAATAATGCGTTAAAAGTAAAGAGTAAAGAGCAAGAACATCGAGATTTGTTATCGAGGAAAAGCCCTTAATCCTTTAAGGATTGCCGGCATAAAAACCCCGGGAGGAAGCAATCGTCCCTGCCTTTGTTCTCTTATTAATGATTGTTAAATGTTTACAAATGATGGAATTCGATGATCGATGTATCTAAGTGTAAAGTAAATGAGAGCAGTTTGTGTGAATACAAGTGTATAGTGAGCAGTATGTAAGTGATAGACAGGATGCCTATGATCGATCAGCCTCATTCTTTATATAGACCTAAGATCTAACTAATTATGCGAGATTGTAGGGATCTTCCAGGTCTTCAGTAGTCGAACGTTAGTGCGTATCTTGACCAGTCAAGTGAACGTTGTAGTTCTTCTCCTCGTGCTGAATTTAACTTGAAGTCCGATTATCTTGGCAGACTAAGTCTTCTTTACGTGTTGAAGATTAATCCCACGTATGAAATCCTCTTTCTACCGTTGGAGATATTTTCCTTAGCTTTATTCTGAAATCTGCATACTTATCTCACATGGAAATGATAATAATATTTGAAACATAACGTTAGCAAAGTATTAACAAGTAATCAAAATATTCTCCTACGTCAAGATCCTGGGCTGTCAAGATCTTGGAGCTTCAGGATATTGACACCTGAAATTTCACCCATAACAATTGTCCCCAAAGTTATTTTAATAAAATCTATTTTGTTGAAATAACTTTGAATCTTCTAGAGAAAAACTTTGACCGGAGTCAATTAGTAAATTTTGAAACCATCTTAAAAATAAGACGAGTGTAAGTAGGATAACCAAGAGTCTTGTTTTGATAGGTAACTACTTTACGGTTCATTTCCACCTTTTTACCCCTATATATAAGGCCACAATTTCTCTCTTCGAAAATCACAAATAATTTTCGTTTTCCTTATGCTTAGAAAATTACAAATAATCTTTTCGATTTCGATTAATTCTCATAACATTACAATGTCAGAGGTCACAAGTGGTGAATCTCATCTTCAAATCCAAGATCCTCCAAGAGTTGATTGGGGGGTCAACAAATCTGAGAAAAGACTTCTTCATGTATGATAAAATTTTAAGTTTATTTTTATTTTATAAAAACTGACTTTCATCTTTTTCTACAGTGCTTCTCCCAGATGCGATACGCACACATGGAAGTCGCGAGGATTAAGGATGAAGAACTGAAGAGCCAGAATCAATACATTCAATGGCTTCTCGAGTCAAGGAAAGCTCAGGCATCAAGGATAAAGGAGTTAGAAGCAGAGTTGGCTAAAACTAAGGAAGAACTTGAAATGGCGAAAGTGGATTTGATCTACTTAAGGGTTGCCAAAAAGTTGAAGCCTAATATCTCTGAATAAAAAGTTTTCATGGGCGATGAAGGATATAATGCAAAGGCCAGAGCCCACATTTTTAGACTCTTTTGTTAGTAGAAACTTGAATCGGTAGGGGATGTGTTTTGTAGAATAACAATGTACTTAGGAGGGGCGAGATTGATCTGGAATGATCAATCATGGTTGTAAAACTGCTTCTGAGTAGTTTTTTGTAAGAGGGTGTTCTTTTTCGTATGTTTTGTGTAATGAGTGGCGTGGTTAGCCTTTTTCGTATGTTTTGTGTAATGAGTGGCGTGGTTAGCCTTTTTCGTATGTTTGTGTAATGAGGGCGTGGTTAGCCTTTTTCGTATGTTTTGTGTAATGAGGGCGTGGTTAGCCTTTTTCGTATGTTTTGTGTAATGAGTGGCGTGGTTAGCCTTTTTCGTATGTTTTGTGTAATGAGTGGCGTGGTTAGCCTTTTTCGTATGTTTTGTGTAATGAGTGGCGTGGTTAGCCTTTTTCGTATGTTTTGTGTAATGAGTGGCGTGGTTAGCCTTTTTCGTATGTTTTGTGTAATGAGTGGCGTGGTTAGCCTTTTTCGTATGTTTTGTGTAATGAGTGGCGTGGTTAGCCTTTTTCGTATGTTTTGTGTAATGAGTGGCGTGGTTAGCCTTTTTCGTATGTTTTGTGTAATGAGTGGCGTGGTTAGCCTTTTTCGTATGTTTTGTGTAATGAGTGGCGTGGTTAGCCTTTTTCGTATGTTTTGTGTAATGAGTGGCGTGGTTAGCCTTTTTCGTATGTTTTGTGTAATGAGTGGCGTGGTTAGCCTTTTTCGTATGTTTTGTGTAATGAGTGGCGTGGTTAGCCTTTTTCGTATGTTTTGTGTAATGAGTGGCGTGGTTAGCCTTTTTCGTATGTTTTGTGTAATGAGTGGCGTGGTTAGCCTTTTTCGTATGTTTTGTGTAATGAGTGGCGTGGTTAGCCTTTTTCGTATGTTTTGTGTAATGAGTGGCGTGGTTAGCCTTTTTCGTATGTTTTGTGTAATGAGTGGCGTGGTTAGCCTTTTTCGATGTTTTGGTAATGAGGGCGTGGTTAGCCTTTTTCGTATGTTTTGTGTAATGAGGGCGTGGTTAGCCTTTTTCGTATGTTTTGTGTAATGAGTGGCGTGGTTAGCCTTTTTCGTATGTTTTGTGTAATGAGTGGCGTGGTTAGCCTTTTTCGTATGTTTTGTGTAATGAGTGGCGTGGTTAGCCTTTTTCGTATGTTTTGTGTAATGAGTGGCGTGGTTAGCCTTTTTCGTATGTTTTGTGTAATGAGGGCGTGGTTAGCCTTTTTCGTATGTTTTGTGTAATGAGTGGCGTGGTTAGCCTTTTTCGTATGTTTTGTGTAATGAGTGGCGTGGTTAGCCTTTTTCGTATGTTTTGTGTAATGAGGGCGTGGTTAGCCTTTTTCGTATGTTTTGTGTAATGAGTGGCGTGGTTAGCCTTTTTCGTATGTTTTGTGTAATGAGTGGCGTGGTTAGCCTTTTTCGTATGTTTTGTGTAATGAGTGGCGTGGTTAGCCTTTTTCGTATGTTTTGTGTAATGAGTGGCGTGGTTAGCCTTTTTCGTATGTTTTGTGTAATGAGTGGCGTGGTTAGCCTTTTTCGTATGTTTTGTGTAATGAGTGGCGTGGTTAGCCTTTTTCGTATGTTTTGTGTAATGAGTGGCGTGGTTAGCCTTTTTCGTATGTTTTGTGTAATGAGTGGCGTGGTTAGCCTTTTTCGTATGTTTTGTGTAATGAGTGGCGTGGTTAGCCTTTTTCGTATGTTTTGTGTAATGAGTGGCGTGGTTAGCCTTTTTCGTATGTTTTGTGTAATGAGTGGCGTGGTTAGCCTTTTTCGTATGTTTGGTAATGAGGGCGTGGTTAGCCTTTTTCGTATGTTTTGTGTAATGAGGGCGTGGTTAGCCTTTTTCGTATGTTTTGTGTAATGAGTGGCGTGGTTAGCCTTTTTCGTATGTTTTGTGTAATGAGTGGCGTGGTTAGCCTTTTTCGTATGTTTTGTGTAATGAGTGGCGTGGTTAGCCTTTTTCGTATGTTTTGTGTAATGAGTGGCGTGGTTAGCCTTTTTCGTATGTTTTGTGTAATGAGTGGCGTGGTTAGCCTTTTTCGTATGTTTTGTGTAATGAGTGGCGTGGTTAGCCTTTTTCGTATGTTTTGTGTAATGAGTGGCGTGGTTAGCCTTTTTCGTATGTTTTGTGTAATGAGTGGCGTGGTTAGCCTTTTTCGTATGTTTTGTGTAATGAGTGGCGTGGTTAGCCTTTTTCGTATGTTTTGTGTAATGAGTGGCGTGGTTAGCCTTCGTATGTTGCTTGGGAGGCGTGGTTAGCCTTTTTCGTATGTTTTGTGTAATGAGTGGCGTGGTTAGCCAATTCGGGAGATCGATGGTAACATCGATAACCAACAGAATTAATTTCGACGACCTTGGAATTTAACCCTTCAACCGTGAAATTAATTATCGTGCGACACGGGCGAATTTAAGAGAAGGTGAAAACCTCCAACCAAAAGTTGGCGTGAAAGCCAAAAGGTGAAGACCTTGTTCCACGTTGTAATGCATGTGTTTGATGATATTGATCATCCTTGGAGATCTATAAAGCACAAATCTTAGAAACTGACGTTAGCCATTTGGCTAACGCCACTCCAACGCTCAAGTCAGTATCATCATTTTGAAAATAAAATAAAAGGTAAACAAGATAAAAATAAAATTCAATAGTAAGAAATCATACCTGATTTTGTCAAAAGACAAAATTAATCATACATGGTAGGTTTTGAGATGAATAGCATTCCAAGCTCTTGGAATTAGATTACCTTGTAAATCTTGAAGCCAATAAGATCCTTTTCCAGCTTCTGCCTCGATCAAATAAGGACCTTCCCATTTTGGATTCAATTTACCATCTGGCTTGGTTAAAGCCATCTTGAGAACCAAATCACCAACTTAAAATCGTCTTAATCTTAAATTCTTATTATAAGACTTGGCAATTCATTGTTGATAAGCTGCTATTCTTATCTTGGTCCTTTCTTGTAACTCAGTTACAGCTTCCAAATCTTCAAGTAACAATTCTTTATTTTTCTCATAAGTTAAGAAACTAATTCTAGCAGTAGGTAGATCCATTTCAGTAGGTAGAACTGCCTCAGCTCCAAAGACAAGTGAGAACGACATTTGTCCAGTAGCACTCTTTGAAGTTGTTCGATCAGCCCATAAGACAAATGGCAATTCTTCAGCCCATTTTCCTTTAGCTTGTCCCACTCTTTTCTTCAAATTATTCATTATGATTTTGTTACTTGATTCTGCTTGACCATTATCTTGTGGATGGACAAGAGTAGAGGTAATCATCTTGATACCCCATCTTTCACAAAAATTTGTAGTTTTCTTCCCTATGAATTGTGATCCATTATCACAAATTATCTCTGCTGGGACTCCAAATCTTGTCAATATATTTCTTTTAATGAAGGATATGACATGTGATTCATGAATCTTGGCGTATGCTTCAGCTTCAATCCATTTTGATAAATAATCTGTCATAGCAAAAAAATATTTCTTCCCAGCGGAAGATTCTGTCATTGGCCCAACAATATCCATTCCCCATTTCATAAATGGCCATGGAGATAGAACTGGATACATGGGTTCTGCTGGTTGATGATAAATGTTGCTATGTCGCTGGCAAGCATCACATTTCTTCGCATATTCTTCAGCATCTTGTTTCATAGTTGGCCAATAATAACCTGTTCTCAAGATCTTTGAATATAAAGATCTTCCAACTGTGTGATTTCCACATTCTCCTTCGTGTATATCCTTGAGAACCTCATTAATCTCAGGAAATTCTAAGCACCTAAGATATGGTCCTGCAAGAGATTTCTTATACAAAATACCATTTATCATAGAGTATGTGCTGTTTTCATACGAAAGTTCCTTGGATTTTCATCTTTAGGGATTGTCCCAGTATTTAAATATTCTATTATTGGTGTAGTCCAGGAATTTTGATTGTCCCCGGATTTTTCAGATTCTGTATCTTGAACAGCCAATATATTAGTTGATTCTTTTTCTATAGCAGGATGTAACACATGAATTATAGGAATCTTAGTTTCTGGTGACATCTTAAGTGTTGACCCTAGATTTGCTACAACATCAGCCTCGGTGTTTTCTTCTCTAGGCACTTGTTGTATATCAAATAAATCAAAGCTCTCAGTTAATTTTTTCACTATTTTCAAATATTGCATCAATTTTTCACCTTTTGCAGCATATGTTCCATTGCAATGATTAGCCAAAAGTAATGAATCTACATATACCTTAAGGTTTCTAATATTCATATCCCTAGCTAATTGCATACCAGAAATTAAAGCTTCATACTCTGCTTCATTATTAGTGGCTATGAAATGACAATTCACTGCTTGGGGTATAATATCTGTTAGAAATATAAATATGGTGTTTAATTGTAAATATTTAATAGTGGAAGGAGTATTAGTGTTAAGTTAGTGAAGTGTATAAATACTCCTTCCTAAGTCATTTGTAACTAAGCCTTTCATTAATCTCATACTTACTTCTCTCTAAATTACTTTCTCTCTCCTCCCTATCATCTTCAACCTCCCTTTCACACACAAACACACTTTTCACACACTAACCTAAAACCTCCATTAAACCATCAATTAAGCTCATTTCTGTTTATATCAATTGGTATCAGAGCATAATCGGTGTATCCGAACGATCCGTAATCATTTCCACAACCGATTTTGTTCGAAATTTCGCGTTTTTGAGCTTAATTTTCATTCTGAAAATTTCTGTTTTTACGTAATTTGAGGCTATTTTGTGTATCTAAGTGTTGATTAAGTGTGGATTTATGTTACAAATGGTGAATTAATGATCAATTTCGAATCGGATTGATTTCGTGTGGTTTTTCGTTTATCTCGGCACTCAGTTCTAATAAGAAGAAGTCAAAAGAAGCTACAGTAGTATTTCACGAGATTCTCTTTTCCACAAAAGTGACAGTCAACACATTGATTGTATCAAAATTACATTGTTTACATCGATTTACATTTTATTAAAAAAAAAAGAAAAAGGAGAAAACAGAAAATTCAACAAAAAATATTCTCCATCACTTCTCTCATCGATCTAGCCTTCGTTTTGCATCGAATCGAGCTGAAATTCATCAGGTTTTGTTTGCGAGTGATTTCTGAACAGATTCATCTTTTCAATTTTCAGATTGGTTGATTTTTGTTGACGGTTGAAGTTTTCCGGCGAGATTTTTACATTATCCGGCCGCCGTGGTGTTCTTCATATTTTCTGCAGAAATCGTCAATTTACCTTATTTGCAGAAGTCGAGGTGCCAAAACTATCATTTTCCGAGCTGGACTCCTTGAATTTTGAACCAGTTGCAGAAGTTGGGTTGTTGGTGTTGCCGTATTGAACACTTAGCATATTTCTTTGATTGAAACCTTCATTTGCAGAGATTGTTGCTCTGCCAAACCGATCACCCAAACCCAAACCCGCATTTGCAGAGTTTTTCTCGGCCAAACCGATCACCCAAACCCAAACTCGCATTTGCCGAGTTAATTCTCGGCCAAACCGATCACCCAAACCCAAACCCGCATTTGCAGAGTTCTTTCTCGGCCAAACCAACCAAATCACCGGTCACAATTCAATTTCACCTATCCGCCGAGCTCACATCTCGGCAATCAATACAACTAACTCCTACTTGGTCAAAAAAAATTCAACACCTCATTTGCAGAGCTCATATCTCTGCAAATCGACCTTTCGTCCCACACTTAACCAATTTTCGACCCAAACCACCATTTGCAGAGCTCATACCTCTGCAAACCTTTCAAACAGAAAATTTCTTACTTCTTCCTTATGCAGAGCTTATTGCTCGGCATACCATTCAACAAGACTTAGAAAATTTTTTCGGCCAATTTTCTTATTTCAACTATTTGCAGAGCTTTGAGCTTGACAAATAGTACAATTAGCCAATTTTTCTCATTTCAACTGTTTGCAGAGCAATAAGCTCGGCAAACAGTACAAATAGAAAAAAATTTCAAAAAATTTGTTCCAAGTCTTTTTCAAAATCATTTTTGTTACTTACCCTTTGTTGGTGTGAATTTTGTGAAAATTTTGTTTTGAACACTCCATTTGCAGAGCACTGAGCTCTGCATCCAAGGCAAATAGCACTTTTGGTCTTCAAGTGCTTGAATCTTGTGGCTGTGTGGTGTATCTGCTGGTTTTTAGTTGTGGTTGCTTGAGTATTGTGACTTGTTCATTATTCTGTGATTAAATCTCATTTGTGTTTGAAAGTGAAAAATATGAAAACTACAGAAAGATTGAAAGGAGATAACAAGTGAATTCGTATTTTTTCTTTGAGAAAGAGTAAAAGGAATATTTTGTTTGAGAGAAAAGTTGATTTTCAAGAGTTGTCATAATAAAAATAAAAGTATCTGGGTACTATAACACTTCACGTGTTTTGAAGAAAGAGAGAGAGTTAATAGATGTGGATTTAGAATCTTGAAAATATACATAAGGCAGAGATAACGTGTTGTAGTATTCAAGAGAGGTCAAACAGGCGTGTCCTTTGAGTCGAATTGAGCTGTCAAAAGTAAGAAAAGTAAAACGTGTGTCAGTGTGATTCCTTTCTCGCGTGTCCTTGTTTTTCTTTAATCAAAATTGAGCTGTTACCTTTTGTGTCACACGAGATTGAGCTGTCTCATTTTGATTGTTAAAGAGTGTGTTGTCAACTTGTCTGGAAAAAAAAAGGTAGATCACGTGAACTTACAAGTCCAAACTTTTGATTTTGCAGAAAGGTGGGTCGTCAAATACATAAGCTGTCATTTTTTTTTACTATACGTACTTTCTCTTGTTTACAATACGTACTTTCTTTTGTTTACAAAACAGTAGCTTTTATTTTGATTATTTGTATTTTTTTTTTGGTGTCCTCGTTTTTTTTTCTCTTAAATGTCATTTAGAGTTCAAGGATTTGGGCAGAAATTGTTTGTTGGACTTACTTAATTTTCATTGTAGGCTACATTTGTTTGTTGGGCTTAAATCTTTTAATTAGTTGGACTTACATATTTTTCATTGGACTGAATTTTTTTTTTGGGCTAATCATCAAGTTTTTCAGTCAAAATGTCAACCATACCAATCAAATTTGAACCAAGCTTTGGTTTATATAATTTTCATAATAATCAAAAGTGTTCATGTTTTCAAGGAAATAATCATGCTTGTGTTGTTCGAGTGTATCAAGAGTTTGAGGATGTTTCCAAGAGATTCAAAGCTCTTTGTGAAGAGCATGCGTGTTTTGTGTCTGACATTAATGAGTTGAAATCGATTATTTCTTCGTAACAGACTTCAGAAAATTTTGAGTCAATAAAGTTCAATGTGCCAGATAAAGTGACGACTATGTTCATTCAAGAACCCACAGGGGATGAAATTTGGGATCATAAAAATGGTCGTTGTACATGTAATTTTAATCCCAAGATTTTCAACAACAAACATGTTCCATGTGCTGTCATTCGTTTTCAAGAAAAACGATACATGTATGAGACGAGTCAAAAACTCATGGAACAAAACAAAAATCTTCAACTTGAAATTGACCAACTCATGTCAGAGAACAAAGAACTCAAAGCTGCAAATGATCTCATTTTATCCAACATGGAAAGTCTTCAAAAAGAAAATGATCATTTGCAATCAAAGATTTCCAAATTAACGAATGAGTTGGACAATTCTTCCACAGAGCTCAACAAAAACATTTTGGATAGTCAGTCAAAAGAACTTGTTTTGCAACAGAAGATTTCTAAGCTTAACCATGAGTTGCAAAATAAGTCCACCATTTTTGTGAGCAAAGAGCGAAACTTTCTCAAAGTTTTTGATCAACTTCAAATTGATGTGAGCAAAGTTGAAGAAGAAAGAACAAATTTTTGTGCTCAAATCAAGTGTCTTGAAGACAAGTGTTTGCAACTTCAGTCAAACGAAACATTTTTGACAAAGAAAATTTTAGACCTTGAGATTGAATTGAAAACACAAACCAAATCTTTTCAGCGTCAAAATCATTGTTCTGTCTCTCTTGACCTACCTAAAGAAGTTGTTGAAGGTTGCACTGAACCTGATTGTCCTGTATGTGAAGTTGTGGATTCTTCTGTAACAAGTGAATCTGATGTTGTTAAGACTGTTGAGACCTCAACTCAGACTGATGTTGAGTGTATTTGTGACAAGACTGAGATGTCCACAAGTTTTCCAAAATCTATTTCATCCAAACCTAAAGTTGATGTTCCAAAGAGGGTTTACACGGGTAAATTTTCAAAACCTTTTGAAAGAAAGGTTTCTCAGTTTACCAATTACTCCTTACAAAAGGGTAAGAAGTACGCTAAGAAACCTAATTTTGATGGAACAACTACTTTAGTGTCTTTTCTATCCTTTGAGGATAATTCATCACACATTTCACAAGCAAAATCTCAGTTGACTAAATCAAAATGGAAACCAATTTCAAAAGATAAGTCAACTGAGTCAAAATCATTCAAATATTCATTTTCAGAGCTCTTTGATCTTGCACCAAAACCTGTGAAAGCAGTCGTGCAAAAAGTGAATGATTTTGGTTCGAAAAATCATTTTTCAACTCAATCTCTTAAGATTGACAAGTTTTCAAAGAAATCAAATGATTTTTCACCGTTGCTTCCGCGCAAACTCTTTTCAACTAAACCACCGGGTTTTAGTTCTCCGTGGAATGCAACCTCTATTCATCAAATCGATGAGACTTACATTTGGTCTTTCAAGAATTCAAAAACCATTGGACCCAATCTCAAATGGGTTCCAAAAGTGATTTCCAAGTGATTTGATGAATGGTAGCTTATGCACACATCAGTGTATAACCCGTTCTAAAACCGTGTTTATAATTTCATTCTTTTTAGAAAAATCCAAAAAGATTTTCATTTTCTTATTTTAAAAAATCCAAAAAGATTTTCTCTTATCATCATTTGTACTTTGTCTTTTAGTTACTCACAAAGTATTAGGATGAGATCTAAGGCATCGAACGCCTTTGTGTACTGCCTTTGTAGTCTCATTTTTAATGTTTGTGAGCAACTTTCAAACCTTTTACTCACCCTTTATATGCTAAAACTTTGTTTATATCATGCATATATTTAGGGGAGTTTGTTTATAAAACCAAAACTTCCAAGTGTTTACACTCTTTTTCCATTTTAAAACACTTTGGAAGATTTTAAAACCATTTTCGATCATATTCAGAGAAGTTCGGTGTTAGATTTGCACATGAGAGTTTAGGCCACTCATAAATACTCCATGATCTTGTCATCGCCGATGAGATCTAACCCCGGAGTTAAATTCTCAATTTTAGATTGTGAGGGTTTATGAGCGTGGTGATGATGTTTGTGCAAATAGGACATGAGGGAGTAGTCGAAAAGTGAGAGGTTACGGTGAAAAAGATGATGTGAGAAAGGGCTAAAAGAAATGAAAGCCCTCCCCAAATTCTCAAAAAGCCGGGTCAACACGTTCCTATCGGATTTCTCGATATTGAAGAAGACTTCATGAACCCAGTGAAGCAATGCACATCTTTACCTAACCACTCAAGTATTTCTTAACAAATGCTTGTTTTATTCTCACGGAGATTTTTCACATTTCTATCGACTCTTCATTTGGAAGATGTTGATATTGAAAAAGGGCGACACTCTGCTCCGGTCCCCGAATTCATTTGATCACTTATTGAGTCTAGAGCGTACTTGAAATATTCTTTCTTTTAACTAGGACACATAGAGTCTTTATATGTCTTTGTGACATCGCATATCTTTGTGATATTGCCGGAACATTCGTAGTGATATCATATTATTGATATTCCACGATGATCGAATGGAAATCCTACCAATGCTAACATCATTTCCAACGTTGAACGTAGGTCACACATTTTCATTTTATGAATTTGTTGAGTAAACGAGAAGTCTAAGTGACCTCGGATTTTATTTCCCCAAAAGTCTTTGAGGATAGTAAGACATGGTTATCGAACGCCTTTGTGACACTGACCATGAATTACATTCTTTAAAGCAATCTATCGGTTGAAAAGCCATAGACCGAACCATTTAGAGATAAGCTTTGTGCATTTCTCGATGATAATGGGAAGTCCTAAAAATAGTAATCGTATTTTTAGGCCACACCATTAATCCTTTTGATTTTTGGTTATGTTAACGGATCATTTTTATCCGGATTTCATTTCTCTTCATACAAACACAAAGAACACAAACACCATTATAAAATCTTTTTCCACCAACGCAACCTCAAATTCTAATTCACCAATAGGTTCATTGGGAATTGGGTTGGGTTAATTTGTTTGCTTGTTGTTGTAATATACCGCTTATGCTATCAATCATTATTGTATGATGAACACGTTACACATATTCATCATAAGGGGGAGAAATGATTAAATGATTTATAGATAGAATTCAAGGTTTTAGGTAGAATTTGATTGATAGATATTGATTGAGGATAATTCATAGTGTTTGGATGTTCAATGTATCGTTAGTTTAGGTGAAGAGAGTGAATAATTATCGTGATAAGTTGAAAGTTGAGAGATTGTTTCGAGAAAGTTAAAGGATTGATTCGAGATCGAGTATATTCAAGATGATGTACATGGTCGATATTTGAAAGATTTATTGAATAATTGACCATTTGTTTTATGATTAGAAAAGTTTGAGATTGAATGAAGATTGTTCTTTTGATAGATACTTGGATTGT
The DNA here is from genome assembly GCA_034093135.1 of Erigeron breviscapus. Classification (NCBI taxonomy): domain Eukaryota; kingdom Viridiplantae; phylum Streptophyta; class Magnoliopsida; order Asterales; family Asteraceae; genus Erigeron; species Erigeron breviscapus. The sequence goes on along the minus strand of CM067168.1, from coordinate 9,547,752 downwards.
TAAGATCCAAAGATTGTTCATTTGAGGGGGAGCAAAGTAAACTCATGAGTCGTTAAATATGCTCCGAAATGATTGTTTGTTCGAGGGGGAGCAAGAGATTAAAGATTTGTTATTGAATAATTTGCTCCGAAATAGTTGTTTGATTGAGGGGGAGCAAATGTTAATTGATCAAAGAATCAAGTGCTCCAAGATAATTGTTGATTCAAAGACAAGTTCGATCAAGAATTGAAGTTTTAAAGTCAAATCAAATTTCTGCATTCAAAACCAAGCTTCCGAAATGCCAAGAGAATTCAAATTCAAAGTCAAAACCAAGCTTCCGCAAAGCCAAAAGAATTCAAGGAATTCAAAGTCAAAACCAAGCTTCCGCAAACCAAAAGAATTCAAGGAATTCAAAGTCAAAACCAAGCTTCCGCAAAGCCAAAAGAATTCAAGGAATTCAAAGTCAAAACCAAGCTTCCGCAAAGCCAAAAGAATTCAAGGAATTCAAAGTCAAAACCAAGCTTCCGCAAAGCCAAAAGAATTCAAGGAATTCAAAGTCAAAACCAAGCTTCCGCAAAGCCAAAAAAATTCAGAGTTCCAAAACCAAGCTTCCGCAATACCAAAAGAATTCAAGGAATTCAAAGTCAAAACCAAGCTTCCGCATGCTACTCAAAGATTCAAGTTACTTCTCAAAGCAACATCTAGTTGAAATCAACATTCAAAAGTTCAAGTTGTGAAAGCACAAAAGCTACAGAGATTTCAAAGATGCTTCCAAAGTATTCAAAGTTGCAAGAGAAGATCAAGATTTTATAAGTCATCGTCAAATATATGTGTTTGTTGAGAAGATTCAAAGTCAAGGTTGATACAAGACGTTGAAGAAAATGAGAAAGCTTCAAAGTCCATTCAACATTGAAGATTTTCAACAAATGGGCTCATCATGTTTATTTAAAGACCGAAGACAATGCAACATTTACAATTCAACACCAAGGGGGAGATTGTTAGAAATATAAATATGGTGTTTAATTGTAAATATTCAATAGTGGAAGGAGTATTAGTGTTAAGTTAGTGAAGTGTATAAATACTCCTTCCTAAGTCATTTGTAACTAAGCCTTTCATTAATCTCATACTTACTTCTCTCTAAATTACTTTCTCTCTCCTCCCTATCATCTTCAACCTCCCTTTCACACACAAACACACTTTTCACACACTAACCTAAAACCTCCATTAAACCATCAATTAAGCTCATTTCTGTTTATATCAATATCCCCATGTGGTGATTTTAGTACGATACCTAGTCCTATTCCTTTAACATTAGCTGCACCATCAGTGTATAAAATCCATTTTTCAGTAGCTTCTTCTAACATTTTTACTTCTAAGTCTACTTCTGGTTGCAGGTCAGTACTAAAATCAGCCACAAAGTCGGCTAAAACTTGGGATTTTATAGCAGTCCTAGGTTCATAAATTAAGTTAAAAGCACTTAGTTTTACAGACCACTTAGCCATTCTACCAGATACTTCAGGTTTTCTAAGCACACATTTAATAGGATAATTAGTTTTAACATGTATAGCATGCGTTTCGAAATAATGTCTAAGCTTAGTAGATGCCATAACTAATGCAAGTATAAGTTTTTCAAGATGAGAGTACCTGGTTTCAGCATCAATTAAACTTTTACTTACATAGTATACAGGATGTTGTTGACCTTCTTCTTCTTTTACCAAGACAGCACTGACTGCGTTTGAAGATACTGCCATGTATAGATATAGAGGCTCACCATCTTCAGGTTTTACCAACAGTGGTGGAGTAGATAGATATTTCTTTAATTCTTGGAAAGCTTCTTCTTGTTTTTCTCCCCATTCGAATCTTTTATTTTTCTTCAAGATGTCATAAAATTCTTTGCATCTATCAGAAGATCTTGATATGAATTTGTTCAAAGCTTTCAATCTCCCAGTTAATCTTTGAACATCTTTAGCATTCGATGGAGACTTCAAGTTCAAGATAGCCTTGATCTGTTCTGGGCTTGCTTCTATTCCTCTTTTAGTGACCATATATCCTAGAAATTTTCCAGCTCCTACTCCAAAATTACATTTTGCAGGGTTCAGCTTCATGTTATACTTGTCCAGGATATTGAAGGCCACTTCAAGATCTTTCAAGTGATCTTCAGCTCTCTTTGATTTTACCACCATGTCATCTATATAGACTTCCATCGTATCCCCCAGTTGGTCTTTGAACATCATGTTGACTAGCCTTTGATATGTCGCACCTGCATTTTTAAGACCAAAAGGCATAGCAATAAAACAATAAATACCTGTCGGGGTCATGAAAGCGGTGGCTTCTTGATCTTCAGGTTCCATCTGAATTTGCTAAAAATCCAGAAGAAGCATCCATAAACGTGAGCATCTCATGTCCAGAAGTTGCATCTACCATTGCATCAATATGTGGCAGTGGAAATGGATCTTTTGGGCAGGCCTTGTTAAGATCAGTGAAGTCTACACAAACCCTCCATTTTCCATTTTTCTTTTGAACTACCACCACATTTGCTAGCCATTCAGGAAATTTTACTTCCCTAATCATTTTTGCTTTTAACTACCACCACATTTGCTAGCCATTCAGGAAATTTTACTTCCCTAATCATTTTTGCTTTTAATAATCTCTCCACATCTTCTTGGATAATTGCGTTCCTTTCTGGAGCAAATTTTCTTCTTTTTTGCTGAATCGGCTTGAAACTTTTATCAATTCCAAGCTTGTGTGTAATCACATCTTTGGATATTCCAGTCATATCTTCCTGCTTCCAAGCAAAAGTCTTCATTCTGATCTTCAAAAAATCAGTAAGTTTGACCTCTAAATCTTTCGAGATCTTGGCACCTAATAAAACTTTGACGTTAGGATCTTCAGGGTCTAAAATAACTTCTTTAACATCTTGCTCCTCTGGCTTATTGACATCGAAGATCCTCTTCTGTAATTGCTATTGTGAAGTTGACCTTGCTGCCGACTTCATGGTGGATGTAAAACATTCCTTAGCTTCTTATTGATCTCCTTTAACAGTGATCACTCACCAAGGTGTTGGCATTTTAACACATTGGTGGTATGTTGATGGTACTGCCTTCATTTCATGAATCCAAGGCCTTCCCAAAATTATGTTGCATCCTGGAAGAGTGTCGACCACACAAAATTTTTGCATGGAATTAACCCCTCCAACATATACTGGTAGCTTAATTTCACCCACAGTATATTTGGTCTCGCCACTGAATCCGATTAGTGGTGACGCCTTGCCAATAATATTATCTTCAGAAATGTCCATTCTTCTCAGAGTCTCCAGCTTGATTATATGCACTGAACTTCCATTATCTATCAAGATCCTGCGAACATAATGGTTAGCAATAAATAGAGTGACAACTAAACCGTCATGATGAGGCTCCATTATGTCATCAAAGTCATCGTCTTCAAAAGAGACAATATCTGAATCTGAAATTGAAGCTTTCTTCACGCCTTTTTCTCCTTTATCTGCCTTGCTTTGTTTTGAAAATCTCTTGGCTGCTGAGTATGTTGTCCCACATACTTCTGATCCGCCAGAAATAGTGTTAATTACTCTAGCATCTGGAGGTGGAGAATCTGCTTTTTGAGTCGAATTAGGCCTTGCAAATTCTATGCCTTCAACATCCTTAGCCTTCTTCCTTCCAATGAGTTCTTTAAGATAACCCTTGGCCAGAAGAATGGAAATCTCCTTTCTTAACATTTTGCAATCTTCAGTAAGATGGCCAAAATCTTCATGATATGCACACCATTGACTGGGATCCTTCTTTTTGTAATAAGAATCATTCTTCTTTTGCGGCCATCTCACTTTGTCTCCAAGATCTCTAAGTGCCATTATAATGCCAGGTGTTGATACTGAGAAGCAGTATGTTGAAAGGGCAGGATATTCGACCCCATCATCTTCTTCGACTGCATTCACTTGATTGTCAACATGTCTTGTGTAGGGCTTATTTCTCGGCTTAAATACTGGAGTTTTTGCTTTCCTATTTGGGCGATCATATGATAAAGCTTCCAGTTTTGAAGATGTCAGCTCATTTTCTTCAAGCCTTATAAATCTTGCAGCCCTTGCTTTGGCTTCATCGAGATTTCTGCATGGTGTCATTATAAGATCTTCTTGAAATTTAGATCCTTTATGGAGACCCCTCTGCAAAGCTTGTATAGCAGTCAACATATCTAATTTAGGAATATTAAGAGATTCTTTTGTAAATCTAGTCATAAAATCCCTAAGTGATTCGTGTGGTTTTTGAGTAATTTTATAAAGATCATCAGTCAATTTTTCAAAGGTTCTACTGCATGAAAACTGACTATAAAACAAATTAGTTAAATCAGCAAAAGAATTGATAGATAGAGGAGGCAAACTCTGCAGCCATTTTAAGGCTGATCCTGAAAGTGTAGATCCAAAGCTCCTACATAAGCAGGCTTCCTTCAGATTAGATGGAATAGGCACAGTTTCCATTTTTTCCAAATATAATGCAATATGCTCTTGAGGATCAGTAGTTCCATCATATGGCTTCATATTTGGAACCTGGAACTTCTTTGGGATCTCTACATTCGAGATCCTGTCACCATATCTATTAATAAGATAGGATGCAGGGTTGACCTCTGGAATTGGATTGCAGAATCCAGGAACACTAGAGATCATATCTTTAATCCTCTGAAACTCTCTTGCGATATATTCGTTTGGTCATTGTCCCTGCGAGGAGTTAGTAAAAGCAAATGATCCATTATAATTATTAGAATTGTGTAAACCTGCACCCATAGTGGCAGATGTCCCAGCAGCATGAGTATTTTGAGGAATGTTGCTCCCAAAATTCGGAGTTGCAGTTGGGAATGACGTATTAAACGGCGCAGATCCAGGTGCTGCAGATGCTCCTGGAGTTGAAAATAAATTCCTTGGGGTTATTGAAGGTCCATTTTCTGTAATCCTGGATTCCAAAATCCTAAATTGAGTCTGATTAAATTCTTGATTGGCTGCGACAGTATCGGTAAGTTTCTGCAAAATAGCAAACAAATTAGGAACTTCTTCATGATCGAGATTTCGAGCAGCCTCTTCAGATCCAATATTAAATGGGTCTGGGTAGCCTTTATCATTGTAAAAGCTTGATCGTTCCGGTTGTCCAGCATTTATCTGAGGCGAATTTCCAGCTGGTGTGTCGCCAACGATGTGGAATTCGTTACTTCGATCAGCTGGTCCTTTGTCTTTGCTTTGATTCGGAATTCGAGCAGCATTATTCTTGTTCCTTCGATACGAATTATTTCCTGGAGGAGGAGGCATCATAGAAGAAGAAACAGCAGGAGTGTTTTGTGAAGAATTAGTTGGTTGAGTCGACATTATCGGAATTAATTTCGGAAAATTGGTTTTGATAAAAAATCAAAAGAACTTTTAATCAATCGAAAGCACCTTTTGCCCCACGGTGGGCGCCAAATTGTTTTGGTCAAAAATTACCTAAGATAATCTACGTCGAAGACTTAGATCAATAATGTAACCAAACTTTCGTTCGTGAGGTTAAGGGCTTGTAAAATATGTTTGAGATTCAAAGATGCGTTTAGTAAAAGGGTTTAAAGAACGATTATGTCGACTAAACAAGAAATAAAGGTGTAAAGCAATGATAATCAGAATAATAAGTATTGAAATAAATGAAATTACGATAAATAATGCTAATCAAAGTAAATAATGCGTTAAAAGTAAAGAGTAAAGAGCAAGAACACCGAGATTTGTTATCGAGGAAAAGCCCTTAATCCTTTAAGGATTGCCGGCATAAAAACCCCGGGAGGAAGCAATCGTCCCTGCCTTTGTTCTCTTATTAATGATTGTTAAATGTTTACAAATGATGGAATTCGGTTGATCGATGTATCTAAGTGTAAAGTAAATGAGAGCAGTGTGTGTGAATACAAGTGTATAGTGAGCAGTATGTAAGTGATAGATAGGATGCCTATGATCGATCAGCCTCATTCTTTATATAGACCTAAGATCTAACTAATTATGCGAGATTGTAGGGATCTTCAGGTCTTCAGTAGTCGAACGTTAGTGCGTATCTTGACCAGTCAAGTGAACGTTGTAGTTCTTCTCCTCGTGCTGAATTTAACTTGAAGTCCGATTATCTTGGCAGACTAAGTCTTCTTTACGTGTTGAAGATTAATCCCACGTGTGAAATCCTCTTTCTACCGTTGGAGATATTTTCCTTAGCTTTATTCTGAAATCTGCATACTTATCTCACATGGAAATGATAATAATATTTGAAACATAACGTTAGCAAAGTATCAACAAGTAATCAGAATATTCTCCTACGTCAAGATCCTGGGCTGTCAAGATCTTAGAGCTTCAGAATATTGACACCTGAAATTTCACCCATAACAGTTATCCTCTTCCAATAATTGATGATTTATTTGACCAACCCAAGGTGCTCGTTTCCTTTTTTAAAATTTATTTGCGGTCGGGTTACCACCAAATGCGTTTCCATGAAGATGATATTCCCAAGACGGCCTTTCGAATACGTTATGGACACTTTGAGTTTTCGGTTATGCCTTTTGAGTTGACCAATGCACCGACGGTGTTCATGGACTTGATGAACCAGGTGTGTCGGCCCTACTTAAATAAATTTGTCATTTGTTTTCATTGACAACATCCCTATTAATTTCAAGACGAAAGAAGATCATTCGGAACCCCTGAGGAAAGTTTTAGAGTTACTCCGGGAAGAGAATTTGTATGCAAGTTCTCCCAAATGTGAATTTGGCTCGAAGAGGTCCACTTTCTTGGTCACGTGGTGAGCAAAGAAGGAATTCATGTGGACCCAAGTGAAATCGAAGTGGTGAAGACCTAGAGACGACCCGAGACACCAACCGAGATTCACCAATCTCTTGGTTGGGCGAGTTATTATAGACGATTCACTGGAGGATTTTCGAAGATCGCCCACCCTTTGACTTTGTTGACTTAACGAGAAAGACGATTTGATTGGGGTGAGAAACTAGAACAAGCCTTCCAATTGTTGAAAGACAAGTTGTGTGATGCACCAATTTTATGCTTGCCCGATGGAATCAATGATTATGATGGTGTTATCCGGTACCACCCGGGTAAAACAAATGTTGTAGCCGATGCAT
>CM067168.1:9523145-9535645 GCA_034093135.1 Erigeron breviscapus | reverse complement strand
TTGAAGAATTCCCACTCAAGTAATTCAACCAAATGAAATGTTATAAAATTTGCAACAAAATTTAAATATATGAAAATGAATAGGCCCAAAAAATAAATTTGGCCAGCACAAAAATTAATAAAATGAATGGTCCGTTACATTTTTTTTTCACGAATGCCCGTACCTTTAATTTTACTATATATTAATAGGCCCAAAAAATAAATTTGGCCAGCCCAAAAATTAATATAATGAATGGCCCGTTACATTTTTTTTCACGAATGCCCGTACCTTTAATTTTACTATATATTAATAGGCCCAAAAAATAAATTTGGCCAGCCCAAAAATTAATATAATGAATGGCCCGTTACATTTTTTTTCACGAATCCCCGTACCGTTAATTTTACTATATATTACTCCCTCCGTCCCATTTTAATTGTCTATTTTGACTGGTCAAGTCTTTTTCTTCCGACTTTGACCGTAAATATCTTTGTTTGTGTTATATATTAGTTGATGAAAGTTATATCAATGAAAAGTACATTTAAAACTCAATCGATTCATATATGTTATATCAAGTGTTATATAACATAAACAAAAATATTTACGGTCAAAGTTGAAAGAAAAAGACTCAAAAAGTCAAATTTGGACACTTAATATGGGACGGAGGGAGTAATAACATAATCCATAAATTTATACATCTTGTAGTCTAGAGTACGTGCAGGGCTTCACCATTATACGGTGAGGTATTCCCTGATGTTGAATACCGACTAACTGTTCAAAAAAAATGGAACAAAAATAAAAAGGAAAAAAATAAAATTTCAAAGCTGACAACCAATCAGGCTATACCGTGACAAGCTTATTAGAGGCTCCCCAATGGTTCGTTATTTCGCTCGTTCGACTCACAGGGACGAGTCCACACCGTTGGGTGGGACTCGTTCCCCTCTCGTCCGCCTCGCTCGTCCGGGTGCTTCGTTCCTGCAGGGACGAACGTAACGTTTGTTTTTTTTTTTTTTTAAACTCCAACCGTATGAAATCAAAAGGGAAGGAGACAAAAATAAGTTTCACCATTTGGCAACTTTAGCCCCTAAACGGCTATATAGTTCAAAACAGGTTCAAAAAAGTGACAACTTTAGTCCTTAACGGCTAGTTTTTCAAAATGGCTATATATACACTTCAAGTGAACCACCATTTGACACCACTCTTGCATATATTCAGCTATATTATACCAAAACACACTTTCGTATACATAAATCATCATGAACAACCAGTTTCATTCAATTTATCAACGTACACGAGACCCGATTTGTTTCCTACTGGAGACGATGATGAAGAGCTTTTTGGCATCATGGCCGAATGTGTTGATTTGCTTGAACAAGGTGAATCATCAAGACCATACATACCCCGTATGGTCGTCGAAAGAGATCGATATGGTGCTGACGAGCGCCTAATGGCAGCTTACTTTAACGAAAACCCAAAGTATTCGTTGAAGAGCTTTAGGCAAAGATTCCGTATGTCTAGACCTATGTTCATGCGCATTGTGAACGACATACTATCATACCCATCTCGCAATCCAGGTCCTGTGCCTTTGCATTTTAAAAGAATGCAAGACAAGCAGCTTGATGCCCGAGGAAAGCCTGGTTTCAGCACCATCCAAAAGTGTGTATGCGCCATACGTCAATTGGCGTATGGCTACAATCCCGACTCGCTTGACGAGTATCTCCAGATGGGTGAAGAAACAGCAAGGTGTTATCTAGACTATTACTGTAAGTGTGTGTTCGAACTTTACAGGGATGAATACTTGCGTAGACCAACACCGGAGGACATACAACGCTTGTACGCTCGACATGAAGAGCTTCATGGCTTCCCAGGCATGCTTGGAAGCATTGATTGCATGCACTGGCCTTCGAAGAACTGTCCCAAGGCATGGCAAGGTCAGTTTACGCGTGGTGATCACGGTCATCCAACCATCATGCTTGAAGCAGTAGCTTCATACGATAGGTGGATCTGGCATGCTTTTTTCGGCACAGCTGGTTCGAACAACGATATAAATGTTCTGAACCAGTCGCCTTTATTTAGGGAAATCATTGAAGATCGTGCGCCTGATAGCTCGTTCACTGTTAATGGCACCCACTACAAAAAAGGTTACTATCTCGCAGACGACATTTATCCCGAATGGTCGACTTTTGTAAAGTCGTATTCATGCCCTCAAGATGAGAAGCGGGAGAAATTTAAAAAGTTTCAAGAAAGTGCCCGGAAGGATGTCGAGCGTGCCTTTGGAGGGCTTCAAAACTCATGGCACATTCTAACCCAACCAGCAAGATCAAAAAGCGTGAATCGGATCACTCGAACAATGTACGCCTGTGTTATATTGCATAACATGAAGGTTGAAGACGCGGGGTACGCCATAAGCTCACTCGAGGATGGAGACGACATTGATCCAATCGTCTTACCGGAGCGTACGTTCGAGGAAAAGATTGCACTTCACCAACGTACCGGCAAGGAGCTTCGAGATCGCACTGTGCATCATGCTCTTCGTCATGATCTTACGGAGCATATATGGCGCCTCTCGGCTTAATGTGTGTTTTTTATAATAAACTATTGTTAATGTTTTTATTTTAATGTGTGTTTTCTTTATTTGAAGTATTGTAATGTTTTTTGTGTGTGTGTGTGTGTTTTTAAATAAATTGTGTAATGTTTTTATTTTTAATGAAGGGTTTTTTATTTGTGTATGTTTTAGTTTGTTATAATTTTAGAGGGTTAAAAGTGTAAAGTTTGGATAAATGGGTATAATTAAATAATTGGTGGGTCCAAGACTAGTCTTTGGTGGATGAGTCCATTGGGTGTATTTTGTGGGGATTAGTCCTTAGAGTGTTTTTTGCTGATGTGACGCTGACAGGGACTAGTCTTTGGTGGATGAGTCCCTTCCACTGGGTACCCTCTTAGCAATCATCAAACGGTAAACAACTTACACTTGTTACAGGGTAATTAGCAGTTTATCACAATTCACAAATTAATATCTGCACAAGAGGACTTCCCACTTGTCCATGTGGAAAGAGAAATTAACTAACCTTATTCTAAAAATAAAAAGAAAAGAGAAAAGTGCGTTGACATAGAAAAATAGGTCTATAAGTAGTGAGCCTTGTGTGGGAGAATATATGTCTATATCTGTATCTCATCCACACCCATACAACACCACTTACATATATGTCTGGTCATATACAACACACTTGTATATATGCTCGCAAATACGGCTACATGTGAGACAAGAGATAGAAGAAGCTTTAAGAGGGTAAACTCGGATCGCAGGTGAGATGACACCGACTACTTTCCATTATTATGGCTAACACCCGTTGAGCTGGGGTTGGCTAATAGGTTTTGTAGTAGGTGTCGTTTCACTTGCAATCCGAATTTTGCTCTCTAAGTATGAATATATGTTGTTAAGGTTGAGCTAGGTGGATCATTGATCAGGTAATTAATTAAACTATTCTTATAAAAACTCAATAGACTATTATTCTGTTAGCAAATTATAGTGGATTATCCATCACATGAGCATAGGATAGGTAATGTTAAATACACAATTCAAATGGGTTTTAGCTCACTGGAATCGTCGTCCTTACAAATGCTAATGGGTATATCATAGTGACTTAGGGTGATAATCGGTCTCAGGTTCGAACTTGATCTCGAGCATGCCCAACTGAAACAAATTAAGGAGTTACAATAGTTATTCCTTCTCCGTAAACGATGGCGCGGGTGTCAAAGACACACGAGGTCAAAGTGTCCCTGCCAATTTAAACCTTTTTGGGTGATTAATCCAATATAATATGATAATCATGTTCACATTTTTTGAAAAAATGATTAAGATATCGCATGTTTTGATAGTAGTATCCTAACGCAAGACATTTTTATCATACACAAAATTATACGCATAATTATATGGTTGTATTATACAGCTGTATGATGCGAATATTTTTATGTATGACAAAAATAATGCTTTGTGTATAGATCAATAGATCATTACCCAAAAAAAAAGGACACCGGGTCATCATAGGATGACTGGAAAGACCGAAAAGAGGACATCGTCATATATGCATTCGTATTAAACTTTAATAAACATCACATAATTAGACGGGCTTGTATATATCCACAAACTACCAACAAAGGTGCCGCTTATTTGATGAAGCATAAAAACAAAATATGAATCAGGAATCAGACTTTTCATTAAATCAAATCCAGAAATATGTAATATTCTTTTGATACGGTAAAGGCTAGGAATCTTATTCATGGATTTTGTCATTTGTGTCTCGTGGTTTCCTATGTTTACTGCATACTCTAATGTTGTTCCAGCTGAACAAGCAAAGATCATTTAATGGCCGGTAACAAGTTGAGCTATAGAGTATAGAGTAACAAGTATCGTAGTAAAAGACAACATCTAATCCGGCAGCGAGGACACTGTAAAAGACATTTTGCCAAATGGATGTTTTTTTTTTATATATTTCTTCTTAAAATGGACAACATCTATTTTATATATATATATACAAGAAAAATAAAAAAATACTCATAACTCATAAGCAACTTACAATAATATATATACTCATAAGCAACTTACAATAATATATAATAATATAATAACATTGTTTAAAAAGATAACTATAATATATATATATATATATATATATATATATATAATATATATATATATATATAATATATATATATATTAATAATCTTAACATCTATATTTAAATTATAATCTAAATCAAGATCTAATCTATATCTAAATCTCGCTAGATATAAATCTATGTAAATGTAATGTCAATGTAGTGTTTGTAAATGTATACATTGTTAGAATATGCGAACATAAATCATATAAATATTCACATATAACCACGAGTATGCGCAACGAAAGAATCGAATATGCAATCACATTAATTAACAAAGAGAGAATCGAAACGTGTACCTTATGCAAAGCTTCCAATAAAATCAATAATAATAAGATTATTATTGTTGTAGGGTTTAAAGTAAAACCCCTCTACGATCGCACACTAGACACCCCTTATACCGTATGCTAGTACCCCGATCACGATCAAACAACTCTTTGCTTGTACCCTCTAAAAGTCGAACCAAAGCAAACCCAAATCCCTTTGGTTTTGTTGTTTCGGCCGAACCCCAAAGAAAAGAGAAAAGAGGAGAGAATTACTTATGTGAAAGAATGTGAAAACCCTTAGAATTTAGCCCTCTATATATAGGGATATTTTTAGGGTTTTCAACCTTGGTGGGCAAGTAATTTCAAGGCTTTCCAAGCCTTGAAATTTTCGGCCCAACCCATTAGGAATTAGAGCCCAACTCTAATTTCCTAATTTCACATTTTAACCTCCTTTTAATTAATTAAATAAAATTAACCCTTTAATTTATTTAAATTAATCATTTCGTGATCAAATTAATTAATATATTATTTTAATATAATAATTAATAGTATAGAGTTACCGTGTCATTTCGTGTGACCCCATAGGCTTAAATTACTTCCGGACATGCGTTTATTATAACGTGATCACATACCAACAGCTCCCACTTGAGCATGTTATCATAAAGGCAATAACATTGGTTAGCGTCTAGCAACACGTCAATGCTCCCGGAAAAATTTAAGGATAGTTTCTTAAATTATCTTTTGAAATGATTTAGTCTTTAATATCCCTTTATTTCAGATACCCTTGTTAATTATGAATATGGATCAATGTCATTTCATAATTTAACGATTCTGTTTCTCATTTCTACAATTAATCAAGATTACCAAATTAGTCAAGACCACCTCTTGAGTTTATTTGGGTATGCGCATACAAACATCTTAATTAATCAATGAGGGCGCCAAATGGTATCATACTTCAGTTGCAAATTGAAGGAACAAATCCTATATTGACTACACGTGTTAGTCATGTCGTTTCACTACATTTCTGAAAATAGCCCTTTATTACTACCTTGTTCAGGACAGTTAGAACTATATCTAGAAAATGCAATCCACACATGCATAACCTGCTTGTATCTCAAGTCTAAGGATAAATAAAGCAACCATTTCACGAATTTCACTTAATGACGCCGATCCATAAAATGACAATTCGTTACGTGGGGTAAGTCCGATATTCACCTCTTTGAATACCATGTGAGTTTGGCAGACCATCTCCAAATATTCCCTTAAATATTTCAACCAATCTCTCACATTTGTCTTAGCTTAACTATATTCCCATATAGTTAATCGACAATGGACGTTTAGAATATATCAAAAAATATTCATGGATTTAAACATGAAAATATAGGACACAATTATTATAAAATGAAACATTCATACCAAGTATCATAATTCATTTATTAAAATAACAATCATTTAACATCCCATTATCCAAATACCAATCACAGATTTACATGATATAACTAGCAAAATCTAAGACCTATGCCCTCGGCATGCTTATTGAACTTTCCTTTTGACAAAGCCTTTGTAAAAGGATCTGCTAAGTTACAATCTGTGTGAACTTTGAGTAAATTGATTTCACGTGATTCGATTCGCTCACGAACATAGTGATATCTTCTTTGGTAATGCCTGGCACCTTTCTGAACTCCAGGTTCATTGGCAATGATAATTGCTCCCGAATTATCACAGTACAGATCCATAGGTGAGTTATTTGAGGGCATCACGTCAAGCCCAGAAATAAACTTTCTGATCCAGACAGCTTCCATGGCTGCATCCGAAGCAGCTATATACTCAGACTCTGTAACAGACATAGCAACTGTAGATTGTTTCTTGCTCTTCCAATCTACTGCACCTCCATTTAAAGTGAAGACATATCCTGACTGAGATTTTGTATCATCTTTATCAGTCTGAAATCCAGCATCACAGTATCCAGTTATTTTGAGCTCTGCATCGGGATTTCCTCCATACACCAAGAATAATTCTTTAGTAGCACGCATGTACTTCAGAATGTTCTTCACAGCAGTCCAATGATCCTCTCCAGGATTTTGCTGATAGCGGCTAACTATATTTTGCGCGAACGCAATATCAGGTCTAGTGCATCTTACCGCATACATGATAGATCCCACAACCGAAGCATAAGGAATTCTTTTTCATACGCTCCACCTCTTCAGGTGTAGAAGCACCGTTCTTGCTAGATAAATTAAGTCCTTCTTGCATCGGCAAATTCCCGCGCTTAGAATTCTCATCTTGAATCTCTTCAAGATTTTATCTATATAAGCACTTTGACTTAATCCAATCAACCGTTTACTTCTATCTCTATAGATCTTGATTCCAAGAATAAATGCCGCTTCACCCAAGTCTTTCATAGCAAAACACTTTCCAAGATAAGATTTAACGTCTTTCAGCATTGGAATGTGATTTCCTATTATCAATATGTCATCTACATACAAGACAAGGAAAGTAACATTACTCCCATTAGCTTTGCGATATACACATGGCTCATCAGGATTTTGAGCAAAACCAAACTTTTTGATCTCCTCATCAAACCTTTTATTCCAACTCCTTGATGCTTGCTTCAATCCATAAATGGACCTTTGAAGTTTGCATACCTTGTCGGGATGTTTTGGATCGACAAAACCTTTTGGTTGTACCATATAGACTTCCTCATCTAGAAAACCATTTAAGAAAGCGGTTTTGACATCCATTTGCCATATCTCATAGTCATAGTACGCTGCTATGGCTAAGATGATCCTAATAGCTCTAATGTCCGCAACGGGAGAAAAGGTTTCCTCATAATCAACTCCGAAAAGTTGAGTATAACCTTTTACCACAAGACGAGCTTTATAGGTGTGTACATTTCCATCCATGTCGGTCTTCTTCTTGAAGATCCATTTACACCCAACGGTTCTACCATTTGGTGAAGATCAACCAAGTTCCAGACTTGATTATCTTTCATGGATTTTATTTCCACATTCGCAGCTTCAAGCCATTTTTCAGATTCCGGATCTGATAATGCAGCTTTGAAATTAGGAGGTTCATTTAAGTCTCCTACTACGTGTTCTTCAGACTCAATCATAAGATTTAATCTTTCACGAGCACGTATTGTCCTTGAGGACCTACAAAGTGGAATCGCTTCATCTTCAACTTGAAGTTCATCTTGAGATTCATCTCTTTGAACATTTTCCCCCCCAAGTTGATGATTGCTAGTATTTTCAGAAGTTGACACATCTTCTTGAGCCTCATCAAGTTCAACAATCCTCCCACTGTCTTCTTGAGATATGAGTTTCCGTTCAAGGAACTCAGCAAATCGAGAAACCTTAACAGTGTTTTCGGTAGGAAAGTAGAAGTAGTAACCCATTGTTTCCTTTGGGTATCCTACAAAGATGCACTTAACAGATCTAGATTCGAGTTTGTCAGGCATATCTCGTTTCACGAGTGCCTCACATCCCCAGACCTTTAAGTAAGACAACTGGGAACACTCCCATGCCACAATTCATGCGGTGTCTTGTCAACCTTCTTGGTTGGAACCATATTGAGAATGCGAACAGCAGTCTCTAGGGCATAATCCCAAAACGAAAAAGGAACAGTTGTATGATTCATCATTGATCGAACCATTTCTAACAAGGTTCGATTTCTCCTCTCCGATACACCATTATGTTGTGGAGTATATGGAGGAGTAAGCTGTTGAACTATTCCACAAGCTTTAAGATAATCTTTAAACTTGGCTTAAGTATTCACCACCTCGATCCGAACGAAGAATCTTGATGGTTCTACTGAGTTGATTCTCTACTTCACTTTTAAATTCCTTGAATGTTTCAAAGACTTCATGTTTATGTTTAAGCAAGTAAACATAACCATAACGACTGAAATCATCCGTAAAAGTGACGAAGTAGCTAGCACCTTTCCTTGACACATGTCAAAATGGGCCACATACATCCGTATGTATTAGTCCAAGTAGTTCTTTTGCCCTCTCCGGTTTATTTGGAAAAGGTTTTCTTGTTCATTTTGCCGGAAACACAAGATACGCATTCGTCAAATGATTCATCATTTGTTTGTAAGATTCCTTCTCTTTGAAGCCTTTCAATGCGTTTCTTGCCAATATGAGCAAGACGACAATGCCAAAGATAAGTCGAGTCCAAATTGGTCTTGACTCGTTTGCTAACATTATACATTGAATTTATCTTTGAATCACAACCATGCATATCAATTTCATAAATACCATCACAAGCAATAGCATTTAAATAATGAACATTATTTCGTGAAACTGAAATACCAATATCATTAAAACATTAATGAATCCGTTGTTTTTCAACAAAGAAACTGAAATGACACCTCTAGTAATAGACGGTGCATAATGACAATTGTCTAAAACAATGACTAAACCAGTAGGTAAAACTAAATGATAGTCGCCTATTTCTTCTACAGCTGCCGGTAGGCCATTTCCCACAAACAGTTGTAAAGATCCTGGTTTCAGTTTCCTTCTCCTTCTAAGCCCCTGTAAACAATTACAGATATGAGTACCACACCCGGTGTCGTAAACCCATGAATTACGCTTAGAAAAGGAATATAATTCAATGAAATACCTGAAGTACTGGTCAAACCAGTTTGCTTCTTCTTCAACTCAGCTAGATACTTAGAACAATTCCGCTTCCAATGTCCCACTTCATTGCAGTGATAACATGTTTGGTCCTTAGCCGGATGTTCCTTTTTCGCTGGAGGGGTCTTCTTAGGTTTAGGAGTAGCAACTTGCTTTCCTTTACCTTGATTCTTGCCCTTTCTTTTGGTTGTTTCCCTTTCTGGATCTTTCCCCCTTTGATCGTGAGAACTTGGGGTGTGGCAGACTTCTTTGGAAGCTTCTTTTCATACTCATTCTCCATGGCATGAAGTTCAGCAATGGTTTTATTCATGCTATGCATATTGTAATTGCGCACAAAATCCTCAAAATCCTTAGATAAAGACTTGAGAATCATGCCAATAGCAATAGGCTGAGGATAAGCATAATTCAACCTTTCCAATTGCTCAAAATACCTCTTCATCTTGAGTATATGAGGACTAACCGGTGTTCCTTGCATGTGTCGCAAGTCATGAAGTGTGTCAACTAGGTCGAACAACTCCACTCCCGCTTGCTTTTCGTACAAAGACTTGAGCTCGTTAATCATATCACGAGGAAAATAATTTTCAAATTGCTTTTGAAGATCAGCATTCATGCTTCCCAACATCAGACAAAGCAACCTCATTGTATCTATCATACGCAGCAGTGTATGCAGCCAACTCTTCAGTTGTAGCATTAGCTCCCGGAACAACGGGTGTCTGCTCTTCAAGGATTTCAATTTTCTTTTCAGCTCTTAGAACTATTCTTAGCTGACGAAACCAATCATTGAAGTTAGGTCCAGAAAGTTTTTCTCTTTCTAGCATCGACCTGAAAGCCGATTGGTGTATGTTTTGAGAAGGATTTGTTGTTGCCATCTACAAAATAGACAAAAGTTCAATTATCGGTATTTTCGATAATAATCCTTAAGAAATGTAATTTACCCTTGTTAAATTCATTTAACAATTAATTTCATTAAGGCTAGGATCCAATTGACATACAATCATTTCATCTGTTGATCAGCTAGAAATGACGGTACTCAAAAGGTAATCGACGATCAATAATTGCATTCATGCAATTCTTAGAGATATGGAACTTACAACAACACTTTAAAGGGGTATTAAGTGTTTTGTAAACATGTTTTTTCCCATCTTATGCCACGGGTCAAGGATCTCACCTCTTAACTCGTTTTAAGTCGCCCAATTAAGAACATGTAAATAGTCCACCACCGGTCTCACGGGTGGAGTGGTAATTTACCTTGAAGAGATACAATTCGCCTACGGTCTCACGTATGAGCGAAAAGCACTGGCAAGTGTTCTTAGCAAAGTGGGTGGCAATGACTTAACTTTAAATGGGTAATGCATTTTATGTGAATCAAAAGTTTATGTATGAAGACTCATGCAAATCTTCATAACATAATGTTTAATAAAATCATTTTTATAGTCTTAGTAACACAAGAGAGCTCGGTAGCTCCATTTGAACGCACAAAGAAGCGCAAGGAACAAGGTTTGTGAAGGACGCAATTAAAAACCCGCCCTTTTAGGAGGCTAGCGCACTCCGACTTATACCTCTCTTAGAGTTTGTTCAAATGGGTGAGCCGGTGTATCTCAAGGCTGTAAGACTCCAATTTTATTAAAGAAATCTCTATTTCGATAGTTCTTAGTCAAGTTTATTCTTTTCTCCAAAACAATTTTTGCATCACCTTTATAGCTCTTTATAAACACACAAAAATTAATAAACTTACTAATTACCGAACTAATTTAATCATGCAACAAGTTAAGGTAGGCCACCTAAACATGGTCACTATGGTTCATGCATATGTTTAAAGCCGGCTCCCCCCTCCGAAAAAGAGGACCACATACATCAAGTTGCCTTGATTGCGTAAGCCTTTAAACAACTTAATTAACAAGTAATTCACATAAACATGCTGACTGGAAATTTCCAGCAGCTTCACGACCTGTTTAGCCCTGTTTCTGGTCCGATTCAGCTTTCGACCAGAACTACAAAGTTGTAGCCCTATGTGTCAAGCACCTACTTTCCAAAGCACAACTTCTAACTCATTACAGATTAAAAGATATGAATTGTTTAGTGAACTGTCGCAAATCAGAAAAATCACACGAAAAAATTCACTTAGTCACACAATTATCTAATAATTAACCCTAATTATTGGATCATCATGCTTTGCTAAATATATCTCCATATATCAGTAAAAATCACAAGTAATTTTGCATGAATTCTTGTGATTTTACTTTTATTTAACAACTTTAAATAATTAAGATACAAAACATGCAATTTATACAAATAAATCATGTCAATTCACTAACTCAAAACTTGCCATGAGGGTTTCAATCTCCATTGAATTAGGTTAATTTTAATTAAAAAAAACTCTTATTTTTATTTAATTTAATCCGATTTTAATTAAAAAAAAAATAAGAAAACAACTTTTAATTATTTAACAATTAATTAAAAATCAACCAACCCTTAACCCCCTTCAAGTTTTGATCTTTGTAACTAATAGATCACATATGTGGCTCTGATACCACTGTTAGAATATGCGAACATAAATCATATAAATATTCACATATAATCACGAGTATGCGCAACGGAAGAATCGAATATGCAATCACATTAATTAACAAAGAGAGAATCGAAACGTGTACCTTATGCAAAGCTTCTAATAAAATCAATAATAATAAGATTATTATTGTTGTAGGGTTTAAAGTAAAACCCCTCTACGATCGCACACTAGACACCCCTTATACCGTATGCTAGTACCCCGATCACGATCAAACAACCCTTTGCTTGTACCCTCTAAAAGTCGAACCAAAGCAAACCCAAATCCCTTTAGTTTTGTTGTTTCGGCCGAACCCCAAAGAAAAGAGAAAAGAGGAGAGAATTACTTATGTGAAAGAATGTGAAAACCCTTAGAATTTAGCCCTCTATATATAGGGATATTTTTAGGGTTTTCAACCTTGG
>CM067168.1:9413145-9518145 GCA_034093135.1 Erigeron breviscapus | reverse complement strand
TTATGTATGCTACTGTTTATATATTCAGTGAAGAAATAATAGTATGGTCAAATGTATTTAACTACATCTTGCAAAATGGATGGGTTGAACATTCTTGGTAACCGGTCAAAGTATACATTACCAGTGTAATATTTTAAAAACTTATAGTGAGTTTTCAATTGATTCTACATGAGCACTTGATTCCTACAATTTGTGTATGCATTTTTGTTTAGAGAAAATAGATTAAGCAACCATTCTACAAATACAATGACAGAACAATACATGCATTATTTGTAAGTAAGGAACACTAATAAAAGAATTCTATAAGTCATCTACATTAACCGTGCAATACAATAAGCAAGTTTTCATCCAAGATGGCAAATGTGGGTATTTCAAAACATATGGCTGATATATAGCAAAGATCTTCTTAACAACTTGTGAGATATACTCTAAGTAGTTCTTACGAGTATTTCCAAGTTATTAGATCACTTGTATTTCAAGGTTGTTTAGATACTTACACTTTTGTGTTTATCTTTGTTCCGCAACAACCTTTGTATTTTGTTTATATGACCCGCGTAATACGCGAGTTATCATACTTTGTAGATATTTAAATTATTAAAAATATCTTAGGACATTTAAGATTATAAGCGACTTTAATTAATTTGTAAGAAGTTAAATTGTAAGTAGATAGATGATCGTTAGAGCATGTTCGAGTTTGATTGATGTGTGTTTGTGTTGTTCCACAACGGGTTGTCTTTTTATAACCATTCTTTAAGTAGATGATTAAATCTTTTTATGTATGCTACTGTTTATATATTCAGTGAAGAAATAATAGTATGGTCAAATGTATTTAACTACATCTTGCAAAATGGATGGGTTGAACATTCTTGGTAACCGGTCAAAGTATACATTACCAGTGTAATATTTTAAAAACTTATAGTGAGTTTTCAATTGATTCTACATGAGCACTTGATTCCTACAATTTGTGTATGCATTTTTGTTTAGAGAAAATAGATTAAGCAACCATTCTACAAATACAATGACAGAACAATACATGCATTATTTGTAAGTAAGGAACACTAATAAAAGAATTCTATAAGTCATCTACATTAACCGTGCAATACAATAAGCAAGTTTTCATCCAAGATGGCAAATGTGGGTATTTCAAAACATATGGCTGATATATAGCAAAGATCTTCTTAACAACTTGTGAGATATACTCTAAGTAATTCTTACGAGTATTTCCAAGTTATTAGATCACTTGTATTTCAAGGTTGTTTAGATACTTACACTTTTGTGTTTATCTTTGTTCCGCAACAACCTTTGTATTTTGTTTATATGACCCGCGTAATACGCGAGTTATCATACTTTGTAGATATTTAAATTATTAAAAATATCTTAGGACATTTAAGATTATAAACGACTTTAATTAATTTGTAAGAAGTTAAATTGTAAGTAGATAGATGATCGTTAGAGCATGTTCGAGTTTGATTGATGTGTGTTTGTGTTGTTCCACAACGGGTTGTCTTTTTATAACCATTCTTTAAGTAGATGATTAAATCTTTTTATGTATGCTACTGTTTATATATTCAGTGAAGAAATAATAGTATGGTCAAATGTATTTAACTACATCTTGCAAAATGGATGGGTTGAACATTCTTGGTAACCGGTCAAAGTATACATTACCAGTGTAATATTTTAAAAACTTATAGTGAGTTTTCAATTGATTCTACATGAGCACTTGATTCCTACAATTTGTGTATGCATTTTTGTTTAGAGAAAATAGATTAAGCAACCATTCTACAAATACAATGACAGAACAATACATGCATTATTTGTAAGTAAGGAACACTAATAAAAGAATTCTATAAGTCATCTACATTAACCGTGCAATACAATAAGCAAGTTTTCATCCAAGATGGCAAATGTGGGTATTTCAAAACATATGGCTGATATATAGCAAAGATCTTCTTAACAACTTGTGAGATATACTCTAAGTAGTTCTTACGAGTATTTCCAAGTTATTAGATCACTTGTATTTCAAGGTTGTTTAGATACTTACACTTTTGTGTTTATCTTTGTTCCGCAACAACCTTTGTATTTTGTTTATATGACCCGCGTAATACGCGAGTTATCATACTTTGTAGATATTTAAATTATTAAAAATATCTTAGGACATTTAAGATTATAAACGACTTTAATTAATTTGTAAGAAGTTAAATTGTAAGTAGATAGATGATCGTTAGAGCATGTTCGAGTTTGATTGATGTGTGTTTGTGTTGTTCCACAACGGGTTGTCTTTTTATAACCATTCTTTAAGTAGATGATTAAATCTTTTTATGTATGCTACTGTTTATATATTCAGTGAAGAAATAATAGTATGGTCAAATGTATTTAACTACATCTTGCAAAATGGATGGGTTGAACATTCTTGGTAACCGGTCAAAGTATACATTACCAGTGTAATATTTTAAAAACTTATAGTGAGTTTTCAATTGATTCTACATGAGCACTTGATTCCTACAATTTGTGTATGCATTTTTGTTTAGAGAAAATAGATTAAGCAACCATTCTACAAATACAATGACAGAACAATACATGCATTATTTGTAAGTAAGGAACACTAATAAAAGAATTCTATAAGTCATCTACATTAACCGTGCAATACAATAAGCAAGTTTTCATCCAAGATGGCAAATGTGGGTATTTCAAAACATATGGCTGATATATAGCAAAGATCTTCTTAACAACTTGTGAGATAAGATCAATCACAAGTGAATTCCGAATTTTAAGTAAGCTAGGTGAGTCGTAAACAGAAACAAATATAATTTTTTCACAAAAATATTTTTCATAGAAAGGATTAATTCAAAAAAGCAAACAACAAAGCAACTATTCATGAAAATAAAGAAGAAATTGCAGACATGAAAGTAATGACGACATTAAATTGCAAAAATTAAGTATCAAAATTTCAAAAATTCAGAATCAAACATAATCTAAATTGCTGACAAAATGTCTCCAAAAAAAAAAAAAAAAAAAAAAAAAAAAAAAAAAAAAAAAAAAAAAAAAAAATGTAATCGAATGACAACCCGCACCCTAATATAATATACCAAACGTTAAAAAAAATTGTGTTTGTAATATTATCAAAATCTGTAGATATTTTGACCTTTTGAGACTTACAAAAGTTTAGCTTGCATTGATGATTAAGGAGCATATATAAGCTAATCCGAAATCACTTATAACTCTAACAATTCCTTTTTCAAGAATAGTTTCAAAGTCTATGATTAAAGACTTTTTCAATAATACTTTCATCATCCGTACATCTATGAACAATGTAGGCAGAGTAGCTATTATGCACATTGAACCAAGATACTTGAATTTTAAAAGGGGAAATGATGGATCCTCTTAAAAGTTAGCCTAAAAATCCTCCTAAAACCTTAAAATTGTGACATGTGGATTCCATTAATTCTGTTTCCTAATCTTATCCCTTTATTTTGCCACTTGTCCTCATCTTATGATTAGAAAGATTTTTAGGCTATTTAGTTAGGAGGATTAATCATTTTCTTTTTAAAAACAAACTTCTTCTCCATTATGAAGATTTGACGGTTTTGATCCTATTGCAAGACAGGGGATTGATAGACCTCTCATATACAATCATCATAGTTAAAAAAATTACTCGTAGTAGTTGTTATATATTACAAATAAGAGCTTATATGTTAAAAAATAATATTAATATAATAATTGTAAATCTTGGATATCTTTTCCATTAGCCAAGTTTGAGTGCGGTTGATCAGCTTCTCAATGAGATGTCCAAATGAGATAATGATGAGTAGCCAGTTGACTCATGTAATCGAATGACAACCCGCACCCTAATATAATATACCAAACGTTAAAAAAAATTGTGTTTGTAATATTATCAAAATCTGTAGATATTTTGACCTTTTGAGACTTACAAAAGTTTAGCTTGCATTGATGATTAAGGAGCATATATAAGCTAATCCGAAATCACTTATAACTCTAACAATTCCTTTTTCAAGAATAGTTTCAAAATTATGATTAAAGACTTTTTCAATAATACTTTCATCATCCGTACATCTATGAACAATGTAGGCAGAGTAGCTATTATGCACATTGAACCAAGATACTTGAATTTTAAAAGGGGAAATGATGGATCCTCTTAAAAGTTAGCCTAAAAATCCTCCTAAAACCTTAAAATTGTGACATGTGGATTCCATTAATTCTGTTTCCTAATCTTATCCCTTTATTTTGCCACTTGTCCTCATCTTATGATTAGAAAGATTTTTAGGCTATTTAGTTAGGAGGATTAATCATTTTCTTTTTAAAAACAAACTTCTTCTCCATTATGAAGATTTGACGGTTTTGATCCTATTGCAAGACAGGGGATTGATAGACCTCTCATATACAATCATCAAGTTAAAAAAAATTGTGTTTGTAATATTATCAAAATCTGTAGATATTTTGACCTTTTGAGACTTACAAAAGTTTAGCTTGCATTGATGATTAAGGAGCATATAAAACTAATCCGAAATCACTTATAACTCTAACAATTCCTTTTTCAAGAATAGTTTCAAAGTCTATGATTAAATTTTTTTTGATTGATGCTTGAATCTTAGTACCCTAAATTGAATAATATAGAAAACATAATTATAATTATAAATCATACAATAAATAAATATGTAACCAATAGAAACATACGGAATTATTTTGTTATAGACAGTAAATAAATCGACTTGCTCATCCATTAGGTTCATATCAAGGCTGGACACAACATTACGATAATTCTTGACGGTCTGTTTTTACCGCAAAAGAACTTTAACCCTTATAGTCCACGACTCTTAGGTGTCATTAACATCAGCAACATTGTCATAAATAATCTGGTCCATAGTTATCTTCTTCTTCAATTTCTCATATCTACCATCGATTTAGCTCCTCATATCCATACCATCGTTTCTTGCTTAAGGTACAAATTCAGCTTTAACTCTAATAAAACTATATAAACTATTATAAATGCAAAAGATGAAGGATATATTACGATATCTCGAGTTAAATTGAAAAGTATTTTAAAGTAATGATAAACAACATACGCCAGATCAAAAAATATAAACGAATATTGTCTACAAAAAGTATTACAAAAGATAAAATACTATATATGCGATAATTATATACTTTTATCTTTTTAAATTTATATTTAAAAATGTTATAAACAACCCGTGTATTTGACACGAGCATAAATCTAGTAATACAAATATAGTAGATAATCTGAATTATAATGCACCTAATTTATTATTTATTTATTATTATAATTAAAACGAAATAAATATCTTAAAACTGTAAACATAAATACAATAAATAAAATAACTTTATTGAGTTCTTTTATTGTTAATTGAAAAAAATATTTTTTAGGATGAAGTGAATATGAAAATAAGTCCTTGAAAGATATTCAGTCATCTTATTCTTCATCATCTATTTGAACACGATTTTATGATCTGGTCCTATACGATTTGTTGAAGAAACGACAACATCATCTTCACTATTAGTTGAAAGAGTAAATAATATATAATTAAAATACATACCTAATTTACTGTAGTTTGTTGATGATGATGATGTATTTGAGCATAACCAAGGACTCCACACTTGGATTTCAGAATTGAACTATTAGTTGTTCTAATGAAATTATAGATCTACTCAAAAACCACAAAATTATTTTATTGTTAAAAGGATGATGCGAATGATAGCTAAGAACCATGAACAACAAATGATGTGAGAAAATTGTTTTTGATGATGTCGATGTTATTGAGAAGAAAAAATATTAAAACTTTTTTTTTTTGTAAGAAGAAAATAGGGGTTAAATATACAAATTATTATTTACGTGTGCATGATTTAAAAGGGGTATTTTGTCTAATTATATAAAGTATAAGTATTAATGTTGTCATTGATTAAAGATGAAATAATTAAATATGATCTAATGGTTATAAATCATAGATGGAACCCATCCAAGGGTTCCTATTTGTTTAGGAATGAATTTAGGACCTTGTTATATATATATTGTATATATATATATATATAATTTTATTTCTTCATAAAATAATTTAGGACCTTATATATATATGATGTAGATGTAGATGTAGATGTAGATGTAGATGTAGATGTAGATGTAGATGTAGATGTAGATGTAGATGTAGATGTAGATGTAGATATAGATGTAGATGTAGATGTAGATGTAGATGTAGATGTAGATGTAGATATAGATATAGATGTAGATGTAGATGTAGATGTAGATGTAGATGTAGATGTAGATGTAGATGTAGATACAAATACAAATATATATTTAACATTACTACTACCTTACTTAGACCATACCGCAAAATTAAATTATTGTTATTATTATTATTATTATTATTATTATTATTATTATTATTATTATTATTATTATTATTATTATTATTATTATTATTATTATTATTATATATATATATATTTATATATATATTATATATTTTAATTAGTTAATATGCACTATTATTTAGGGATGAATTTTGGACCTTGTTATATATATATTGGTAGATATCAAACTAAATACATAAGGTTTAATTATCTAAAATAGAAGGACTAATGTTGTCTATACTTAATAATAAATTTGGTAATAATACCATTATTTTGATCTAAGGGTTGTGATTAAATTTTTGAACTCATCTAACGGTCCTTGCTTCTCCATAAAAAAATTTAGGACCTTGTTATATATATGATGTAGATGTAGATGTAGATGTAGATGTAGATGTAGATGAACATGTAGATCGTATAGTAAATAATTTTAATTTAACATTACTACTACCTTACTTAGACCAGTACCGCAAAATTAAAGTTATTGTTATTATTATTATGGTAAAGATGAGATTATGAATAACAATGCTTGCATTTTAATAGTAATGTAGAATATGGCCTTAGGGATTCATTATTTTCACACAATACTTGGCTTGAGTATTCGCCTCCTTCTTTCTCCTCTTGGAAGAACTCTTCTATAGTTCATTCACACTTAGTTAATTTTTGAGTCGTCGGGTGTGATTTCATTAGAGGCACGACACTTGTGGTGCTTGCTTCCCAGAAATCCAGAGGGATAATTCTAGTTGTTTACTATAACAGCTAGAAGGTATGTAATTCTATTCTCTTCTTTAGTAATTTTCGATTATTTACTAGGGTATTAGGATTCTTATTTATTGTTCATATAGGTTCAATTGTGAAAACATAGATCTTGTTTTAGGTTGCATGCTCCCTTAAAAGTTTAAGTTAGTTTGTAATGCCTAAAACCCATTATAACCTTTATCTGTGGGCCATATGAATCAAAAGTATCATCGACTAACACTACCCAAATGCAAGTAGCTCAATTAATTTTTTTTAACGACATACTATTCTATTCTTACTCTTAAATTACACAAATGTTTGGGATGAAACTCAATACTCTCTGGAAAACCCCTATTAATGCACAAGAGGCTCGAACCCAGGTGGATCCTCCCAATCTCAATGACCTTACCAATTGACCACCAACCTTAGTGGTTAAATCAATTAAGTTTAATTTTCAATTTTTCCAATGTGGAAGAATTATTATACCCGCATATTTCCATAGTTGAAGTTGTAGTTTGCACGCAAAATAAGGTAAAAAGGTTGTAAACGCCAATTATGGATAAAAGATATAAAATTTTAAATGCCGACGACATTGCAATAGGTAATAAGGGGGTTGGCATTACTCAAGGCTTGTGGTTGTGGTTTGGCCCAAGTTAACTGCCACAAAGGTCACGACTTGAGTGTGGTATACTGGTATGGACAATCACACTCTCACAAAGCTATGTTAGGTGTTGTGTGTATCTATAGTATCTGCGTATGTGTGTGTATTTATAGTAGGGTTGAGCGATTTATTGTGGCTTGCAATGCCAGCAAAAGGAGTGACTTACGGTTGAAAAAGGTAAAAATGAAATGCTATAAAGAGATTGGTTGAAAGTGAGGATCGAGTGAAATAATGTGGTCACCACCCCCTAATAATTATAAACTTGATTTGATAGTCAGGCCCGTGCCAATAACCCGTCGATGGGGTCGTCAAAAGCCTGGTCGACGAGGATGTTATTTGTAGCAACTCGTCGATGGCAGCCGTCGTCGATGCCCATCGACCCATCGAAGAGGCTGGAAGAATGGAGGGAGAAAGGGAGTGGGGCCAGCTGTCGTTTTTCTCTTTTTCTTTTTCTTCTGTCTTTCATATATAACTAGGAAGTTTGGGGCTGCCCGATGGGCGGCGGCAAAGAGAGTGATTTCTTTAAGGATGTTACCATAAACTTAGTTCGAAATCCAAGGCAAGAATTTTTTTTAAATAAAAGCCCAAAAACCAAATCAAAGGAAAATTATGTTGCCGCGGGTAATCACAAAATCATATTTATATTTACTCCTAAGAAGCACAAACGAAATAAATATTTAAAAAGAAAAACTCAAAGAAGAAACCAATTAAAAAAAGTTTCAAGAGAAAACTCTAAAAACCACAAAGAAATAAAATACTAATAAAACTGTATTGTTTAGTTTATTTAAGGGTGGAAAGGAAAGAAGAGGAGAGGGAAATATTATAAACTGCATTCTTAAGATTTTTTTAAGTGTGGAAAGGGAAGGAGTGGAGAGGATTAGAGGGGGGAGTGTAGTTGTTTTTTGTTTCAAAAGTTTTCCCCTCATTTTTGAGGTGATTAGGAAGGAAAACTTTTATTCCCACTCCTTTCCTTTCCACCCTTAAGTTAAGTAAACAATACAGAGATATGCCTAAATATAGGCATAAAAACATGCCTAATCTATACGCTATATAAATTCCTACCTAGGTTTTTCTAAAATTATCCTATTTGGCATGTGTTAGAATACAAGAAATAAGGTGAAATCCTACGTGGCCTGTTTTTACCTTGCATATGCCTACGGTTAGTGGTAAAACAGCGGTTTTACCTGTGTAGGCCCATTGCTGATAACCTATAACTTCTCCTTCAAAATTCCAATAACCGTAGATACAAAATCTATTGCCTTTTTCTTGATAAAACTCCAAAACAATAATTTATGAACCGAAGAAGGCAGATAGAAGACAAAGGATTGGCGAAAATATGTAACGTGAATCAAAGAATCAACTATGTACATAACTAATTTCATTCTTCTTTCATACTAAATTATCATTTCAGTTTCTTTTTTTGTGATATTAGATTTCAAACATTTCATGCAAATAAGGTGTTTGATAAAATGCCTCAGCGATATTTATTCGCGAGACTTGTGAAATTTTTGTGACAATCTTTAACAATGTATGTATATTCAGTTACGTTCAGTTGTTAACATAATTTAGTTATACTCATGACTATTTGCAACAAAGATTGTTGATACGACTATATTTGTTACGGAGTATTTCTCAAAAAATATAGTTATTTGGAATATTTTTTTGGTGTTAGTTTCAATGAAAATGGGATATCTAGAGGTCATGTTAAGTGGAGAAGAGTGTTAGGGATGTCAATGATGTTTTACCTAGGTAAGTAATTGTTACCTCTTTAGCGTTTGATGTAGTACGTATCATTACTACTTTAAACTTTGATATTCATGAAAACTTTATGCTGTTTTCCAGGTTTAAATTGCAAATCTAAGTGATTGACTCATCAGGATCGTTGTCTGTAGTTTTGTTTGATCGGGTGGCCTTATAAAATGATAAACAATTCTGCATATGAGTTGTGCAAAAAATCGCATGAGGTATGAACCTATTTTATATTTAAGTTAATGAATCATTATTCCTTTACTATATGAATCTAAAACAAAAAACATGTTTCTTTTTTTTTTCCCCTCTTATGATTTATGATTTATGATTATCTGTGATATGGATATTCTTTCAACGAACAACCGACTTAGTTGTAACTTAATTGCTCAAGTTTTTTTTTTTTTTCTATCGGAAGGTTTGAATCTCCTGATATAGCCTATGATGATGACAACCTCAAGCATCCAATGTTCACACCATGATTAAAATATTCTTACCGAAAGAGGTGAAACATTGCAGTTTCCATTGGAGATGAAGAACATCAGAGCTTTGATGATCTAAGGCTTACAGATCAGTAAGTTCTCTTACTCCCATTGTAAAACCAATTAGAATTGAGGTTATGCCTAGCATCGAAAACCTTTAATGATTAAGGAAAGGAATCGCCTTATAGAGCAATCATATATAACAAAGTTTGTTTGTTTAAAATTTCATCAATTGTTTATTTGCATAGATTTGCTATTGGGTCCCTTTGAACATTTTGATGATAAACTATTTGTTTTGATCGTAATAAAGTTTTTTTTGAATACCTTGTATCCTTAGATGAAGCCCAATTTGTAATGTAAATTGTGCTTTAGTTCGACCCCTTGGGCTATATATGAGATCTCGTCACAAAGTACGGGCTTCATCCAATACAAAGACCAAAGTCCTTTTGGTTCATTATTCTTATATTAGTTTCTTTTTGAAGATTTGATATGAGATACTTGTTTTCTGTAGGAATGTGGTGCCGGACATTGAAAATCAGATTGAATCCATAGCAATAAGCATGGAGAATCCAGAGAATGATTCATGTGATCATCCCCCAATAGCTACTCTGATTGCAACGACTCCTCACATTGCTTTGTAAGCTCTTAATCCTCTGTTTTCAATTTCTAGATTTTTTTTAAGGTTTTATTTATGCTTAGGTTCATAGATACGTCTCTTAGTTTCTATGAATGTTTTTAGTGTGTGGATATTTCTTTAACTTCACCTAATAAAGCTTTCTTAACGAGTTTATAGCAACTTGCTAAGCCTTTTTAATCGAATTTTCAATGCAATTTAATAGGGAAACACAAAAAACATATGTCTTTGTTTTACGTTAATTCCCAATATCCCCTGTTTATGTAGAACCCGTTTTGAGCATGATATTCTATAATGGCAGTTTTATGTGTATAGGTCGATTCCTTATAATCCACTAATTTGAAAATTCAAATTAATGTTATTGTACATTATCCGTCTAGGAGTTGGAAGCTAGACAACTTGGTAACTATATATACGAATCGTTCACTTACCTTTTTAGCATATACCTAACTCATAAAAGTTCTATTGTGACATGCTTTCAAAAATCATGTAATGATAAGCCAACTTCACACAAATCACAATCCCTGTACAATAACTATCAGTATAGGTTGTGGAAGCAACGTGTGTACGGTAATGTGAACAATATAGGAAGCATTGAGATGATCTTAACTGATGAAAAGGTTTGTTTTATGTATGGATTTTATTTTTAATATTTTTTTGCATAATGTTTCTATTATTGTTTCTACTTGAACTTATAAAACGATATGATTATGTTTGTTTTAAACGACCTGTGTTTCCAGAAAACAATCCATTTCAAGAACCCTTTGAATCAATATAAACCTATAGAAATCAGTAGAGATTTCTAGGTATGTAGTTTTGACTTTCTCTCAACTGCTTTTTGATAATAATCGGTTAGTAGTTGACTGATTCAGATCACTTTCAAAGATATACTCATAGACATGTAAAATGACCCCATACTTATCAGATAATCAGAATAAGTTTTATTTGCAGCCATTACACAACCAATGATCCAGATTTGATTGTTTCATCCCTAAATAATCTAAATCAGATTTGCTATACCAAATATTAGAATTCATCATCTAACATTTCAAAACAAACTAACTACACAAAAAACCTATGAGTGATTATGTCAAGCGTCTCCGTAGTAGTCTTTTTTGTTCATTGGTGAATTCATATGACGGCAGGGAATGTTTACTGGACTTTTTTATCTATGTTATACTGCATTTTCAATTCTTAGGAAGTAATAAACATGGCTAAATCTGACGTGGCATATATATGGCCAACATAAGGCTGCAGTTGTGGTAAAACGACGGTTTTCTTTATGTAGGCCCATTGATTTGATTCCGCTAGTTTTTTAGAATTCAAAAAGAATAACCTTCTGGGAGTTATTAACCTCTGTTGCTGATAACCGCTTTATACTCTGTATATCTTTCCCCTCGTGCCTCCTTTTTCATGCTTTCTCTGTCTCGTGGTTTATACACAGCGGTTTTCTCCTAATTATGGATTCACTTTTGGAATTATCAAAGGCATAAAAAAACGAATTTGTTATTTTTGAGTGATTTCAAGGTACCTTTCTTTTTACTATTGTTTTTTTTTGATGATTATTTTAATTGAGATTTTGGATGAATATGTTGATTGTTGCTTTTGCCTGAAAATGGAACGAATACGTGTGCAAGTAACCCAGCGACAATCAAGCGTTGCAATTCTTGTATTTCTACCAAAACCATTGAATTTGTTGATGGTGTTTGTTCAAAAATGCTATCATGACAAATGTTATGAACTCGATAGTTATTGATCAAAATTGCTGTTCTGGTAGCCAAAAATGTCCCTGTTAGGTTGTTTTTTTACATCTTTGTTTGGAATTCATAGTAATAAACTATAGCTTTATATAGATTATAGAGTTATGTATTTTGATCGATTTAGACTAATTATATTTGATGGTTTCTTTATGGATGTTAAGTGTCGATACAATTCCTCAATGAAATATTTGGTAACTTTAAATGTTATTTTGTTTGTTTCATATATATACATGCTCACATCATTTTGATATGTGCTTTTTTGAAGTTAAGTGTTTTGACACTTCTAATGTGCTTTTAGGTAGGTAAAATGGATTCCAAAGGCATATGAGTCCCTTGGCTTGCTGACATTGGAATGATTGTTTATTAATGGGGGGTGGAATTATGAGATTATTAGGAGAAACTGTTGTAGTAAATATCGTGTTGTTTATATATGGAATCGGGATGCGTGGACCAAACTGATGATACTAGGCAAAACTGTTTTTAGAAAAAAAGGGTTGACTTTAAAAGAGTTGCTTCAGCACACATCACATCCCAACACTAAAGTTTGTAGCGTTTCCGTTAATTTAGTCCAATTGTTGATTGGTGGTGATTTAGTATTAGCAATAGATGTTTGTCTTTAAAGATGCATTGATCGGTATTAGGGACATCTATCCGGCAGAACTTAACTACTCAAGATGCATAGTCTGTTATAGAAAAACTGCATGAGCGATGAATATAAAATTGTCTGTGAGACCCTATATCAACCTCTAAATATTTCTTGCCTGCAATAGCAACTATGTTATCTAGCATACAAGTAAGCTTTTTCTACTATATTAGAACTTCAAGTGTCTTCGTTTGCTAAAAATTTTGTTTGGATATGATAAAGTCAATGCAGTAAAATACTTTGAAACCAAATGGATATGTTTCTGGTAGGTGAGGGGTGGAGCGTTAGATGTGGTTGAATCGAAGGCTATCAATCTTGGTGATGGGAAACACTTGCCTGAAGTTCCAACGATTTTGAATTAATCGGTACAGGTAATTAATTCTTGAAGTTATATGCTTTATATAATAGTTTAGAAGTTCAAATAATATATACATGCTTTATTTAAGATTTTCGAGTCATTAATCTAATTTAAATGTATTTTGAGTTAATGACTCTATATAGCATGTATTAGTCTTTAATCTTCATGAACTTTATAGATGTATTGACCTATAACTTTACTAGGTGAGTTCAGGAGAATCAATTGGCTTCTGAGTTATCGAGAAAGACACATAAGGAAGCCTTGAAGCTTTCTAGAGCCTTTAGTCATTTTCTTAGCTTATTGGGTATTGCTGAAACTCATCACAGGTAATCTATGATCCATTTATGGTTTACTTACGGCTAAAATCAGCTTGGCAGTGACATATCAAGTTGATAAGCTTGCCGATTTTGGTCTAACAAATTTTGTTGCAAGCAGGCAACCATTGACTAGCCATGTTGTTATAAAGTGCTATCATGCTCCTGACATTTTCTTGGGGTCGACAAGCTATGGAACATACGTTGATATGTGGAGTGTAGGTTTTTTTTGCTGATTTTTTTCCGGTAGACCAACCCTTAAGGGGAGAACAGAAGTGATCAACAGTCAACACATAATACTTCACTATCATATATGTGTACTTAAAATATATGTTCTTAACCAAACTCCTTTTACAGGTTGAACAATTGAATAAAATATTTCATGCTTTGTGGCACTCCACCGGATGAGTGCTTTACTAAACTCACACTACCACTTGCAAAAATGTCCAAACCTCGATATGCTTACGAATGTTCTTTGAGAGAAAGGCGTGAAGAACTCCCCCAATCTGCTGTGAACCTAATTGACACTCTACTTTCTATTGAACCATAAAAACGTGGGAGTGCGACATTTGCTCTTCAATCTAAGGTAAAAAGTTGCTAGCTAATATGAACATGTTGAGAAGATTTATGGCAGATTCACTTAATCCTGCTTTTGCTTTTCATTCATCAGTATTTCAATTCAAGACCTTATGCTTGTGATCCTGCAAGCTTGCCAAAGTATTCACTCGGCAAGGAATTTGATGCAAAGCTTTGAAAACAAGCACATAGGTGAGTTTCTATTTTAGTTTGCATGCAGTCTTGTGTATTTTGAGCAAGAATACTTGATTATTGACTTGAAGAACTTTATATTTCAGAAAGAAATCCGGTGGCAGATTTCGAGCTTCTGGATCATCAAGGAACTTGAGAAAAGACCGGAAAACTTTGCTAGAACAAACAGAGGATAATGATAAATAACAGGTTAGTCTCCTGAGGTGTCGCCTCAAACACTATTGAATGATGAACATCATGATTATGCCTTCGCCCATTTGCTAATGAATGGGTCAGATATGTTATTGTTTGGATCTGAAACTGGTCAAATGGGTTGAAAATGTTTAAAGTCGATATTTTTTAAGTGCATACATGGGGTGAGTTATTTTGAGACCATTAAAAAACTTGAGACCAGGGGAACCCAGCAGGGTTCTTTGATACAAAAGAACGGATGGTCCTGATTCATTCCAATCACATATGATTTGAAAATTCTGCGGAAGTGTCGAGTGACTCACATGTGTTAATCACATGTGATTTAGGTGGTCTCATGTTTTTTAGTGCTCTAAAATGAACCCCACGGTGCCTATGTCCTAAAATGTTTTTTTATTGATTTATAATAATGATGTTTTTGTAATCATAAATTGCGATTCAATTATCGATAATTTAGTTAAATGGCCTAAAAGTGTTGGCAGGGCAGGCCCTTTTTGGCCTGTACATTGACCCATTTTAGCATAAACTGTATTCGGCCCCCCACCCATGGTGCCCATTTTACCACTTCTGTTCAATAGCATTTGACGTTTTAGGTTTGTACCACTAATATACCCTGGGCGGGGGTGAATCAGAAATCTGGAACCGCACCATTGCACTGGCTCGAGCCTGTTTCCCTGAAGCATCATCAATGCACATAATGCCTTCCTTGCCTTCAAAAACTCCCACATGCCATTTCATACTCGATAACATAAACACAGTTCTTAAATATAGTTGTATTATAGATTTATATATAGTATAATACAATTCTGTAATCAGCCACTATAACATTTCTTAAACTAGGCTATATGTGATTATGTTAGGATTTCGAGAGTGAAGCTATAAATATTTTATATTTACCTTTCAGGCCCGGACAATTAAGGAATGCTTTTATCAAAACCATGGGTCTCAATGACCAGGATATTGTTGCTCTCTCTGGTGGCCATACCAAGGTGGGTACCATTGCCACATTTCATTGCTCTCTCTGGTGACCAGGATACTGTTGGTGCACTGCCAATACAAAGTTTAGATGTTTAATCACGTGTGGTTAGTCTCACCATAGCACTTGCCGAAAAGATGTCAACATTGTTTGGTACCTGTTCTTCAAATCTGCAATGTCATATTGTGTGAAGCTGACAAATTTTTTGGTTACTACACACAAGCGCATTGACACACCAGGTTTGTATAATTGAGTTCAACTGTACATTATTCTCATCAGATCCCATCATATGCAGTAATGAATTGAAAATGCAAAAAGAGACTGAAGCGATGGTGGTTCAAACTATGGAAGTTGTACCACAGTTTACTACCACTTAATGTGGTGGTTGCTTATGGTCTGCTGCTTATTAATTTCTTGAATTATTTTAAGTTGCTCAATCACAATATCTGGAACATTTGGGAGGATTTCATTACTGTTGCTGGCCTCTTTGCACTTCCACAAGTAATAATATACTTTTGTTTTTTTTTTTTTTTTTTTTTTTTTTTTTTTTTTTTTTTTTTTTTTTTTTTTTTTTTTTTTTTTTTTTTTTTTTTTTTTTTTTTTTTTTTTTTTTTTTTTTTTTTTTTTTTTTTTTTTTTTTTTTTTTTTTTTTTTTTTTTTTTTTTTTTTTTTTTTTTTTTTTTTTTTTTTTTTTTTTTTTTTTTTTTTTTTTTTTTTTTTTTTTTTTTTTTTTTTTTTTTTTTTTTTTTTTTTTTTTTTTTTTTTTTTTTTTTTTTTTTTTTTTTTTTTTTTTTTTTTTTTTTTTTTTTTTTTTTTTTTTTTTTTTTTTTTTTTTTTTTTTTTTTTTTTTTTTTTTTTTTTTTTTTTTTTTTTTTTTTTTTTTTTTTTTTTTTTTTTTTTTTTTTTTTTTTTTTTTTTTTTTTTTTTTTTTTTTTTTTTTTTTTTTTTTTTTTTTTTTTTTTTTTTTTTTTTTTTTTTTTTTTTTTTTTTTTTTTTTTTTTTTTTTTTTTTTTTTTTTTTTTTTTTTTTTTTTTTTTTTTTTTTTTTTTTTTTTTTTTTTTTTTGGACAGGTTTGTTTGATTTTGGTTTTTGATTTGTGTTTGTGTTTTTGTTTTTTGTTTTTTTTTTTTTTTTTTTTTCTTGTGTGACGAAGATGATTACGAGAATTCTTTCCTTCTAATAACAATCTTTTTTTTTTAACAAGAATGATTTTAGAGGTTTCATGCATTAAAGTTCCGTTGTGGGGGACTTTTGACGTATCTTCATTTAGGTCAACTTTTTTATTTTACTTCCATAACTATTTAGAAATATTTGTCTTGTGCCTTTAATAGATTTTTATAACGAGAAAGTCAAGTAGAAAACTAG
Organism: Erigeron breviscapus; assembly: GCA_034093135.1. Classification (NCBI taxonomy): domain Eukaryota; kingdom Viridiplantae; phylum Streptophyta; class Magnoliopsida; order Asterales; family Asteraceae; genus Erigeron; species Erigeron breviscapus. The sequence continues at coordinate 9,501,133 of CM067168.1, read as the reverse complement.
AAATGATGCGAGGGAACCCTTTTTCATGGCTTTTCCAAAATTTAAATTTAGGTAGATGATGAATGAAGGGTTGTCGCTGCTTGCTGCCATGTTACTAATGATACATGTAGGAGGTGTCAGATTAAAACTGTATTTGTTTTCTTTCTTTATATAGTTTAATGAATTAAGTTTATTTGTTGCCTTTTGATATTTCAGATTGCTCTTAAACATTCAATTCTTCAATCATATTAAGTGATAGGCTTTTTTTTAGCTAATTATAAACGTACATGACATTACTTTTTGGACTCCATATCGGTTGCCTGATGATTACGATGAATAAGGTTGGTTACCTGATGATTATGATGAAGAAGGTGGTGACAACCAAGAGAAAAGAAAAAAGGACGTGCTTTAAAGTTTTCATGCATATGATGTTTTCTATCGGTCTTAATATGAAATTTTTATCTTTTTATTCGTAGATCCTTTTCACAATGTAAAGAGCAAGCATGAAAAAAGAAAAAAGGAGGTTCTTTGACTGGGCCGAGGCATGAAGCCTATGCGGTTCAAGTTTTTTTTTTTAACTGTTAGTCTTTTTTATCAACTTTACTTCCGTACATGCTTAAAGATAGAACTGCTGCTACTTCCACTTGTTCGAAACTTCTACATGTTTAATCCCTGGTTTGAGTACTTCATGTTTTCTTTTGTTCAGTCAAAGGATACTACAGAATCCAGGCCACGCGTGGCTGGTAGCACTTCAATGTTGATTGTTAACCTAAACTTTGGGTTAAATGTGTCAAATTAGAGAGTACTTAGTATGTGTATTGTAAAGTTAGGACCAAAAGTGTCAAGATTAGAAGATTATAACCGAATAGACGGTTATATGTTGGAAAGTTATGTCTGTACGTGAAGGGTCGTTTGTGAAAGGGTATGTATGTTAGAATGTGTCTGTTGGTTGTCTATATAAGGAAACAACCACCGCAAGTTTATAGGTGTCGAAAACCTCTGTATGTACGTATGAACAATTCTAGAAAAGGGTAATTACAAGCAAGTTTAATCATTAAAACATAGTATTGTTCATCGAATCAACCCTGTGAAACCCAACAATTGGTATCAGAGCCAACGGTTAATCGACCCAGGGAAGGAAGGAAACAACAATTTCTGTTGTTAATTTCAGAAGCAAGAAGAAAAAAAAACCGATTTCTGTTCGAAATTCATTGACCGAACCAAAAGCAAGAACAAAACAGAAATCGATTTTCAGGCAAGCCTTTAATCAATCAGAGGGGAATTAAGAACGAGGGAAAACATACATGTTCGTTGATTTGGGGTCACGAACCAGAGAAAAGAAGAAACCGTCGAGTAACCGCCATTGTCGGAGAGCAGTTCAGAACCGTAACCACCGAACCACCCATTACCTTAATCGGAAGAAGAAGAAGAAGATTGTGTTGGTGATTTTTGGTGTTTTGGGTTCGATAACCCGACAGAGAAGAAAAGGAGCAGTGGGATTTTTCTCTAATTTTTGTGAGATCTGGAAGAAACAAAAAGAGAGTGGGGATATGTAACATCCGTGAATTTTGACCCGTTGACTTTTCGTGTAATATGACTAACAATTTAAGTTAATGAATTAATTGGGTCGTTTGTGATTTTATGACTATGTGGTATATTAGTCGGGTCGTCGTATGTGTAGTCGGTACTTAATTGTGCAACTAATGGTATTGTGGTTGAGAAGGGAAACGGGTCGGCCCGTGGGTAGTCCATGACCCACCAGCCCCTCCCCAAGACCCATTCCCCTTATCCTTTTCTCATTTCTCTCATCTCTCTCTTTCTCTTCTATTCTCTCTAGTAAAAGAAACCCCCATCTAGTTTCCATTTTCTTCCATCTAAATTGTGTTTTGGAATTGCTATAATACAAGAATCGTAATCATCATCTTCTCATTGTCGCCATCTTTGAAGAATCAAAGGCCAAGTTCTAACATTTCACCCATTTTGACCTAATTTCGGATTTGAGCACTAGGAAGAGTTTTGGTAAGTCTAAATCAACCCATTTACTTCTATTTATGTTTGTTCATGTGTTTCTAGTTGATTTGATGTGATTTCGAGTCTTTAAACACTGCGGCGCAGTGGGCATGGGTTCTTGCTCACTGCGGCGCAGTGGGCTTAGTTCTTGCCCACTGCGGCGCAGTGGGCAGGGTTCTTGCCACTGCGGCGCAGTGGGCAGGTTCTTGCTCACTGCGGCGCAGTGGGCAGGGTTCTTGCTCACTGCGGCGCAGTGGGCTTAGTTCTTGCCCACTGCGGCGCAGTGGGCAGGTTCTTGCCACTGCGGCGCAGTGGGCAGGGTTCTTGCTCACTGCGGCGCAGTGGGCAGGGTTCTTGCTCACTGCGGCGCAGTGGGCAGTTCTTGCTCACTGCGGCGCAGTGGGCAGTTCTTGCTCACTGCGGCGCAGTGGCAGTTCTTGCTCACTGCGGCGCAGTGGCAGTTCTTGCTCACTGCGGCGCAGTGGGCAGGTTCTTGCTCACTGCGGCGCAGTGGGCAGGGTTCTTGCTCACTGCGGCGCAGTGGGCTTAGTTCTTGCCACTGCGGCGCAGTGGGCTTAGTTCTTGCCCACTGCGGCGCAGTGGGCTTAGTTCTTGCCCACTGCGGCGCAGTGGGCAGGGTTCTTGCTCACTGCGGCGCAGTGGGCAGGTTCTTGCTCACTGCGGCGCAGTGGGCAGGGTTCTTGCTCACTGCGGCGCAGTGGGCAGGGTTCTTGCTCACTGCGGCGCAGTGCTTGTTTTGCCACTGCGGCGCAGTGGGCAGTTCTTGCTCACTGCGGCGCAGTGGCTTAGTTCTTGCCCACTGCGGCGCAGTGCTTAGTTCTTGCCCACTGCGGCGCAGTGCTTAGTTCTTGCCACTGCGGCGCAGTGCTTAGTTCTGCCCACTGCGGCGCAGTGGCTTAGTTCTTGCCCACTGCGGCGCAGTGGGCAGGGTTCTTGCTCACTGCGGCGCAGTGCTTAGTTCTTGCCACTGCGGCGCAGTGCTTAGTTTTGCCCACTGCGGCGCAGTGGCTTAGTTCTTGCCCACTGCGGCGCAGTGGGCAGGGTTCTTGCTCACTGCGGCGCAGTGGCTTAGTTCTTGCCACTGCGGCGCAGTGCTTAGTTCTTGCCCACTGCGGCGCAGTGGCTTAGTTCTTGCCCACTGCGGCGCAGTGGGCAGGGTTCTTGCTCACTGCGGCGCAGTGGGCTTAGTTCTTGCCCACTGCGGCGCAGTGCTTAGTTTTGCCCACTGCGGCGCAGTGCTTAGTTTGCCCACTGCGGCGCAGTGGTTAGTTCTTGCCCACTGCGGCGCAGTGGGCAGGGTTCTTGCTCACTGCGGCGCAGTGGGCAGGGTTCTTGCTCACTGCGGCGCAGTGGGCAGGTTCTTGCCACTGCGGCGCAGTGGGCAGGTTCTTGCCACTGCGGCGCAGTGGGCAGGGTTCTTGCTCACTGCGGCGCAGTGGCTTAGTTTCCACTGCGGCGCAGTGGGCTTAGTTCTTGCCCACTGCGGCGCAGTGGGCAGGGTTCTTGCTCACTGCGGCGCAGTGCTTAGTTTGCCACTGCGGCGCAGTGGGCAGGGTTCTTGCTCACTGCGGCGCAGTGGCTTAGTTTTGCCCACTGCGGCGCAGTGGGCAGGTTCTTGCTCACTGCGGCGCAGTGGGCTTAGTTCTTGCCCACTGCGGCGCAGTGGCAGGGTTCTTGCTCACTGCGGCGCAGTGGGCAGGTTCTTGCTCACTGCGGCGCAGTGGGCAGGGTTCTTGCTCACTGCGGCGCAGTGGGCAGGGTTCTTGCTCACTGCGGCGCAGTGGGCTTAGTTCTTGCCACTGCGGCGCAGTGGGCTTAGTTCTTGCCCACTGCGGCGCAGTGGCTTAGTTCTTGCCCACTGCGGCGCAGTGGGCAGGGTTCTTGCTCACTGCGGCGCAGTGGGCAGGGTTCTTGCTCACTGCGGCGCAGTGGCAGTTCTTGCTCACTGCGGCGCAGTGGTCCAGTTTGCCACTGCGGCGCAGTGGGCAAGGTTCTTGCTCACTGCGGCGCAGTGCTATATTACTGGCCCTGGTCCAGTTTAACCACTGCGGCGCAGTGGGCAGGGTTCTTGCTCACTGCGGCGCAGTGCATTGTTTCTGGTCACTGCGGCGCAGTGCTTAGTTTTGCCCACTGCGGCGCAGTGGCAGTTTGCCACTGCGGCGCAGTGGGCAGGGTTCTTGCTCACTGCGGCGCAGTGCATTGTTTCTGGTCCTGTCCAGTTTAGCCACTGCGGCGCAGTGGGCTTAGTTCTTGCCCACTGCGGCGCAGTGCATAGTCACTGTGATTTATGTGTGTCGATTTTCAAATTGTTGAGATTGTGTAGTTGACATTACGGTATGATGATGTGTAATTATAGGTTGTGGACGTGTGGACCCTATTACTCGTTTGTAATCTTTTACTAACTTCTTTGCCGATCAAGGTGAGTTTCGTATCTCCCTACCCGCTTGGGATTCGGGCTGAAAAGTGTAAACCTGGCGTGTTTACTTGTATTTATTGATGTATTGATTGTTTGACATGATTGTTGGATTGATGTGACGTGTCTTGTCGTTTGTTTGACTTGGATTGTGTTTTCGTTAAGTATTACTTATACATTAGGATAGACGTACATACATGGAAGTCGGTTATGCCTTCATAGGGTTTTAGATGTGGTGGGAAGGCTGCGGGTGACCCTATACATAAGCATCTGGGACTTGAAGAAAGTAGAATCCTCTGAAGTATATGTACGTATAGTTGGTTTATATTGTGATTAGTGATTAATTTTGATTGATGCATATGTTGTGCATATGTCCCACTGTTAGGGGATTTGACTTATGTGTATTGAGATACGGCCTTGTCCCTCTGTTGACAGGTGTGCCCCGTTACGATTATTGATTGTTGGTTCATGTTGTCGAATGTTGATTATTGGTTTATGATTGACGGTTATTGATTGTCGGTTTATGATTATGCATTTACATTTGTTTGTAAGCATTGCATACATTATTGTTGGACCCTCGGCAGGGGATTGCCGGCATCCTGGTGCATAGATGTATGCACCCATTTTGGATGTAGACCTGACCCCGAGTATATAGACATATATATCTCGATGTTTTTGAGATACAGCCCTGTCCATGGCGATGGCAGAGGGGTATCGTTGCATACGTGATTGAAGGTCACGCTTGGGATAGGCATATTTGCTTATTCATTCATTTGGCACTTGCATTTGATACATACATCATTGTGCATCCTCATTACACTCTCATTTCTTTTGTGTAATCTTGTTGTTGGACGATATTGTGTACTTAGAGGCTCGCTGTAAGTCATGTCTAGCCTCTATTCTTATATTGTGATTATTGATGTTGGTTCGTTACGAACCATTACTACGAACTCACCAACCTTGTGTTGACTATGCTTAGTACACTTTTCAGGTAATCAGGTTCTCCCCGGACGTGGTGTTTAGTTGCTTGCTTGCTGTCTAACCCGGACTTGGACCTCATGGATCAAGGATTCATTGACCCTCCTTTTGCATTATACTTAGGATCGTTTGCCATCCTTGAATGTATTATGTTAACGTTGATGGCTATTTGCTCCTGTTGTATTTTGTTACTTGTTTGCTATGTTTTGGATTCACCGAATCGTTAATTGCATTTAGTTGTTCTATTGTAATTCCACCGGGTGCTGTATGATTTCCGTGACATTTCGAGCTCCGGCTTGGGGTGTTACAGAATGGTGGCCCATGCGTGGTCGTAGAGAATTAGGCGGTTTGACCTAGACTACGGCTTAAGTTAAAACTCTTCATATAGCATGCATGGTTAGGAAATTCGTGTGCAATATGAATTTTGTGAATCCCCGTGTGAGTTCGTAGTTAAGACCACTTGTGTGATAGCTTAAATTCAATGTGATGAATGTGGTTACTATGATTTGTTGTTGTTATTTGTTGAAGCTAATGTGATGAGTTAGGGCAAAATGAAGGGATGCCATTAACTTAGTATAATATTGTGGCAACCCTAAAAGAACCCGATCAACTCTTTTATGGTTACCCGATACTATAGCAAGTTCATGACATCGTGGATTGCGCACGTGTGGCTTAAAGTATAATAAGGAACCGATATGCTTAATGGAAGTTGATTGGGTGGAAGGTTAGCCGTTGGTACACCTTGTATACATACCCGGTTGATAACTAGAGAGCATATCGAATTCGGATTATACTTTGAATCATTCGTGTTAGTTGTTTAGTTACATGATGAAATGAACATGAGTACTTAATTTAATGATAAAATATGGCAATAAATGCAACGTGATGATATGATATGTGAAAACCCCTTATGATCCTAACACTACTGCCTTAGCATAACATTATGTAATGTGTATGTGGTACCGATATGAGGGCATTGACTACTTGTGTGACTAACATGCGAGCATTTGAGACTAACTCTCGGGTCAACGTGTCACTTGTTTTATAGAAATGGAAAGACCAAGGAGAGTACGAACAAATTATAGGGCTGAAGAAGAAGAGCCTCAACCGGAAGCTCAACCGGAAGTACAGGGAGGTAGAGGCCGTGGTAGAGGCCGTGGTAGAGGCCGTGGTAGGGGTCGTGGTAGAGCTCCTGAGCCAAACTTGGCTGAGGTTATTGCCCAGACGGTTGCCGGTATCATGCCAACCATCATTGCTCAAGTCACGGCAAGTCTTGGGCAAAATAATGAGCCTCAAAACAACGAAGCCCCAGAAAATGAAAATGATCAACCTCAAGCCGAAGAACATGAAGAAGAGGGACCGGTGGGAGTTGGTATCGGTATGCCCATGAATAATCAGTATGGCGGATACCGCCAAGGGTGTATATTTAAGGATTTTAAAAGTTGTGGGGCACCGGAGTTTGATGGGAAGGGTGGTCCCACGGAATGTATAAGGTGGTTCGAGGCAATAGAGGCGGTGATAGAAAGGAGCCATTGCACCTACGAAGACCGGATTCCCTATGCATCCGGCATGTTTAGACATGACGCCTTGAGTTGGTGGAACCAGGAAATAACTCTAGGGCGGACTCGGAATTTGGAGTGGATTGACTTCAAAGACAAAGTGAAAGCCAAGTTTTGTCCTCCGTACGAGCTACAGAATTTAACCATAGAATTTGCAAACCTCAATATGGAAGGAGCCGATTACAAGGGCTATGTGAGACGATTCCAAGAGTTGTCTACTCTCATTCCTCACTTGGTGGGTACCGAGCCACAAGCCATCCAAAAATTTGTGTTGGGCTTGAACCCTCAAGTCCGATCTTATGTTAACTCAAACATGCCTACTTCCTTGGCTAATGCGGTCAACCAAGCCGGAAGTGTGACTGAAGATTTATTAAGGAGTGGTGTTTTGAGCAAATCCTCATCAAACAAGAGGAAGGAAGTGGGGGAGTCGAGCGGGGTAAGGAAAATGGGGAGGTTTGATCCCAAGAATGCTAACAGGGGTAGAATAATGGCGGCGGTAGAACCGGCTAGGAGGCCTTATACCGGGCCTCATCCTTTCTGTGGGAGGTGCAACAGGCACCATCCCGCCACCACTCCATGTGGTGCATGCTACAATTGCCACCAAGTTGGGCACGCCTCCAAGAACTGTAGGGCTCCAAGAACGGGCCCAATGAATGCGGCTCCTATTCGGGCCGTTCCTCCTCAAGGTAACCAAAGAAGGGGCGAGTGTTTTGAATGTGGTAGCCGTGACCACTATCGTAATGATTGTCCTCGATGGGTGGGACAACAAGTCCAAGTAGCCGTCCACCCCAATCAACTCCAAATGGTTGGGCCTAATCAAAACCGGGGGCAACAAGGCCACCAAGTGCAACCACGCGGCCGAGCCTTTGCGGCCAATGTAAATGAAGCCCGCAATGATCCCAACGTTGTAGCAGGTACTTTTCTCCTTAATGGTCTCTATGCCACCGTTTTATTTGATTCCGGGGCCGATTATAGCCTCGTGTCTTCTAATTTTGTTCCCCTGATTGATGTGCATCCTTGTGCTCTAAACTATGTGCTTGACATTGAAATGGTGAACGGGTCACTAACTAGAATTAGCCAAATACTCCGTGATTGTGTTTTGACCTTGGAAGACGTTGACTTCTTCATTGACCTTATGCCTCTTGACATTGGTAGTTTTGATATTATAGTGGGTATGGATTGGTTAGCGGCGGTTAATGCGACGATTGATTGTGGTGAGAGAGTTGTTAAGATACCTTTGGCCAACGGTAAAATTCTTAGGGTCCAAGGCGAAATCTCCGATTCCCCAAATTCTAAAGTCTTTAGTGCTACCACCGCAAAGGTAGAATTGAAGACCGTTCCTATTGTTTGTGATTTCCCCGATGTTTTTCCGGATGACTTACCGGGATTACCTCCAACTCGTGCGCTTGATTTTCGTATTAGTCTTATTCCTGAAGCCGCGCCCGTAGCAAAAGCTCCTTATAGACTAGCCTTAACAGAAATGCAAGAGCTACAAACTCAACTCAAGGAACTCCAAGAGAAGGGTTTCATTCGCCCTAGTCAATCTCCTTGGGGTGCTCCTGTTCTCTTCGTTAAAAAGAAAGACGGATCCTTCAGAATGTGTATTGATTACCGGGAATTAAACAAGCTCACCGTGAAGAACCGATATCCTCTCCCTAGAATTGATGACTTATTTGACCAACTTCAAGGAGCTAAGCACTTCTCAAAAATCGATCTTCGCTCGGGTTATCATCAACTCCGAGTACATGAAGATGATATTCCCAAGACGGCTTTTCGCACAAGGTATGGCCATTTTGAATTCACCGTAATGCCTTTTGGGTTGACCAATGCACCGGCGGTGTTCATGGACTTGATGAACCGGGTGTGTCAACCATATTTAGACAAGTCCGTTATTGTGTTCATTGATGACATACTTGTATACTCGAAGACAAAGGAGGAGCATGTTAAGCACTTGCGCGAAGTGCTTGAATTACTAAGGAAGGAGAAGTTGTACGCGAAATTTTCCAAGTGTGAGTTTTGGTTGGAAGAGGTCCACTTCCTTGGTCACGTAGTGAGCAAGGATGGTATTCATGTGGACCCAAGCAAGATTGAAGCGGTTAAGAATTGGAGAAGACCCGAAACGCCATCCGAGATCCGCCAATTCCTTGGATTGGCGGGTTACTATAGAAGGTTTATTGAAAACTTCTCCCGTATTGCACAACCACTCACTCTCTTGACTCAAAAAGATAGAAACTTCGAATGGGGCGAAAGACAAGAGAACGCCTTCCAAACCCTTAAGGATATGCTATGTGATGCTCCTATTTTGACATTACCGGATGGGATAGAAGATTTTGTGGTTTATTGTGATGCTTCGGGGCAAGGGTTGGGTTGCGTTCTTATGCAAAGGGGTAAAGTCATTGCTTATGCCTCTCGTCAATTGAAGGTGCATGAGAAGAACTACCCGACTCATGATTTGGAATTGGGAGCGGTTGTGTTTGCCTTGAAGTGTTGGAGACATTATCTCTATGGCACCAAATGTGTGATTTATACCGATCACAAAAGTCTCCAACACATCTTCAACCAAAGTGAATTGAACATGAGGCAAAGGCGTTGGTTAGAGCTATTTAGTGATTACGATTGCGACATCCGTTATCACCCGGGCAAGGCAAATGTGGTAGCCGATGCCTTAAGCCGAAAGGAGAGAGTGAAACCAAGACGGGCTCGAGCTATGAGTCTCACGGTAGGGCCAAGTATTCGTGATCGGATTATTGAAGCCCAAATTCAAGCGACCCTACCGGAAAACTTTGGAAACGAAAACCTAGATGGCATGGAACAACTATTTGACCGAAAGAATGATAACGGGCTTTACATGGTGGAAAGACTTTGGATTCCTATTTTCGGCGATTTAAGAACGCTTATTATGAATGAAGCCCACCTATCACCTTATTCGGTCCATCCCGGATCGGATAAGATGTACTTTGACTTGAAGGAATTGTATTGGTGGCCGGGCATGAAGCGTGATGTGGCTAAGTATGTGAGTGAGTGCCTTACTTGCTTACAAGTCAAGGCCGATCACAAGAAGCCACCCGGATTGTTGGTACAACCGGTGATGCCCGAATGGAAGTGGGAGCATATTTCAATGGACTTCATTACTAAACTACCGAAGACAAGAAGCGGCAGAGACACAATTTGGGTGATAGTAGATCGGTTAACGAAATCGGCTCACTTTTTAGCCATTCGTGAAACCGATAAATTTGACACTTTAGCTCGTTTGTACATCAAGGAAATAATATCTAAGCATGGAGTGCCGGTTTCTATCATTTCCGATAGAGATGCCCGTTTCAAATCAAAATTTTGGGAAGCCTTTCAAAAAGCCATGGGTACTCGACTTGACATGAGCACGGCGTTTCACCCTCAAACGGATGGGCAAACCGAGAGAACCATTCAAACACTCGAAGATATGTTGAGGGCGTGTGCAATTGATTTTGGTGGAAGTTGGGAGGACCATTTGCCGTTAGTTGAGTTTTCATACAACAATAGCTACCACGCTACTATTCAAATGGCACCCTTTAAGGCCTTGTATGGTAGGGTGTGCCGTTCTCCTTTAGCTTGGGCGGAAATTGGAGAGAGTCAACTTATCGGGCCGGAAATTGTGATTGAAACAACTAAGGTAATATCTCAAATTAAGGAGAAGTTGCAATTGGCCCGTGAACGTCAAAAGAAGTATGCCGACGTGAGGCGGAGACCGTTGGAGTTCGAAGTTGGTGAATTTGTACTTTTGAAAGTGTCGCCTTGGAAGGGAGTCGTACGTTTTGTGAAGCGGGGAAAACTTGCGCCAAGGTATATTGGTCCTTTTAAGATTCTTGAACGGGTTGGGAAAGTTGCTTATCGGCTAGAATTGCCCCAAGAGCTTAGTGGTGTGCATGATGTGTTCCATATTTGTAACTTACGCAAGTGTTTGGCGGATCCTACACATCATGTGCCTATGGATGAAATTAGGGTTGATTCAAACTTGAACTTTGTTGAAGAACCGGTAGAGATCATGGACCGCCAAGAAAAGAAGCTCAAGAAGAAGCGCTACACCATTGTGAAAGTAAGATGGAATGCTAGACGTGGAGCCGAGTTCACTTGGGAGAGAGAAGACCATATGAAGTCCAAGTATCCGCATTTATTTGTTAATTAGGGTTTTGTTGAATTTCGGGACGAAATTCTTTTAACGGGGGAATAATGTAACATCCGTGAATTTTGACCCGTTGACTTTTCGTGTAATATGACTAACAATTTAAGTTAATGAATTAATTGGGTCGTTTTGTGATTTTATGACTATGTGGTATATTAGTCGGGTCGTCGTATGTGTAGTCGGTACTTAATTGTGCAACTAATGGTATTGTGGTTGAGAAGGGAAACGGGTCGGCCCGTGGGTAGTCCATGACCCACCAGCCCCTCCCCAAGACCCATTCCCCTTATCCTTTTCTCATTTCTCTCATCTCTCTCTTTCTCTTCTATTCTCTCTAGTAAAAGAAACCCCCATCTAGTTTCCATTTTCTTCCATCTAAATTGTGTTTTGGAATTGCTATAATACAAGAATCGTAATCATCATCTTCTCATTGTCGCCATCTTTGAAGAATCAAAGGCCAAGTTCTAACATTTCACCCATTTTGACCTAATTTCGGATTTGAGCACTAGGAAGAGTTTTGGTAAGTCTAAATCAACCCATTTACTTCTATTTATGTTTGTTCATGTGTTTCTAGTTGTTTTGATGTGATTTCGAGTCTTTAAAATGGTAAAATGGAGTTTTGGGTTAGGGTTAGGGTTTGAAGAATTTGTGGATGATTTTGATGTTTTGGTCGAATTTGTGGGTTGGGTTATGTGTATTCATGTTCAATGATGCTTTGTTATGCTTCGAATCAAGTTTAGCCACTGCGGCGCAGTGGGCAGGGTTCTTGCTCACTGCGGCGCAGTGGGCAGGGTTCTTGCTCACTGCGGCGCAGTGGGCAGGGTTCTTGCTCACTGCGGCGCAGTGGCAGTTCTTGCTCACTGCGGCGCAGTGGGCAGTTCTTGCTCACTGCGGCGCAGTGGCAGTTCTTGCTCACTGCGGCGCAGTGGGCAGTTCTTGCTCACTGCGGCGCAGTGGCAGTTCTTGCTCACTGCGGCGCAGTGGGCAGTTCTTGCTCACTGCGGCGCAGTGGCAGTTCTTGCTCACTGCGGCGCAGTGGGCAGTTCTTGCTCACTGCGGCGCAGTGGCAGTTCTTGCTCACTGCGGCGCAGTGGGCAGTTCTTGCTCACTGCGGCGCAGTGGCAGTTCTTGCTCACTGCGGCGCAGTGGGCAGTTCTTGCTCACTGCGGCGCAGTGGCAGTTCTTGCTCACTGCGGCGCAGTGGGCAGTTCTTGCTCACTGCGGCGCAGTGGCAGTTCTTGCTCACTGCGGCGCAGTGGGCAGTTCTTGCTCACTGCGGCGCAGTGGCAGTTCTTGCTCACTGCGGCGCAGTGGGCAGTTCTTGCTCACTGCGGCGCAGTGGCAGTTCTTGCTCACTGCGGCGCAGTGGGCAGTTCTTGCTCACTGCGGCGCAGTGGCAGTTCTTGCTCACTGCGGCGCAGTGGGCAGTTCTTGCTCACTGCGGCGCAGTGGCAGTTCTTGCTCACTGCGGCGCAGTGGGCAGTTCTTGCTCACTGCGGCGCAGTGGCAGTTCTTGCTCACTGCGGCGCAGTGGGCAGTTCTTGCTCACTGCGGCGCAGTGGCAGTTCTTGCTCACTGCGGCGCAGTGGGCAGTTCTTGCTCACTGCGGCGCAGTGGCAGTTCTTGCTCACTGCGGCGCAGTGGGCAGTTCTTGCTCACTGCGGCGCAGTGGCAGTTCTTGCTCACTGCGGCGCAGTGGGCAGTTCTTGCTCACTGCGGCGCAGTGGCAGTTCTTGCTCACTGCGGCGCAGTGGGCAGTTCTTGCTCACTGCGGCGCAGTGGCAGTTCTTGCTCACTGCGGCGCAGTGGGCAGTTCTTGCTCACTGCGGCGCAGTGGCAGTTCTTGCTCACTGCGGCGCAGTGGGCAGTTCTTGCTCACTGCGGCGCAGTGGCAGTTCTTGCTCACTGCGGCGCAGTGGGCAGTTCTTGCTCACTGCGGCGCAGTGGCAGTTCTTGCTCACTGCGGCGCAGTGGGCAGTTCTTGCTCACTGCGGCGCAGTGGCAGTTCTTGCTCACTGCGGCGCAGTGGGCAGTTCTTGCTCACTGCGGCGCAGTGGCAGTTCTTGCTCACTGCGGCGCAGTGGGCAGTTCTTGCTCACTGCGGCGCAGTGGCAGTTCTTGCTCACTGCGGCGCAGTGGGCAGTTCTTGCTCACTGCGGCGCAGTGGCAGTTCTTGCTCACTGCGGCGCAGTGGGCAGTTCTTGCTCACTGCGGCGCAGTGGCAGTTCTTGCTCACTGCGGCGCAGTGGGCAGTTCTTGCTCACTGCGGCGCAGTGGCAGTTCTTGCTCACTGCGGCGCAGTGGGCAGGTTCTTGCTCACTGCGGCGCAGTGGGCAGGTTCTTGCCACTGCGGTGCTGGCTGCAGTGTGTGGTCACTGCGGCGCAGTGAGCCCTCCTCTGGCTCACTGCGGCGCAGTGCTATATTACTGGCCCTGGTCCAGTTTAACCACTGCGGCGCAGTGGGCAGGGTTCTTGCTCACTGCGGCGCAGTGCATCGTTTCTGGTCCTGTCCAGTTTAGCCACTGCGGCGCAGTGGGCAGGGTTCTTGCTCACTGCGGCGCAGTGCATTGTTTCTGGTCCTGTCCAGTTTAGCCACTGCGGCGCAGTGGGCTTAGTTCTTGCCCACTGCGGCGCAGTGCATAGTCACTGTGATTTATGTGTGTCAATTTTCAAATTGTTGAGATTGTGTAGTTGACTTTACGGTATGATGATGTGTAATTATAGGTTGTGGACGTGTGGACCCTATTACTCGTTTGTAATCTTTTGCTAACTTCTTTGCCGATCAAGGTGAGTTTCGTATCTCCCTACCCGCTTGGGATTCGGGCTGAAAAGTGTAAACCTGGCGTGTTTACTTGTATTTATTGATGTATTGATTGTTTGACATGATTGTTGGATTGATGTGACGTGTCTTGTCGTTTGTTTGACTTGGATTGTGTTTTAGTTAAGTATTACAATTATATTAGGATAGACGTACATACATGGAAGTCGGTTATGCCTTCATAGGGTTTTAGATGTGGTGGGAAGGCTGCGGGTGACCCTATACATAAGCATCTGGGACTCGAAGAAAGTAAAATCCTCTGAAGTATATGTACGGATAGTTGGGTTATATTGTGATTAGTGATTAATTTTGATTGATGCATATGTTGTGCATATGTCCCACTGTTAGGGGATTTGACTTATGTGTATTGAGATACGGCCTTGTCCCTCTGTTGACAGGTGTGCCCCGTTACGATTATTGATTGTTGGTTCATGTTGTCGAATGTTGATTATTGGTTTATGATTGACGGTTATTGATTGTCGGTTTATGATTATGCATTTACATTTGTTTGTAAGCATTGCATACATTATTGTTGGACCCTCGGCAGGGGATTGCCGGCATCCTGGTGCATAGATGTATGCACCCATTTTGGATGTAGACCTGACCCCGAGTATATAGACATATATATCTCGATGTTTTTGAGATATAGCCCTGTCCATGGCGATGGCAGAGGGGTATCGTTGCATACGTGATTGAAGGTCACGCTTGGGATAGGCATATTTGCTTATTCATTCATTTGGCACTTGCATTTGATACATACATCATTGTGCATCCTCATGACACTCTCATTCCTTTTGTGTAATCTTGTTGTTGGACGATATTGTGTACTTAGAGGCTCGCTGTAAGTCATGTCTAGCCTCTATTCTTATATTGTGATTATTGATGTTGGTTCGTTACGAACCATTACTACGAACTCACCAACCTTGTGTTGATTATGCTTAGTACACTTTTCAGGTAATCAGGTTCTCCCCGGACGTGGTGTTTAGTTGCTTGCTTGCTGTCTAACCCGGACTTGGACCTCATGGATCAAGGATTCATTGACCCTCCTTTTGCATTATACTTAGGATCGTTTGCCATCCTTGAATGTATTATGTTAACGTTGATGACTATTTGCTCCTGTTGTATTTTGTTACTTGTTTGCTATGTCTTGGATTCACCGAATCGTTAATTGCATTTAGATTGTTCTATTGTAATTCCACCTGGTGCTATGTGTTTCCGTGATATTCCGAGCCTCGGCTTGGGGTGTTACAGGATACGTTTTTTGACTGCACAACCAAGGGACACAATACTGAAACTCCACAATAGATAAGTTTCCTTTAATTTGACTTTTTATATAAAGTGATTGAAGTATTTTTTTTTTGAAAGGTGAATTTCGCTTAAAACTTCGTGTCGCGATTCGACAGCGAGAGGTCTAGCATACGTTGTCTTAACCGGGTCCGCGCTAGAGAGCTCCCTCGAAGTAGAAATGTCTATTTCAAATACCCAATGGGGGGAAACCCCCTACTAATCCGCCCGAAAGCACGACGATTAATAGGGGTAAACCCTGCCCCCTCAGACTTGAACCTGGGTATGCCCAAGCCAAGCCCTCATAGAAGGACTACCTATATCTCAAAGTTGGTGGAATGGAGATTCGAACCTGAGACCTATAGGTCACCAAGGGAACTTCAAACCACTACACCAACTCATCATTGATCAAGTGATTGAAGTATTTAATAGTCAGTTTTAAAGGATTCTTTAAATTGTCCATATCAATCAAATATTTTTAGAGTAAACATTTGTGTTGGAAATTTTATACAAAACAAATTTCTTAAAATTTTTGAAGGTAATAACATAAGGGCACAAGTTTTTCTTTAAAATATAAAACAAAGATTGTAAGGACAATTTTGCAAGTTGTTTTTCAAAATATTGGTTGTTAGTAAGATACAAAATTCCCTATTAGCAAGAAAATTCCCGATTGATTAAAGTAGAAAGACCGAATCTTTTGAGATTCATAGCAAGTTGAACGAATTTTAAATAATTCGTTCAAAGAAGTAAGACCGAACCTTCGTGATTCACAAAGTAAGACCGAACCCTTGTGGTTCACAAAGTAAGAAGAAACCTATCGTTTTTACGAAACCTAGTGTTTAATGAAACCATGGCGTTTCAAAGTAAGTAAGAAAAACTCTAGTGTTTCCAAAGTAAGTAAGTAAGAAAAACGTTAGTGTTTCAAAGTAAGTATGTGCAAATTCGTGATTAAAAGTAGAAAGACCGAATCTTTTGAGATTCATAGCAAGTTGAACGAATTTTAAATAATTCGTTCACGAAGTAAGAAAGATCATTTTTGGTCAAAGAGACACTTTTAGTGTTTCGTGGTACGAAAGAAAGACCAATCTTGATCAAAGTAAGAGAAACCTTTGTGTTTCTAAGTACGTTAAACCGAACCCTTGTGGTTCATAGCAAGGAACAAGCCTGTGTGGTGCGTTCAAGGACCATATTTTGGTCAAAGCAAGTTAAGCCCTAATTAGCAACTTGGTTAGAGCGCGATTGTTGATTAGCAAGTTGGTCGACATTCGTATTGGGTAGCAAGTAGCCCATATAGCAAGTTTATTGGGTAGCAAGTAGCCCAAACAGCAAGGAATTTGATCTTAGGATCAAACGCAAGAAGTTAGAATCAACTCTTGATTCTAACCAAGCAAGTAAGAGAAACAATTCGTTTCAAGCAAGTAAGACCTTTGTGGCAAGTATGACCTTCGTGGCAAGTAAAACCTTAGTGGCAATCAAGACCTTCGTGGCAAGTAAGACCTTCGTGGCGAATCAAGACCTTTGTGGCAAATAAGACCTTAGTGGCAAGCAAGACCTTCGTGGCAAAGCAAGAAAGAAGACCTTTGTGGCAAAGAAAGAAGAAAGACTTGTGTGGTACAAGAATTAAAACATGTGTGGCACAAGCAAGAAAAGACAAGCATGACAACAACGGAATGTTCTAAATGGAATGACAAGAAGAAAGACAAGCAATATGAGTCTCGTCTCATTGATGGCGATGAAGAGCCAACCTTGTTGTAAAGAGCAAGACAAAGCAAGTTGAAGACCTGCTTTAAACCAAAGTTTAGTTTAAGGGGGAGTGTTGATTGTTAACCTAAACTTTGGGTTAAATGTGTCAAATTAGAGAGTACTTAGTATGTGTATTGTAAAGTTAGGACCAAAAGTGTCAAGATTAGAAGATTATAACCGAATAGACGGTTATATGTTGGAAAGTTATGTCTGTACGTGAAGGGTCGTTTGTGAAAGGGTATGTATGTTAGAATGTGTCTGTTGGTTGTCTATATAAGGAAACAACCACCGCAAGTTTATAGGTGTCGAAAACCTCTGTATGTACGTATGAACAATTCTATGTAATTACAAGCAAGTTTAATCATTAAAACATAGTATTGTTCATCGAATCAACCCTGTGAAACCCAACATTCAAATCATGGAGCCAGAAGGGGTACAGATCGGAGATCGCTACGCTTGACATGGTGAAAGAGGGGATGAGGGAAGTAATGTTTTGTCCAAAGATCATGAAGAGAAGCGTGTCATGAGGTAATTTTCTATCTTGGAAATAAAAATTGAGGTCATTGATCAAGGTAAGAATAAGAATATGAATACATCATGTGATAGGGAATCAACACATATGATTCTATCATTGTATTAAGAGTACAAGAACAACAGTAGTCAGCGAAGTCCTCAAATGTCACCAGCAAGCTCTATCCCCGGTTTAAACATTGTCTGTTTATAAACTTTCATCTATATAATCTTTTTTGTGTTTGACACTGTTTTTTGTGAAAAAGTTCACTAATATAAATTGTTGCACGGATCAATTTCATTGATAAGTTAAAAGGAATATAGTTTACAAGTATATCATCAGAAGTAAGTTTATAGTTGTTGAATATATATGTTGATAATAAACTTTTTAGATCATTTTAATTTATTAAATAATCTTTCAATAACAATATAGTTATTATTTAGGGTTATACGCTTATCGCGCAGGTCTAAGCACGAGTACATTATATAAATGACACATGGATAACACTCATTCTCTTTCTCAATCTACACTTTTATTCATGCCACATGTCAACCCTAGATTTTTAGGCATATCTTTAGGCCTATTATTTAGGCATATCAATCATTTTCCATAAAATAAACCAAAAAACAAAATAAATGCAAATAAAGTAACAAAAAAGTATTAAAAATTTTCAAAAAAATATACAAATATACAAAAAAAAATCTACACCAAAAGTTGACAAACAAATGTTAAATAACTAAAAATTAATTTATGTTATTTTCTATAAAGTATAAAACTTTTATGGTTTAAAAAGGAAAGTACAATAGAAACAGGAGGGGGCAGAAACAGAAAAACAAATAGCAAGGGGAAATAAATAAAAAATAATAAGGGGGCAAAATGTAAATTTCAAAATCCTTCAAAAACTAAACCAAAATAAAAGGAAAAAAGAAAGAGAGTAGCGATTTTCAAACCCTCGACCTTACAGATAGAAAGCGGCGGCCAAACCAACTCCACCAAAAGTCCCTTTATTAATATTTCTGACAAATCTTATATTTATCTTAAGAACGCGTAAAAAGACAAAATTACCACTGTTCATAACCTGCGCCTTTAATGATATTACAATGTGTGTGTGTGTGTGTATGTAGGGGTGTTCGCGGTTTGGTTTTTACCCGGTTAAACTGTAAACCTAACCGTTTAAAAAACCGAAAAAAATCAAACCGTTTTTTAATTTCGTTTTAGGTTTTGTTTGTAACCGAAACCGAATTATACATGTGGTTTTTGGTTTGGTTATAGTTATCTTTTATTATACTAAAGTATAGTTGGTCTAATAACTTATCGACCAATCACAGTCTCGATTTCTTAAAGTTGACTTTTGTTTTCAATTTTGACTTTAATTTACACTTTTTTGTTTTCCATCACAAATTTACACTTTTTACCCAATAATTTTAATATAATAAATAAATAATAATAGCTAATATATATCCGATAGAATAATAGCTAATATTTATCCACTAGAATACTAACTGATATATATCCAATAGAATAATAACTAATATATATCTAATAATATGTTTTATCATATAAATATAAAATTAATTAATTCAAAATAGATAAAATTTAATGTAAATATATTAAGATTTTAAGAGTAACTGTACTATTATTTTTTATTAAAGTGTTTAGTAATTGTCATGACGCATATAAAAAAATAAAGCATATAAAAATATAATTCATTATAGGAAAAAATATATAACATTGTCATATTCTAATTGAAATATTTAAGATATCTTTTATCTAAAGATAAGATATTATTTCTAATAAGTGTAAAATAAGAATGTAATACACCATGTGTAACAATAAAGCAAATAAAATGATAGTGACCTATTATGATTTTTTAATGGTCAAATATCTCTAAGTATGTCACAGTTTACAACTTTGATGGACATATTATATTTTGTAATATTCAAATATCACTAAGCATGTTACAGTAAACAACTTCGATGAAAATAATTTTTAAAAATATTTCAAAATAAAATTAAAAATGTTGATACCTAGATCAACTTTTTATTACTCAAAGTAGTATATTAAATTTTAAACTGTAACAAATTAACATCTAATATTGATAATGTCATAAGCCCCGTGTATTAGACACGGGCCTAAATCTAGTATGATAATGAATTTGGTTAAACCGAAAAAACCGAATAACTTATATTACTATTATGTATTATTAAAAATATTTAATACATATCTTTTTTTGTATGGATAATTATTAATGTATTTTTTACTTTTTATGTCTATTTGTTTATTATATTAAATTTTTTCTGAAATTAGAAAAATCAATTGACAAACAATGAAGAATTTTTAATAATGATGACAAACAAGAGTTTAGTTGTTTCAGTTATGTTACTTATTTATCCATATTGTGTTCGAAGTCTAAATTTACTACTTTGGTGAAAATTGAAATTATGAATCTATTTTGGTTGAACACAACTTAGACAAAAAAAATGGTGAAATTGTGTTTTTCATATTTGGTTTTTTCGGTTTTAAACCGAAACTGAACGGAATTCTAATTTGGTTTTTGGTTTGTGTTTTTTTTATTTTGAATTAGGTTTTGGTTCGGTTTTGGTTATGAAAAATAAAAATAAAAAACCGAAAAACCTGAACCAAATAGACCGAATAACCGAAAACCGAACCGATGAACACCTCTATATATATATGTGTGTGTGTATATGTATATGTGTGTGTAGGTGAATACACGAAAGAAGATAACATTTTTCAAATTAACACTTTTAGTCCCTATACATTCAATACCTTACATATATATCCATCTATTATAGAAAGAAGCCTCTTTTTACTGTGCTAGCTAGGCAAATAAAATTGACACGTAAAGGCAAATAATACGTGACTATTTATGCATATGTTCACACAATCCATGTAAGCTGAACAGTCTCATATTATTCAAGCATCTGACTCTTCTAAGGGGCAAGGGTGTAGTCGACTTACTTTATCGGCAAGTTGGTTCGGCTAGCATCGGCTCTTTGGCTACCTTGTAGCATGTGTATCGGCAAGCATTGGCAAGTTAAATCGGATATATGTATCGGCCACATTTGGCCGATCCTTGCGAACGTTGGGAGCGTGCTATGTGACCGTTTTTTTGTTATTGTGCCAAAATCTCTTTACACCGGAAACCTAATTTTCTTTTGGGGGTTTTCGATTTTGAGGCTAATCCTATGGTTTTCTTGGCTTCTATTGCCGGAATCCATGCCGGAAAAACTTGTCGATGCTCCTAACGTACAATACCCTTATTCCGGTGAGATCGGAAACCCCTTTTTGGGGTTTCCGGTGGTCGCCGGCCAGAAACGTTCACTTTTTACGGCCAAATTTTTGTTTGGCTTTGGCAAGGGTGTAGTTGACACATTCATTGGCTCTTTGGCTACTTTTAATCGGTTTTCTGGCGACCCCTTTTTTGGGGTTTCTGGTTTAATCGGTTTTCCAGTGACCTCTTTTTTGGGGTTTCTAGTTTAATCGTCGCTGCATGTGATCCGGTGACCCCTTTTTGGGGTTTCTGGTGGTGTTGCTTCGGTTTTCCGGTGACTCCTTTTTGGGGTTTCCGGTTTATACGGTTTTCCAGCGATCCTTTTTTTGAGTTTTTCGGTTAACTGCTGCTGCTTATTGTTGATTATATGTATATTTATCTTATTTTTATTGCCGTAAATGCATGTTTGTGATTAGCTTGGTAGTATTAACTTAGCGATAGCGTTGCCGGATTTTTCCTTGGTAGTGTTGTCGTCTTTGTTCCATTAAAGCAATAGGTAGCCGGAAAAGTAGTTTTAGCCGATGATGATATCGTTGAACAATTAGGTTGCCGGTGTTACGTTAGATGGACGATGATGATACAAAATGTTCGTAAAAATGGGACTCGGATGATCCGGGGCGTATCTTAGCGGGGTAAACCTTCGGGTTGGCAGCCATGGCGTCTTCGACTTCCGAAATTCCCGACCCCCAAATTGTTAGTGTAACACCGAACTTTATAAAAATATGGATTTCAAAATTTTTTTCTTAAAAACACAGAGTATTGCGGAAGTTTCCATCAATTATTACATTTTCAAAATAAAATGTTCAACTTAAATGACGGTGTTACTTGTCGGATCCAACCAAAACCAAATGAAACCCATAATAAGTCAAATAACGATAACAGTCAACAAAATATAATAAATGAGTTTGAATAAATGAGGCAGTCTAGGTAAAAGTCTTCATCTGTATTTTCTACCCTTCCTCACTCTACTCTGCATCTCAACTAAGCATCAACCTGAGGTGGCACAACATTTTCAACAAAAGAACAAGTGTCAGCTATAAAGCCGAGTAAGATATACCACAGGTTAATATAAATGATTGACAATTAAAAACAACTTAATAAAGAATCATACGCAGTCGGGCATATAACCACAACAACAATATATAGCAATCGAATACACATAAGAATGATTAACAATCCTACATGTGCCTATCAACTTAATCAACAATATTCAACTTTATCCACGTATTCAACTTAGCAACTTAATCAACAATATTCAACTTTATCTACGTATTCAACTTAGCAACTTAATCAACTTCAACATCTTTATTCAACAATAGGTTATGCCCCTTTTTATCACAACTAAAGGTGGATGACTCGCGTCACCACGATGAATACAACTACAAATGTGTGCAAAGGCGGCTTTAAAGCCTTTAAGGGACCTTGCACCCGACTTGATGGGTAGTCCTTTCGGGGTCCATCAGTGTCGTTAAGGATAGGCATAACCAAATCCAGGAGAAAGCTGTTACACAACTTGTAGTGACTGGACCTAGTCACCCAGCTAATCTCAAACTTCGAGGCCGTGTCATTGGAAGCAACTAGTCTACTCCCGCTGACCAACTAAATCACACTGGTTCCTACGCGGTTCCAGTATGGGATAAGCTTACCACTTTCAACTTAGATTTATACTCGAGTTTTAACAACGATATCAACTTTTATTTCAACTTTAAGTTTAGGGCCCCTAATCGTGCACAGTGTCAACATGGCAACCTACACAAGTCTAGTGAACTAGTGTAAAAGCCAAACCAACTCAACAACTTAGCATTTCAACGAACACAACTTTACAACTAAAAACAACATAAATATCGACTATAATTCAGCATTATGCACAAGCGTAATATCAACAATATAAATCAGCCTAATCATGCAAATCTACCCATTTCGCGAAACCCTCCAAAAGTCCCATTACCCAAACTAGCGTATGAGAAAGAAATGTTTTAAACCACTTTTACGAAATCACCATTTTCGTTGTGCACCCTAACGTGTCAAAAATGATATATCTTACCTCAAATGAGTCCGCAAGCAACTACAAATAATTAACCGAGCTCGTAGTGAATTTCCTTCAATCTCAAAAATGATAATAAGCCATTCACGCATCGTCAACCAAAGTTCCCTACGAATACATTAATTATCGTAATGTACATCATTAACTTTCTCGCTAATTGGTATTATAATATAATTGGTCGCATTATATTACTCTTGCACGCTAACCATTTTTAATTAAGCGTCAAATTTCTTACCATCTCTCATAGATAGCCTCCATCACATCTAAATTAAATATAAATACATAATGCCATCTATAGATTAATTTATCACTTAGATTACATGAACCACTATATATAATTGACCATATTCAATCTATAATAAACTTCTGAGAAAATCATCACAGATATTAAACCAACAATGAAGTATTATATTTTAATTACTAAATTGTTTTTCTTAATATCCTTCACTAATAAACTCCAATGCACTAATTTAATTTTACATTTATACAGCTTCTTGAACCACCTAAAAACAATATTTAAACATGTATATATATTTGGTGTGATGGTTCACTTTTCCACACAAGTCATCATGGTCAGCTTATTTACGTAACTTTAAGCTGTCTGTATCTCCATCATCTTATTTATTATATGTGCAAGTATTATTACTTAGTGTGATTCTAAATTAAGCTATATGGAATTCGAAGTTAAGCCATGAGTTCCATTAATTATATTCGAAAGCTAAACATTATATCTCGGTGCTATAGTCACAGTATACACACAATATACTACGTTCACCTTTAGATGAGAGAATTACCGTAAAACGCGGTAGCAACTCAAACTCGAATGAAACCATCCTCCTCCATCAAATTCGAAGAATCTGGTTAACCCAAATCACACACACTAAGCCTATCGTTCTCAGATGACCTCTTTCACGGACCGTCCACAGTCTCCTTTTTAAAGTGATAGTACGTGAGCTCGAACCCATATATGTCACACCGCGAAAGCTATGATGAATAACTTGTCGTTTCGTCATCTGTACCCGCATAACCTATATGCATCTTCTTAATTCGGATCATCCCGTAAACACGATGGCGAAACCAGGAATGTCAAACAATGAGGCACCATCATCGATCTCCCCTTCTAGTTCTCTCGCTACCGATCACACGAACCAAAACCCACACCTCAATTCTAATTAATGTTTGACCTCGTATTATCAATTACGGTTGCCCTTATTAAATATTGTATGTGTATTGTATATATAATTGACCATATTCAATCTATAATAAACTTCTGAGAAAATCATCACAGATATTAAACCAACAATGAAGTATTATATTTTAATTACTAAGTTGTTTTTCTTAATATCCTTCACTAATAAACTCCAATGCACTAATTTAATTTTACATTTATACAGCTTCTTGAACCACCTAAAAACAATATTTAAACATGTATATATATTTGGTGTGATGGTTCACTTTTCCACACAAGTCATCATGGTCAGCTTATTTACGTAACTTTAAGCTGTCTGTATCTCCATCATCTTATTTATTATATGTGCAAGTATTATTACTTAGTGTGATTCTAAATTAAGCTATATGGAATTCGAAGTTAAGCCATGAGTTCCATTAATTATATTCGAAAGCTAAACATTATATCTCGGTGCTATAGTCACAGTATACACACAATATACTACGTTCACCTTTAGATGAGAGAATTACCGTAAAACGCGGTAGCAACTCAAACTCGAATGAAACCATCCTCCTCCATCAAATTCGAAGAATCTGGTTAACCCAAATCACACACACTAAGCCTATCGTTCTCAGATGACCTCTTTCACGGACCGTCCACAGTCTCCTTTTTAAAGTGATAGTACGTGAGCTCGAACCCATATATGTCACACCGCGAAAGCTATGATGAATAACTTGTCGTTTCGTCATCTGTACCCGCATAACCTATATGCATCTTCTTAATTCGGATCATCCCGTAAACACGATGGCGAAACCAGGAATGTCAAACAATGAGGCACCATCATCGATCTCCCCTTCTAGTTCTCTCGGCTACATAGTACACGAGCACCACCACCTTAATAATAATAGTCCATGACAATATTTATCATGCATATTTCTTAAGTGCTCCGTTTAACCGAGTCATCTTCTGTGAACCCTTTTATTCCTTTCTTTTTATAGCACAATTTTCCGTCAACGATAAATTAACAACTTTCCACTTAGCATATATATCAATTTATCGAAATAAATTAATAAATGACCCGACAACGACGAAATAAGCAACGATTTAACTATTTCAACTTTTTGGGCAATTAATGTTTATAAAACATCTAATTTATAATGAAATTCAACTAAATCGACCAATGGGTCATCTAAGCACTAACGGAGTTAACGGTCAACTAATGGGTCAACTAACGGAGTTAACGGTCAACTAAAAGTCAAGGGTCGAAAAATGATTAGGATGTTACAGTTAGCCCAAGTATCATTTTTTTAATTAAAAACGGTCACTTTTTTAATTTTTCCGGCAACCTTTAATTTTTTAGGCATTGGCATTTTGGCAAGTTTTGGCTAGTTTTGTTGCACTACACCATGTGATTTGGCTACTTTTGATTCTTTTTGGCAAAAACACGTGGCGACATTTGATTGGCCGAAAACTAGCCAAAAACTAGCCAATTTGCCAAGTTGTGGCAAGGGGCAAGGGTGTAGTCGGCAAAAAACATCGGCAAAAAGCATCGGCTAGCATCGGCTCATTGGCAACCCTATAGCACATGCATCGGCTACTTTTGGCAAGTTTAATCGGCAAGTTTTGGCAAGGTACATCGGCTAGTTTTGGCCGATGCTAGTGAACGTTGGGGTGTATGGTACCATGTACTTGTGACCTTTTTTCCTATATATATATATATAAAATAAATTCCACATGTCAAATGAAGAAGAAGAATGAGCAAATGGGTGGTAGGGGTAGGTTGAAGAAATAGTCAAATGAGCCGATCGGTTACTTTTCCAACTACACCCTTAATTTTGGCAAGTTTTGGTTAGTTTTTGGCATTGCCACATGTCATCTTGTAATTGGCTAAAAACTTGCCAATTTGCCAAAAATAGCCGACTACACCCTTGCCCCTTAGCATCGGCTGATTGGCAACCCTATAGCACATGCATCGGCTACTTTTGGCAAGTTTAATCGGCAAGTGTTGGCAAGCTACATCGGCTCATTGGCAACCCTATAGCACATGCATCGGCTACTTTTGGCAAGTTTAATCGGCAAGTTTTGGCAATTGGCAGTTTTGGCATTAGCATGTAGTTTGGCAAGATTTGGCTAGTTTTTTGCAAGAATTGGCTTGGACACGTGGCTCTTTGTAATTGGCTAAGACTTTGCCAAAACTTGCCAATTTGCCAAGTTGTGGCAAGGGGCAAGGGTGTAGTCGGCAAAAAACATCGGCAAAAAGCATCGGCTAGCATCGGCTCATTGGCAACCCTATAGCACATGCATCGGCTACTTTTGACAAGTTTAATCGCCAAGTTTTGGCAATTGGCAAATTGGCATTATAGCATGTAGTTTGGCAAGATTTGGCTAGTTTTTTGCAAGAATTGGCTTGGACACGTGGCTCTTTGTAATTGGCTAAGACTTTGCCAAAACTTGCCAATTTACCAAAAATAGCCGACTACACCCTTGCCCCTTAGCATCGGCTCATTGGCAACCCTATAGCACATGCATCGGCTACTTTTGGCAAGTTTGGCTAGTTTTTTGCAAGAATTGGCTTGGACACGTGGCTCTTTGTAATTGGCTAAGACTTTGCCAAAACTTGCCAATTTACCAAGCATTTGGCACTACCCCCTAATGCCTTCCTTCTCATAAGTCACAAAACCCATAAGTCCATACCCCCTTGTGTGTTTTTTTCTCTTTCTTTAACAATACTTCTTTTGTTTGCAGATCATTTCCTACAAGGAACTATTCAACCTGGATTGTGGTTTGAGTTTTATAATTTTTATTTTACTCTCATGTTACCTTTATTGGATTCATTCTTTGTAGGGGGTTTTTTTGGGTATGGATTTTTTTAATAACTATGATTGTTGTTTGTCAGTTGTGATGTGATATGATGATGAAGTATTACGCAGTGAATAAGAAGATGATAATGATGGTTATCCTTTAGTTGAATATCTTCATGGTAAGAACTTTCTAATTTTTACCTTACAAATGGTTACAAATTCTCTAAGATTTAACATTTGTTAAATCATAAAGCAATTAATTTAAATCTAAGTTCCCTTTTGTAACCAAGATGATGTATGAGTTAGAAATACACTTGAAGGCAAAACTAGGCTAATTGCTTGCTAAGATTGGAAGAAAAATAGGCTCTAAAGATGCTTTTGTGTGTATCAAAGTGGGTTTTGGTCTTGTGTTTTCCTATATGTATATACCAAAAAAATTTAAATAAATATATATATGAAAAAAATTAAATAAAGATATATATGAAATATATAAAATCATATCGTATATAAACTAATATATAATACATAATATATATATATATATAAAAATATATATATATATATATATATATATATATATATATATATATATATATATATATATATATATATATATATATATATATATATATATATATATATATATATATATATATATATATATATATATATATATATATATATATATATATATATATATATATATATATATATATATATATATATATATATATATATATATATATATATATATATATATATATATATATATATATATATATATATATATATATATATATATATATATATATATATATATATATATATATATATATATATATATATATATATATATATATATATATATATATATATATATATATATATATATATATATATATATATATATATATATATATATATATATATATATATATATATATATATATATATATATATATATATATATATATATATATATATATATATATATATATATATATATATATATATATATATATATATATATATATATATATATATATATATATATATATATATATATATATATATATATATATATATATATATATATATATATATATATATATATATATATATATATATATATATATATATATATATATATATATATATATATATATATATATATATATATATATATATATATATATATATATATATATATATATATATATATATATATATATATATATATATATATATATATATATATATATATATATATATATATATATATATATATATATATATATATATATATATATATATATATATATATATATATATATATATATATATATATATATATATATATATATATATATATATATATATATATATATATATATATATATATATATATATATATATATATATATATATATATATATATATATATATATATATATATATATATATATATATATATATATATATATATATATATATATATATATATATATATATATATATATATATATATATATATATATATATATATATATATATATATATATATATATATATATATATATATATATATATATATATATATATGTGTGTGTGTGTGCGCGCGCGCTTTATAGTCCACATTAAATTTCATCTTATATCTATTCCATTAGTCAGTAGGTTGTTTAAGAAAACTGTTCAAGTCCCTTATACTTTTTTTAAAAAACTAAAATTATAATTGTTGGATATTTTAGTGTAATTGGGTTAATTGGTATCATAATAATACATCGTATAAGTATGGTGGTGCGGAGTGCACGCTTATATGAATTTATTATGACCTTAGGGGCGAAGCCCCTAAGGAACGGGGGTCCGGGGCAGCGCCCCCGGGAGCGGGGTCCAAGGGGCGGCAGCCCCTGGCGGGGTCCAAGGGGCAGAGCCCCTGGCTGGGGTCGAGCTTGAAAATTTTTTATTTCCATTAAATTGCTATAGTAAAAATCCCTCCGAAAATTTATTTTCGGAACTTGAGGGACCAAAAGTGGTGTAACACCCGACGTTTAAAAATATGGGTTTTCAAAAATCTTTCACCTAACGGTGTTAAATTGCGGAAGTAAAGACCGTAAAAGTCAAAACCAATAAAAACATTTCGGTTTCTGCGTTTAGTTGGTGTTACATGCCATATCAAACATTAGTTCAAATGAAAACCCAACGGTTGCCCAACATTAAACAACCGTTCACACATTATTACATAAATTCGACATCAAAACGAAATATAATCAAAAGTCTCCATAATAAGCAACTATGGGTAGCTAAGGCTCCTTCATTGCATCTACCCAAGCTCATAAGTCCTGCGTCACTAGTCCATCAGCTAAACCTGAGGGAACAACCACATTAAAGAAACAAGTGTTAGCTATAAGAATACTGATGTGACTAACTTATACCCATTGCCCACATTGTTTTTGGCCTTTATATTATATGTTTTTTGTCGAATTTGTGTGCATTTGGTGCGTTTATGGGTTTGTTAGTGGTTTCAGGTTCTAAACAGGTGACGCATCCATTTTGTGCAATTTCGAGTAATTTCGCGGCCATGAAGTTGATTGGAGAGTTTGAGTGGTGAAAAGTGATGGAAATTATGCAAGTCTTCATATGTTGATGAGTGGCTCGAGACCAGATGTATTGTACTGCGACGCAGTGGGAGTAATCACATACCACTGCGCCGCAGTCATCTATATGGCATGGAGACTTGTGACCAGTAAGATATCACTGCGACGCAGTGGGAGGTGCATGTGCCCACTGCGCCGCAGTCATCAGGGTGGAAAGAGCAGTTCGAGACCAGTGAGAATACACTGCGACGCAGTGGTGGTGGACTGGACCACTGCGCCGCAGTCGTCCACCAGAAACAAGAGAGAGTTTGTCCAGTGACTTAGCACTGCGACGCAGTGGGGGCATTGCACGCCACTGCGCCGCAGTGAGGGGTCGAACCTGAAGGGTTTTTGGGCAGTTTTTGGACCAAATAAAGGGAGGTATAAATAGAAAAATAAACCTAATACCCAAAATATCAAAATATCTTTCTAGGAGCTGCACTTCAAGGAATTCTTCAAGGGTCAATTCAAGATCTAATCGTCTTCGATTCATTGGAGATTCTCGTGCACCCATCTAGATCGTATCTACTTATTTGTCTTGCAATTTCGTTTCTTCAAACAATTGGTACTTTATGTTCTTTCTTGATTCTTATTGTAATTTCAATATTATCATGAGTGGCTAATTCTTCTATTGTCCACCTTGATGAAACTAGACGAATGATGTGATTGCTATATATTTTAATTCAAAGAGTTGATTTCAATTACCGTTGTGTCGTGATCTTGATGATTTAATTCCTTTATTGTATTAATTTGATATTGGTGGCATGTGTGTTCTTCGTTAGTGGTACTAGTCGAATGCATATGTGATTTTCTAACGGTCGCTTGTCTATGAGTGATTATCACTAGTTCATGGTATGATAGTGAATGTCAAATTAATAAAAGGAGTCATTTTGTCAACGTGTTTAGAAACGGTTGGTGGTACCACGTTTTAATTCACATAGGCGCAATTGGTAATTTGGTAATCAAACAAGCTAAGTGTTGGTAAGATTGTCTAGGCGTTGGTGGTACCGGCTTGGGTAATTAAACTAGCAGTTAGGTGTGTGGGTGACTTGTGAGCGGTTGGTGGTACCACGCGAGCATTTCATTCTCTCACGTTTATCGTGTTAACTCTTAATGAATTTGGTCTTAACTGAAAGCAATCATGTCTGAAGTCTAGCGGAGTCAAGGTGGATGATATTTACCATTATTGTTTGAGACTTACCTTTACTTATACGCATTTGTCTTTTAAGGTTATTGTCAGAGTGAGAATCAAAGTAACACCCTTTTTCCAAACCTCTTTACTAAACAATTAATTCAAACCAATCCCCGTGAACGAACCTGGACTTATCTCTTAACTATATTGCATACGATCGGGTCCACTGCCCGTTAGTGTGTAGTAGTGAGTTTTTAGGTATTTCTAGTTTATAAATTTTAAACTCGATTAGCTATAAGAATAGCTAAGTAAGATCACACTTAGTTTAAAAGCATTTGTCCAATTAAAACATTTCTTCATTAATAGACAAACTCATTAGGCACGACACACAACACACATAACTGCATATCAACTTCAATTCAATTAGGATAATCATCCTAAGTGTGCCTATCCTGCATTAGTTCTCACATTGTCACACATATCTTCAGTTATCTGCATATAAGTGTGCCCTGCATCACACCCGACTAGATGATCAACCAAAAGACTAATCATCGTACGTCGTTAAGGAATGGCAAGCCAATACAAGAGTAATCCGTATGTGGAGGTTGGTCAAACCCCTCGTATTACTCGCCCTGCATTATAAAGACCATGTTGCAAGGAGCCACCCAAGCAACAACTACGTCAACGTACTCGTCCGGCTAAGACTTGTACGGGTTAAGCTTAACACTTCCCTGCATTATATTTACGAGCTCGATCCCACACATAATGGTTTAGGAAACACACATAACCTAAACATAATCACACATTTCCTTCATTTCGTTTGGGCCCTTAAACGTGCAAGTGACATGGCAACCTACCAAGTCTAGTGAGCTAGGTGTACAAGCCATGTAGTATGCATACAACAACTTCATTTCTGCATTTCACACATAATAAGACACTTCATAAATCTACATAAACTGCATAACAATACCCTACATTGAACCATACTTCATTTCACTACATTAAGGTCTACATTTCAGGTCTCATGGTCAACTACATATCCCATAATACCTCCCGTGTAACCCGAGATACCCACATATGTCATAAGTTACCGTTAAGGAAGTTATAAGTATGAAACCTTGCTTGTTGAACCCTCAGCGTGACAAAAGTAGTGTATCTTACCTCGATACGGTTTAACAACAAGCTACAAGCACAATACAACGATGACTAGGTGTCTCCAATAACCTAGAACAAGTAAAAGATCGAAATGTAAGCTAAGCGACACATTTTGTGAATTCTGGGCATATGGTGCGCCGCACTTTCCATGTGGTGCGTCGCACCAATCTTCCAGGGAATTTTTATCCATAAAGGGTGCGCCGCACCTACTCTATGGTGCGTCGCACAAATCCTCCAGGGAGTTTAGATTAAAGACAGGTGCGCCGCACCAGCCCTTGGTGCGTCGCATATCGGGGTGTACCAAAAACAAAACTGGCCAGTGGTGCGCCGCACCTCCCACCTTGTGCGTCGCACCAACTCTCCAGAAACTTCATATCCATAATGGGTGCGCCGCACCAGCCCTTTGGTGCGTCGCACCAGGGGTGCAGACCAGCAACTAACTTTTACACTTTGATTAAACGAATTCCATACGAACCCCTACCCCAAATCCAACTTGGGGACTTAAAATTAACCCATTTAATTGCATTTTCATCATCTATTCTCAGCCTATACATCCTTTAATCCTTTACTTCATAAATCAATCGTTTAATCACCCGAATAACATGAAATCGGTGAACGTTTAGTCTAATAACCCAACCCAAACCCTTATGGCCTGGATTAAGACTAATATAAGACTCACACAATCAATTCTCAACTGAGGAATACCTATATTACCTGTATTCGGTGATAAAGATCCAAGATCTAAGCAATACACGATCGATTCGGCTCCAAAACGAATAAGATCTAGGGAGAAATTAGAGAGGGAAGGGAGGGGATCAACTAGGGCTTGCTTTAGAGGAAGAAAATCTGCATAAGGCTCTCAATGACAACCTTTAAACCTCTAAACCCGTTTTTGACTTTGCACACATGTCAAAACTAACCCCTAAGCTTCCTAATCCTTCATTATTGGTCACAAACTACATTATTGACCACATACAACATTAATCCTTCATTAAAGGTCACTACATAGACATTAACCTTCATATTACACACATTTATACTACATTAACATTTAGGCTTACAAGCCTCACACATAACACACATTAGCTACATATAAACATTTAAATCTAAAATAGGCTTAACGACACACACAATATTGACTTAACGGCATTAGTCAACTAGTAAAGAAAAGTTTGGGATGTTACAAGTGGCAATTCAAAAACCTTAAGATAACTGTCTACAAATACAGTTATTAGGCCCTGGATCCATTATTCTGTCTTCTACGAATTCTTTCAGAATTCTCTGGTTCCTACATTCTCTCAAACACAAACATACAAAACATTCTCTAATCTCTGATTGTATCCGATTGAGTAATTTGGGGTGAACCACCGAATTGATTCAATCTGATAGTGTTACACGCCTTCAGAGATTGAATTATATATCCTGTTTTGTTCGTTATACTGTATATCCCCAACAATAATATGGTATAAAGATGGAAGTGTGAACAAAGTAGTTGATATTGTGAAGGAATAGTAGGTGATTCTTTTTACTGCGGGAATACATGGAATGTAACGTAGATTGGAAGATAGAGGCATAGAGCTTGTAGACTTTGTAGTAGGCGAGGTGTAATAGTCAAGAAAGGGATTGTCGGTATATGGTATCTTGTAGTAGGTAAAAGTGTATAATTGATATAACATTAAAGTTTGTATACTCTTAAGAAGTTTGTATACTTTTTTCTTTTTTTTGTCTAGAACCATCTGTTGATTTTAAATAATACTTTTACATGGTTGCTACTCAAGAAAAGTAAAATCATATACAAACTATTTGTTACAAATACAGCTCTACATACCTACTATCTAAGTGATTGGCATGGCATGGCATTGACATAAAAGTTAATGCAAACTACAAAACGTTACAATGTCATAACAAAGACTTTATAAAATAAACTATAGTTTGATGTAAATTTTAAAAAGTACATTTTGTTAAATTATTTGTCAATATTGTATTTCCTTTCGAAAGAACCAATTAATTATATATATCTTTTAACGATTGAAGGAAAAAAATTTCTTTGCCAACCTCAATCCTACATATAACTTTACATTTTGTTTTTTCTAAACATATATGAGTAAATACGAACACAACAATATACTTAGTTTTCTCGATTTTTGTTTTCCAATTTGTCACAATCAAATAATTAAAAGAATTTTTAAAAGGAACTTTTCAGAGTGACTTTTTCACGTTACAATGTTACATATATTGTGTTTTTTTATAAACCATTTCAAAATCGGCTTTTGAAAACACTCTTTGGTGTGGGTTTTAGAGGGCCGTACATTGCACGGCCAAAATACACGCTAGTTATAACAATAAGTGAATATGTGACTGTTAGACACCTAAGCTTGGGTGTAGAACTCTCACATACTAATTTTTTAATATATCTATAAATGTTTGGCCCCCGATGCTTTTTATGGATTAAAAAAACAAGATGTGAGGTTCTACACCTAGGGGTCTAACAGCACATATTCCCTAATCTCATATATATTTTACCCGCACGATGTGCGGATATTGAAATTATTTTTCAAAACTTTTATATTGACATTGATAATCAATAATATATATAATGATCTACATTTAAATACCAAAAAAAAATTATAAACTTAATTGAACATATTTAGAAATCTAATGGTGTTGCTTTCCTACCTGGATAGTGAAGATTAGTTTAAGCGAGGTTGACGGTATCTTGTGATTGCGTATTTGCTTTGAACATCGTATTCGATTAGGAATAATTGTAATCACAACCCATCATTATTAAAATAAATAAACAATCATAAATTAAAAAAAATTATAAACTTAATCGAACATATTTAGAAATCTAATGGTGTTGCTTTCCTACCTGGATAGTGAAGATTAGTTTAAGCGAGGTTGACGGTATCTTGTGATTGCGTATTTGCTTTGAACATCGTATTCGATTAGGAATAATTGTAATCACAACCCATCAAAACAAATAACATTAACTAATTCGATCATAACTATGAAAAAACATAATATATAATGAAGTAATTAATTATTACTGTGAATTTTTTTTATTTATCATTGAATCCATCTGCAATTAAAAAAAACCCATCAAAAAATTAGATAAAGAATATTGTGGATTATATAGAAAATTTAAACTCATTTGCTCCAAATGTAGAAAAGCTTGTGTATAAATCACTACCAAAATTCTATGTGAATGCAAACTTAATTATCTAAGAATCCTAATAATTAACTTCCAAACAACAGAAAAAATAAACAATCATAAACATTAAACAACATTATTAATCACATAAACATTGAATATCATAACTATTTTAAAGTAAATAGAAATTACTTTTGAATGGAGTTTATACTACCTATTGATAATATAAAAAAATTGAAAAGGGATTCTTTTGTTTCTCTTCTTCAAAACCCACAAAAAACAAAGTAAAGTGATTTACCGTTTGTTTAGTATTGTTTGCCACACTTGAATTTATAATTGTTAGCTACAATTGAAAACAAAAGCAGACCAATGTGATATTTTTCTTTTAGTTGTTTCATCCGAGAAGGGAACAAATGGGAATGAGATTTTTAATTATTCTCTTATTATATTTATATACTAGTCATAATACCCGTACGATGTACGGTAGCTATATAGATTGTATCATAAAGAAATTCGAATATGCCTCATACATGATTCGTAAGTATGAAATTTATTGTAGTTAAAGTAAATCGATAATCGAAACTAAATTATAATAAACAGTAATGATAAATATAATATATTTAGTTAGAGTTTTGAATTTACCTTAAATTTTTAGAACCACATCAAAATCAGAACTTGTAAGCATAGTGGATGATGGCAAATAGCCTTGTGATTTCGGATCGTAAACTCAAATTTTTGAAGTCTTCATGTTAATAACTTATTATAATTAATATAAGTAATAGGAGTTGAAGAATTGAAAAAGAAAAAGAAACAATTTATTAATGAGAAAACGATCAATCAAATAAGGTTATAATGTCTTTTGTATTAATAAGCTAAGAGTTAGAGTTTAATTCTAAGTCTTATAAGGAATTGAATTTATATACAATTAAAAAAGCTAATTTAACAAAATAAATAAACTAAAAAGACACGTGTCGATCAAGGATTATGCCACGTGTCGTTTCAAGAACATGTCAATCCTGTTTTAGTTTATTGGTAGATAGAATCCCATATTTATCTTTGCGAAATATCTTTGCAAAATTTTAAAAGGGTTGTGTTCATATTGAGATTTATTTTATTATAAGTTTATTATACGGCTTTTGTTATCTTTTTTTTATATGGGATTTATTTTTCTTCAATATAAGGAATTTGGTTCTTAATTTTGTATATAATTTTTTTTATTTAATATTAAATAGATAAATATTGTAAAAAAATGTGGTGATGCCACGTAGGATAAAATCCTATGTGGCAATATTTAAAGATAGTTTTGAGTTGATTAAAGATAATACTTTTTAATATATATACTTATACGTATATATTATTTTGAGTTTAGTCATCTTTAGTCCTTTAAATACTAGTTTTGACATATTTATAAATTTTAAAGTTTTATAAATTTAATATTACATATTCATAACATTATTAATATATTTATAATGTTTTATTTTATTAAAGTAACAGTTTTATTTTTTTGGGTAAATATAAAATATAAATAAAAGAAAGTGAGGAAGAGGTGTTATTGGTAGTAGGTGTTTGGGTGATGAGGAGAGAGAAAAGCTTATGTGGTTGGGAGAGACCTAACATATGTGCATCAATTAATGATTTTTTTTGAACTATCTATTCAATCATATTTTTAAACTATATGAATGCTTATGATGCAATCTATGACTTTCAAAAACCTACTAAATAAGTCACTCTCACAAATGTGAGAAGTGAGACTCAATTTCAATCATCCAGGTGGATTTTTTTAAGATCAAAGACCTTAATAATGGGCCACTAACTTTACTAGTATCAATAAAAAATATGCATTCTGTTTCTTGTTTTATCTATAGAGATTAGAGAGTCGGTTATAGGAAATAGAAAATATGATAGAAAAGGCGTGACTCAAGTTAGGTGTTTTTTGATTTCTTTTTTCCAAATTTTTTTTCCAAATTATGATATAAATTTGAATAATTTGGAACTTTGTAACTTATGATTGTTTTGTTATAATACTTCCATAATTACGTTTAATTTAATTGTGCATTGTTATGTTTAGATAAATGTTATATTATATACATATACTAGATTTTAGACTCGTGTCCAACACTGGACACGGGACACAGGGGTTAAGATATTATCAATATTAGATCTTCATACATTTAAGTCATAAAAGCTTATAATTTTGAAGATATACGGTTCCAAGTGTTATACTTTGCAAGTTGTAGTACCATAATCACAGTCATTATTAGCTGAGACATATTGATGGAATTGTTTGTCGTAGTCATTCCACAAGGCACATGTTACAATAATTCCTCTATTATAAAATTTTTTGAAACCAGTTGTACTCATAATGTGATATTATTATGAAAGATAATTAAGAATTAAAATATAAACATAGTTGTGATCTTGTACTTGACATTCAAGTATATGTCTTTGATCATGATGTGGTCCCAAAACACGAATAAGTTTTTTTTTCAATCACCTGTCATATAATAATTAGATAACAATTAGGAATGTTTTAATATTCTTTGATAACAATTAGAACTCGTGATTTGAGTGACAATTGTAACTTTAAACATTAATACGCAAAACTAATATACAAAATGGGAGAAGATTTTGCACCTTTATTATTGAGAGATATAATGAATCTTCAATGGAGTTCATATTGATTTGAACATGTAAAAAATGTAAGTAAAAATAAATTCAAAAGAATATACTTCTAGAACATTGAACACATGTAATGTATTTCATCTTTTGAAATAATTTTTTGTAGATAATATTTTAATTAATTAAATGATTAAAATTTTTTAAAAAATCTTTGATGGCTAAAAATAAATATAAATTAAGTATTCAGGGCTAAAAAGTGTAAATTATTGATGGAAAAAAAAAAATGTAAATTAATGAGACTTTTTCTACAAATATTAATATAATAATATATTTGGATAATGATTATTAGGATTTTTAATTTTAACCAAATTAAATGATTACATAAGTAAAAGTTAATTTGATGAAATTGAGCGACTTGATTGGTTACTTAGTCATTAGTTCAAATGTCAGTATATATTAAGGTAAGATATAGTAAGACTCGTATGAGAACTTATTCAAATATGAACATATGTAATTTTAAGTATAACTTAATCTGTTTATATGTAAACGAATTTATTCAATATATCATCTTTATCTTTATCTGTATATATACTCAAATACAACTGACCTAATAGTTTATTAATCAATCATAAGGCTTGATTCCATCAAATCAAAGTTTTATGATGTCATAATTTAAAATTTATATCATATAATAACAATTTAACAAATAGATAGCATAAAATTTTGGTTGGATTCCTGGTGTGGTGCTAATAGTTTTGCAACTAGGTATCCGAGATTATTTGCCATCGAAAAAGAAAAAGATTGCAGTGTCAATAGTCGTTGGAGCGACACTGGTTGGAAATGGATGTGGCGACGACCTCTTAGATCATCCCGAGAGCTGGAAATGGTTATTGATTTGAAATCTATTTTGCCTACTACTTTGAGCCATGAGGAAGACGATAGTTGGGTATGGAATCTTAACGGCCACAATGCTTTTTCTATTGCACAGCTTAGACATTGCTATGATCATCATCGGCTGCCCATATCTTGCAATATGAAAACAAGATGGAATAGATGGGTTCCAAAAAAGATTAATCTTTTCATTTGGAGGTTAAGACGTGAAGCGCTTTCTACTTTGATTAATCTCTTTGCTAAAGGAATTGCTATTACTACTTTCAGGTGTGTGAACTGCTCTCATGGTACTGAGTTTTTTGACCATATTTTCCAATCATGTGCTTTGGCTACAAGTACCAGAAGGATGTTAAGCGAGTGGACTAAATTTGATATTCCTAATAAACCACCTGATGGGATTCTTGATTGGCTTGACGATTTGAATATTAATTCCAAGTTTCGGAAGAGATTGGAAGCCATTCTTTTTATTTGGTGGTGGAGTATATGGAAAGCTCGAAACAATTCTCTTCATAATGACATCCGTGAGAATAGCATTGATTTATTAAACTCGATTAAGTCACTTTCCTTTCTTTTCTTTGGATTCATAATAGAGACAAGAGACATTCTTTTTCGTGGGGAGAATGGAATGCGGGTCCTCTTGATTAGTGCTTGCGAGATGTAATTTTGCTTGGTCTCTAGTTTTTTCCTCGGAACTTGTATGTGGTTGCAACAAAAACACCACGAAGTGAAAACCGGTGGCTCGGCCTTTGTTGGTGGAGTTTTTTCTTATGTTTTGTTTGTAACTGACATAAGTTTTTTTCAACCTTTTTGCAGCCTTAGCAGTTAAAGTTCCGGGATGGGTTTAGAATGTGTTTCTTTGTTATATTTTTATTATACAAGACTTGAAGACATTTATTAAGTATTTGAAGACGTTTATTTATTAAGTGTATGTTAGTTAAGACTTTTATTATCAAGTATTTGAATGTGTACTACAACTTCGAAGATTGAAGAATGAAGACTAGTTGAAGACCTGAAGACTTGAAGATCCAAAGTTGAAGAATTCTATTAGTCAAGACTTTTATTAATGAAGACGTTTAATTTTAGTGTTTAATGTCGAACTCGTTTGAAGTTTGAAGATGTTTTTATTGTATGTTTGAAGACTCCTTATTAAGTATTTGAATGTGTACTAAAACTTTGATCTATAATTAAAAAGTATGGATTTTTAAGCGAAAAAGAGACTATAATTCATTTGCGGCAAATTGTAACCGGTTACTAACCGGTTTGGTACCCGACCCGGTTACTAACCGACCCTAACCAGTTACAAGTGGGTTGGGTTTCATGCCTATTCAAACCGGGTTGAACCCGACCCGGTTAGAGGTCAAACCCGGTTAGGAAATGGTCAACTCTAACCGAATCGGGTTCCAACCCTAACCGGTTTAGCCAATAACCGATTAATGTACACGACTAGGCCTAACATATGTGCATCAATTAATGATTTTTTTTGAACTATCTATTCAATCATATTTTTAAACTATATGAATGCTTATGATGCAATCTATGACTTTCAAAAACCTACCAAATAATGCACTCTCATAAATGTGAGAAGTGGAACTCAGATCCAGCTAATCCAGATGGATTTCTTCAAGATTAAAGACCTTAATAATAGGCCACCAACTTTATTGGTATCAATAAAAAATATTAACGCGTTCTGTTTCTTGTTTTATCTATAGAGATTGAGAATTCTGTTATGGGAACAAAATAGAAAATATAATAGAAAAAAACATCACTCAAGTTAGGTGTTTTTTTAAAATATTTTTTCCAAATGTTTTCTATTTATTATGATACAAATTTGATTGATTTGGAACTTTGTAACTTATGATGGTTTTGTTATAATGCTTTAATAATTTTGTTTAAATTAATTGTGCATTGTTATGTTTTGATTAATTTTATATTTTATATATATATTATATATGAGGGAAGAAATATGTGGCTATCTTGTACCTAAGCTTGGGTATAGAACCCTCACATGCCAATTTTTTAAACCATAAAATTCATGGGGGCCATGTGATTTATTTATTTTGCAACAAATATTAAAAAATTGATATGTGAGGGGATCTATACCTAAGCTTGGGTACATGATAGCCACATATTCACTTTTCTCATTATATATATATATAGTAAGATACATACAAAAACCTAATCAAATCAAATATAACTTGATCGGTTCATATGTGGACGAATTTATTCAATATATTATTCATTTATGAATATCAAGTTATGTTTTTTTTTTAACTTGCAACAAAAGCGATTTTTTTTTTCACAAATACATAATGTGGATAATTTCTTCCCTATTTTTATTTACCAAAAAAATCATATCAAATTCTTTATTTCCTTGATATTTAATTAATTAATCCTTATGCATTGATATGTTGGATATTTTCAAAAGAAAAAGAAAAAGAATAATAAAAAAACATGTTGAGTCTAAACAACCTAATAACACTTCAAGGGTGTGTGTTTCACAGGCTCAAAATCGGAAGAACAATGGAAGTCATCACAGCCGCCGACCCAAAAGAATCCACCGTCTCTACGTCGCCGCCACTACAACCACAAGAATCATTATCGAAGAATGCCCAGAAGAAGTTATTAAAGCAACAAAGATTCGAAGCAAAGAAAGCAGAGAAAAAAGCAGCCATGAAAGAGGAAAAGAAACGAAAAGGGGAAAGGAAAAGGAAAGAATGGGAAGAAAAGCTTTCGGTTTTATCAGAAGAAGAAAAACTTAAAATGATTGAAACCAGAAAAAGTATGAGAAAAGAAAGAATGGATCAGAGGAATGAAGAAAGACTGACCAAATCAAATAGGCTTTCTCAAGCTAAATTAAGTGGTCAAAAGATTGTTGTTGACCTTGAGTTTTCTCATCTCATGGCTCCTAATGAGATTCATAGCCTTGTTAAACAGGTACTTATATATTGCTATATATTGCATATATATGTAGACAAAAGTGAATATATGGCTGTTAGATGTCTAAGTATAGAACCCTTCACATACTAATTTTTTAAAATTTATTGTATAATTGATAAATGATTAGCCCCCCGTGTTTTGTATAGATTAAAATATAAGATGTTAGGGTTTCTATACCCAAGCATAGGTATCTAACG
Organism: Erigeron breviscapus; assembly: GCA_034093135.1. Lineage (NCBI taxonomy): Eukaryota > Viridiplantae > Streptophyta > Magnoliopsida > Asterales > Asteraceae > Erigeron > Erigeron breviscapus. Next base: position 9,459,641 of record CM067168.1, on the reverse strand, counting down.
GCCACATATTCCCGTTATATATATATAGACACATGTAATTAACCGTCAAAAGTTGTGTGATTGCATTCCTTGAGGTGGCCTAGTGATAAGGCTTCCTGTGTTAACATCTTGAGATGGTAGGAGAAAAAGTCTAGGATATATCCATGTTAGGCCGTGTACGTTAGAGGCAAATGTTAGACTTTCCCTGGGTAGAAGGCATTCTTGTAGTTTAGGAGTAGAAGTAGGATAGTTTGCCGTTCTTAAATAAATAAATAAAAAAAGATTCCTCTGTGTTTACGCTATCTACTGTCACAATATTAGTAGTACAACTCATGGGCAATAGGCACAATGGTCCTGCTACAACTGTGAATGTATTATGTATACTAGAAGTTTTGTTATTGGGGTGTTTGGGCTGCCTTTTTTTTTTCTTTTTACAGAACTAAGCTTCGTTTGCAGTTTTGCTATCTAATCTAATCTCTGTAAGCACATTTGTGTACCCAAACAACTTATGGCCTTATAGCTATTCTGGGATAAATAAGCTGAATTACAAAATCCAAGGTCATATGGAGGTATTTATTCAGATTGGGTACACCGTGTACCAATACGGAAAACGCAGCTTGTGGAGGAAATTCTGTGACTATGGGCAAAATATTCAATCTAGTGGTTTTAATCATTTACTAATGCAACAAATATTTGTTTTCTTTCAAGTTGTGGTTTTAAATGGATCCAAACGATAAAATTGACAAGTTCAGACTTCAGAAAATTTCTAAGATGTATCACATTAGATGAAATAAGGACAATTCTGTTATGTCACAAAAGTATCCTTTTAAGTCATTTTTGGATGCTGTATGCTCTAGTCAAAATTGCATTTTCCATCTCTCTTTGTACAATTGGGTTTTATCATGTCACCAAGGTGAAAGAAGGTATTTATCAAAATTCCATATGACCAATTAGTAATACTGTAGTTACTTTTATAAAGATTAAAGATGAGGGAAAACAAATGCAATATAAGAAGAAACACAGTTGAAGAAGAAAGTATAAAATAATCTTTGATCTTAGATAACATAAGCTACATATATTTGTTTGAATTGTAAAGCTGCTTTGTATGAATGACGAGTTGTCATATCATTGAAATTCCTTGACTGTGTATGTTTAGCAGTTTGGTCTTCTCTCTTCGAAATTATAACTTAATTCTGTGTATTTACCTATTTGCTTGTGAATATAGATAATGTATAGTTATGCTGTGAATGGAAGAAGTGTTGTTCCTTCTCATCTATGGTTGACCGGGTATGAAGGAGAAATCGGAAGCCAGTTACAAAAAATTTCAGGGTTCGATAAATGGATAATCGATAAGGATAGTGGTCCTTATATCAGTACATTTCAAGCTCAAAAGGAGCATTTGGTGTACCTCACAGCAGACTCAGAAACCATGCTCTCCGATCTTGATCCAAACAAAATTTATATTATTGGTGGGCTTGTTGATAGAAATCGATGGAAAGGGCTAACCATGAACAAAGCTGTAGAGCAAGGAATTCAAACTGCAAAACTTCCTATTGGCAATTACCTCAAGATGTCTAGTTCTCAGGTACAAATCATCTCACTGCCCTACTTCTGTTTGCACTAGAGGTAGCTTCTTTTTTCTTTTTTTTTTATTATCCCGGATTATGTGTAATCTCGATCGATTGGGGTATCTTGTTAACTAAAAAGGAAGTAAAAAGTATCTTAAATGACCCAAAGTGTTTTTTTAATTGGATACACCCTCCCAAGTCATTTTATTTAGAAAGTTAGATTCTAAACAAACCAATATAACTTTTATAATCATATGTGGCGCACATAAATCATCTAAAAAATGAATTTAGAATAATTTCAGAAAACGCGGATCATGTTATTCCAACCTCTGTACCAATATATTGACCGTTTTGATCCGTAACCCATCCTACCACCTGTCATATTATTTTCTGACTAACGAAGTCTATATGTGTCAATATTTTTTTTGAATTGCTGGTATATTATAGTAGACGGCTGGTATATGATGTGTGTCAATATTATATTGGCAAATTGTACTTGCTCTGAGAAGGTGTTTGTGACTCATATAGGTCCTTACTGTGAATCAAGTGATAGAAATACTTTTAAAGTTCTTGGAAACCAAAGACTGGAAGGCTTCATTTTTCCATGTGATTCCTCAAAGGAAATTAGGCGAAACAGAAACTGAAGGGTCTCTGGAAGCAGCAGAAGAGGACGAGAACCTTGATCAAGAGATTAAAAGGCAATGCATTGAAACATAGATAACTTGATAGGTATACTTGTATTACCTTCCATTATATCTTTCATTTCAAAATTTTGGGGTATTATTAAAACATTCATTAATTGCAATTCAGTTGTTTGTGTTGATTTTGATTTTGAACTCAAACCGTAGAATTTGATTTTTAAGCTTAATAAATATGGAGTATCATGTTGTTTTGTAATGAATCCTAACATGCTAGGAACAGAACCTTTGAACAATTGAGCCAAAGAATTGCGGTTTAAAAAGAAGAGCCAAAGAATCGAATGTGTTGTTCTCAGGAAATAAAAATAGAAGGGAATAATACACTTAAATATATGCAATTTTTTTTTTGATTTAAGGTTTAACCCAGTTATCAAAAATTTCATTCCAAATGTACATTTGGTAATTCATTTTTACCAATTCCGATATCTATTGTTCTGATACGGTATAAAAATAGCATATATCCGTTATCTTGTGTCAAACATATATAAAACTGTATGTTTCAGACTTCCAGCTGAACAAGCAAGATTATTTAATGGTACCAAGTTAAGCTATATATGTAACTAGTAACGAAGTAAAAGGCGGCATATAATCCGACAGAGAGAACACGGTATAAGACAATTTGCAACAAGGGAGGGTTTATAGTTCATAAAATGGAAGCAACATTTATTCTATATGAAATGTACTCTTACACAAAGGAATCCCTGGTGATGGACAACAAGCTATGACTAACTGCATGTACCATCGAACAATTTCGATCTACCTACAACAATGATAACAGAAATCTTTAAATAATGTGGAAGCAATTACAAGAGCAATACTAAGTGATCACTAATGTTTCAAAATTGTCTCTGCATGTCATGTCTTCAAGACATGCTTTTTATCGTACGTCTGAATCAAACCAGTCGGCGAAAGAATAATGGATGATAAGACGGAGAAAAGAGGATACTTATTTGACATTAGAAATTCCGTGCTTATGAAAGGGCCAAAGATTTACCAGTCGCTCCAAAACTCCTGCACTTCTAAAGTAACCGGAGAAGCCTTGAGGGATTGTGGGTGGGGGGAAGTCTTCGGCAGGCATGGCGAAGGGTCGAATCATTTTTTCCATTTTTTCTAAAGTAAGGTATGCTCCTACTTCTTGTAGCCTTTCTGGACCCATTATTGGTAATGTGTGCTCCTGATGCAACGGAGATGCCTCAAGGTTGTTTTGCTGACAACAGGATTAATCATTCGTCAACAACGGTATAAAGATGTTTGAATTGCAAGAGTGATTAAAGAAATGGCGCACAAAAAAAAATACAATGCTCATTTTTAATTCATATCAAGTATTTTTACCTCTAAGGGGGATAAATCGGCACCACGGCTAAAAGTCATCTCGACACGGTATCTTTTCGGGTCTTCCAAATTCACCTAGAGTTTAAGTTTGGCAATTCAACTATGATGAACATATAATGTAATAAAATTACAAATTTATCAATCTTAAAGGTTTTGTTTTTACTTTCCCAAATTAAATGGAATAATATTCACCTCTGTATTCTCAAACATCCTCAAAACGATATAGCTCATATAGTCAAGTTCTTGGGTTGTCAATAAGCGTTCTAAAGCACTATCACAAACAAGGCTCCCCTCCCCTTGAAGAGACTCGTCCAAGTTACAGTAACGAAGAACATTCATCAGGGAATGAATATGAGATTCCTGTTTTTAAGAAGGATTCATCATACAAAATTTTATCAATCAATTAAACCTAGAGATGAGATAACGTTTATACAGAGACATTGGTAAGTGAACCGCAAACTTTATCAGGAGAAGAGGAACTTTTATTATTTTCCTTAAAAGTTTACTTAGACGTGATGGATATTACATACCGATGTAAAATAAAGGCGCGTTCGAACATGTCTTTCTGGTGTCCGCACGTTAGCATATCTGTAGAAATTTGAGAAATGATAAGATATTCAGATAACAGTAGTCATTTAGCAAATAATTACTGTTATTCTTTTTAATGACCCGAATGATTATAAGTATTACTACTCACTTTGGATCTAAGCGATATTTAATTTCTTTGTCCTCATCATCATCCGTATCCATAGACTTTTCATTGGTCCTTCTTGATCCATCATTCTTTATCACGCTCTTTTGTTGACGATCTGTATATTCTTTAACAACTGCTATAGAATTTGTGTCCTGACACTGACTCTTCAATTCTGCAACATTAATGGCTTCTTCACGAGTATTCCTAAGATCAATCAAAATTTTTCCTAGCAAACGACGGGCAATCTAGAAAGCCAAAAAACAGTGGTCACATATAAATGCATTATAATCCAAAACGGTTGTTCTACATATATTGAGTATAGTTAAATCAGCATGATTATAAAATCTCTATACACAGAAGGTCTTTGAAAATATAATTGCCTGGTGGAAAAACCATAGCATCAGTTTAACAGAGCTTAACGAAGTGGGTGCTACAAAAATTAAGTTTACCTTTGAGCCTATCTTTAACTTCTGCTTTGGATTAACACCATACTCATTAGGTATAACACCATCTGCAAGCAACTGAAGCAACGAATGCATATTCAGCAATTTTGATAACATACCCCATTAGCTATACTGTAAACAGATACGTCAATGAGAACAATGTGATGTACTTGTGCAACTTTGAATAGCTCGCCCAAACCTTCTATGTTAAGATGTGCGTTGTGTAAGAGATCATACCTGTTGAGGGTTCAAATAGGCTAGTTAAGAAAAGCATAAGCATCTTAAACACTTTAAATATATAAATTTGCCTGGAAAATGATAACACATATAACAATGATAAAACTATAACATTTCTTCTTACTTGCAGGAATCATAAACATCTGGAATTTGAGTTATATCATATCGTCTGCACAAGGAAATACAATGATTTTAGTTATTAGTTATAAACAATTAACTAGTGCTACTTTGATGTTATTTGTTTCAAATGCTTACTCTTTGCGCTCATTATATATATCTCTCTCCAGTTTCCTCCAGCGTGCATACATTAATAGAAAGCCTTCACTTCCACAAGGTAGTCCAGCAGCAATGCGGTCAACATCTATATTTGTCTTACCAAGTGCTTTTGCTTGATCATATGGAGGAATCACATCATATGAGGTTGTCTCAGTAAGCTTTTCATCTTCATCTTTTGCAAGTAGTCTCACTTGTTCAGTAACCTTTTTAGTAAGTTTCACCTATTATAGTGAACAGTAAGTATGCCTGATACGAACAGCAAAAAATGCTGAAGGGCAAACAATTAGCCCGGATAATCTGAAGGGTAATCAATTTGATGCTTGATGATTGTAATGTTGTGGTCATTCTATTTACATAAAGCTAAATGTGAAATCAAATATAGATTCAATTACTAGTTCAGGTAGAAGTTCAAAAGCATTTGGAGGAATTCCAGCCCCATCCACCATCCAGGGTTTGGTGGATGATCCATGAGTTTGAACTAACTTTGCTGCGGATGTTATCAATTCATTCAATCGATCCTGAAAAAGTGTAAAGAATAAGTTCATATGAAGCAAAAAGTTACATAGCTAAAATAATATAGAATATGAGCCTTTGCGTCCTAGAATGAAATCTTTACCTCAACTGAACTACCTAAATCACAAGTACTTGGCTACTTGCATTATGATGAAGGATAAGAGCATAACTTACACAGTGAAGTTACAATAACATCACACATTATGATGAAGTATAAGAAAATAAAAGCTTAAAAGTTAAAATTCAGATATAATAAGCAGATATACCTTGGCCTCTTCCATCTTGGTACTAGCATTATCAAGTCCATCTAGCATTGAAGAGTCCTTGCTAACAAGTGAAACCTTCGAAAGAGGTTTGATAGTCTTAGTTATAGTTGATGTTAAAATGCATGGTCAAACTGTTCAAGACTTCAAGTACAGGCAACAAACCAAGATTGGGGTTAATTGTCCTTCCAAGTCTAGAAGTCCTTTCGCAAATGCTGCAGCTGACATCTGTCAATTTATTTTTTTCAACGGAGTCACCAAAACAAATTATCGTTCTAACATGTACTGATCTATGAATCTACGAACCAAAGGGTCTTTGACCTAGCTCGAGGTAACCCAACAACCATAACGTTTGGGAGTTGTGGGGAAAGAAAAGAACACCTGAAACTTAAACAGCCAAGATAACAATATACATATCAAAGTGATACCTGCACACGACCTTCATCTGAGCTGTATATTTTAAGGTCATGCCGATAAGTACTATGGAGGCGGAGTAACCCTGTCCCTTCACCTGAGATGTAAAGAAAGAGTAAATATGGAGCTACACTCTACAAATACATCTATCTTATCTCATTAAACTGTATAACGTCGCATTAATCCAATTATACATCTATCTCATCTATGAAAATAGTATAACGTCGCATTAATCCAATTATAAAAAATGTTGATAACTTATCTGAACAATTTAGGTGGACGATGATGACAAAGTACTTATATGGTTGAAAAGAAGTTAGTTGGTCCATGTTCCTTCTTTCTCTTTCTTTTTTATCTTAGTTATGAACAAGACAATCAAAACAGGGAGATGCAATATACATGACCCCATTGACAGAAGGAAAGACTAAAAGGAACAGAAGCAACTGGACTCACTGAAATACATGATATACACTTCTGCAAAAAGAGCCCGAGAGGGAGGTTACAATAGAAAAGAGCAAAACTCGAAGTATAATAATTAACCTGGATACATATTGTTGCGAAAATATCTGCCAAGTTCTTCCGCCTAACAATACAAAAGAAAAGGGAAGAACTCAAGATCAGAATGGATAAGAGAAGTTCCTTATATACACAGTTGTAACCCTTGTTTGAGTACAACCACCAAAGGTTTAATCATGCGACAATATCCAGATATATGAAAGCTTTTTAGGAAGTAATCACCTGTTTTCGACCAGCATGTGTGAGTACACCCCCGTATTTAAGAACCATCAATGCTTCTATGGGACGTTCCTCTTCAGTGTCCCCTTTTGCAACTTTAACCCATTTAAGTGGCTTTAGTTGCACCTTCCGATAGATGCCCGAGAAATGACCACCCTGGACGTAACAATTTGTATATTTAAATTAACATGAGGACCTCTATTACACCTACAAAGCGTTCCCACACCTAAATGCATGCATACATAACTGGATAGATATGGAAAAATTTCAGATGTAAACCTCTTCAAGAACTGCTTTAACTTGACGAAGTTTTTCTGCATGCTCAATGTACTCTGCTTCACTGTTTAATAAAATGAAAAAGAACAGTTGATAGATCTTTCAATAAACGTGACTAGCTATAAACTAGCGAACAGGTTTGTAATGTATTCTAATAACGGTAAACCATATTGAATGTCTAGACTGCAATCACGTTTTCAGAAAGGTGTAAACCATAATTCTCTAAGAACTTCTGATATTGTGCAACAGACAACATCTAAAAGTGGGGAAATCAGGAGTCCATAAGCATCTAACTACTGACAACAATGGCTTAAAAGATCACAAATTAGATGTTAAGAGAAATCAGAGATTCGTTTCTTATGCAGAAGACTGGGTAAGATAAAATGTCAAATTACCAGCATGTGACATTCTATCCATAACAACTCTATGCCCAGACTTCATATCAGAGACCATGGGAGAAAAGGCAGGAAAAAGAGGAAAGAATGAACACCTGATAGGAATTTGCGTTAACAGAAATCATGTTGAATATAAAATCACTCAAAGAGGGAAGGACTTGAGAAGATTAAGGGCAAAAAAGGTCACAAAACTCAATTCTACCCAGTAAATCATGTTTATTGGATATAGTTCCAGAAAAGATGCTTTTCATCAGGAGCAATACCTGGTATGAGGTACCAATATACGTGTAGCATCTAACAAATCCTGCAACTCGACTGCACTTTTGAGTTTTGTCTACAGCAGAAGCCATGTGTAGTAAATAAAACAGGATCAAAAGGGAGGAAAAAAAAAGTAAAAAACAGTATAAGAGAAACACCTCAGCTCTAGGTCTTCCTCCATTGTATTTTAGCATCAAACTTAACAGTTTTTCCTCGGTGACCTTTAACTTCACCTTTTGCTTTGGAGTTCTATCACCACTGCCAACACAAGATAGATGCTTAAAGAAAAAGAGCATTTGAACACCAATTCACCAAACATACCAAAACAAGAGCAAGCATTTATATCTTACTGACGAACAACTGCAATTACACAACGTAGCTCTTCAGCTTGTCCAAATGAGCCAATCCCACTTCCTTGACGTGTTAGTCCCTCAGAAGGCTGAGCTGGTTCGTTGACCTTCCAGGGCAGAATTGGTGGAATTGCTGTTGAAAGATGGGGAGCTTTTGCATCTAAAAACATCTTTCTCAACACACAAGCAGCATCATCATAATATCTGTAGTCAGATTACATGGTCATAAAAACGAGACAATAACTAAAGATAACATTTGTAAATTCATTTAAATCAAAGGTTGTAGCATTACCTATATAAACAGAAAAACAAAAGATTTTAACCGAATGACACTACAATTTTCCATTTAAGATCACCAAATATATACAAGAAGTTATAAAAATGAAGTTGTCGACAGCCATCTGCCCCCCAACATGACCGACAGGGGATGGGTAGAAATTATTGATGGGGGGATTAATACCACAATAGAGAGAATTAAAATCGCTTAATAAACTTAATGCTGTTACTTTTTGCTATTTGACTTTTCTCTTTATCAAATCCTAATATGGCTCTAAATCGTTAGCAATCAAGTTCTCTGTGCTCAAAGTCTGTCGCAACTAAGTCAACATATAACTCTTTCAACTAATGTGATGCCTGTAATCTGCTATATGACGTTTCCATGTTATATTTCCTAAGAAAGTAAACTCTTCATAGTCACTGCAAGACCTTGACTTAAAACTTCTGTTGATTCGAAACGAATGTCTTTGATTTTCAGAGTGACCTAAATTGAAAGAATTGGAATTAGCAACATAATCCATTGCCATTTATTTTAGTCTTTTGTTTTGTACTTTTAGTGTTTGCCTTAGTCATCCTGTTCCTTAATCTATTTGCATCTCTAAACTCTAATATACTCTCTATGCAAATCATCCTCCCCAATGAATCCTGCTCAGCTAGTAAAAATCACCATTGAAAGCTTAAATATCTTACCAAACGTCTACAACTATTAAGCAGATGCCTTTTACAGTAACCACTAAAATCTTTAAGCCACAAAACCAATGTGGAATTCTATTAGTTCTAATAAATCTTCTAATAAAAAGCTTGATAAGGCTAAATTGTAATTGGTCTGTACTCCTTTTGTTCCGCCTATAAATGGCATATAGCACCTGTGTTTACCTAATAGCAACTTCAAGTAGCATTGACAATATTATGAAATTTTCATTTTTCCACTTTTTATCCCATGGAGCACAGGGAAGATTTGACCTTGGTAAGCAAGCACAAGAAAGAGAGTCTCATACTCTCATGCTCCTATAATACTTAGAATGAATCTTCATTTAAGTTGAAGCAATAAGTTAATTCTTACTAAAGGAAACTAATAACTTATGTAGGTTCAAAACTAGTACTAATTCTTACTTGTAGGAGTTCTTGACAAAGCTCCATCCGTTCACATCACAAACATATGAACGACCTTCGCAACGCAATAGATCAAACCCGCACACCTGTAGTCACAAGAGTTACGTGACTAAAACGAATTATGGACATCAACTAACTGGTAACCGTAATGCAATTTTTTATGTTCGTTGATTTATATGTGTTTCAATTGTGTTTAGAGGCTCTCTATACAAAGAACTTTTTGACATTCTACATAAGACAAACAACATAGATTGTTGATTAGCAGATAGTTGATGACTGATACATAATTTCAGTTTTCTGACCCATGAATGATTGGTATTTGAGATGTAATAACCTCAATATAAAAAAACATTATATAATAAAAAAAGCTGGGAAGACTTTGCACACATATTTTATACCAAAAAGTTCAAATGAGCTAATATAGACCAGTAGGGAGCATTTTAGTAAGTTTGAGAATGCACCGATGTGATGTTTTTATATATCAAGGCTAAGTAGCAAGCTACAAATGTACAGAGCATATAAATTGTTACCTGACAGGTCCTGATTATTGGAAACACATGATGTTTCAAAACATAGAATATGGATGACTAGTGAAGGAAGTCATATTTGGAATATATACAAAAAGTTTTGCAGAATGACTCAAGATGGCAAATACAGAAAAAAGATAGCCTACCCCTTGTCTAAATGCGATGCACACTTCTCTTGCCATTTGCTTCTCGTTAGGTGTTAGAAGCACAGGATACCTGACCTGCCAAATACAACAAATCTTAACTACAACCGAATGAAATAATGAAAACTCCCACATGTGATCAGCAAACTGCATATACACAGATACCTTTACAAGCAAGAAAGTGTTATAAATGCTCAGTGTGGCGCAACTTATCCTTAGAAATCCAAATGACCTATTCGGTAAGTAACATTTAAGAAATGCAGGAAGCGAATAGTCATTCTAAAGAAATTGATTGGCATGCTCTTGTAAGGTTAACTGTCACTGCTAAGAAGTTACAGCTCTTACATTGGACATACAAATATACCGAAATTATATTTCACATGCCATCGCCATTGACTCTTTATAATATTCAAACGAAAGATCTAAAGTTCGAATCTTGCCCTAGGCAAATCTGGGGGTGGTCAGGGAAATGGCTGGAACTGGCCATAGGCAAAAAAAAACCCAGTTTAGGCCACTACATCTGAATTAAAAAGTGGCTCGCCATTCCCATGTAACCAGAACAGGGAAAATCTCATCCATTTACCCTAGACAACTCTAATATCCTCAAAATATGTGAACACTTAGCAATGACTTTTTAAAGTTTTTAAACAAACAAAAGGACAAAGGAGGTTCAAATATAAGTGAACCATGTCGCACAGTTCACTTACTTCTTTGCCATCAGGATTTCTCATAACAACACCATCAACAACAGGAGACTTCCGGGCTTCAGCATGTGCATATTCTGGACCAACTGTATACACCTACAGCATATAACATAACCAATAAGCAAAATATTACTTTAATGCATAAGCAAGATGTATTCAACAAGATAAAGACCATAAAAGACAAGCTCATGTGATCATGTCACTTAGAACCCACACGGACTGTTACACATGCATAAAGTGACACCATGGACAAAGCTATTGTCCAAAAACACAACTGCTTTAGACCCTAAAATGAACATGCTATACTATTACTCTTCTACTGTTTAAAGTCGATGCATAATTCAAAAAGACTGGAATAAAATGTAACTAGCAGTGAATCACAACCTCCAAAAGCATCATATTGTAATAACCCACCAAGTTTCGTGCGGTGAATGAATATGACAAGTGTGTATGAGTGTGTCACCAAATGAATCAAGCACAAGCATTATCACAATAGTGTGTACTTCAGACCATGAGTTGAAAAGGAAATTTTAAAAGCCAGTCACTCTCTGTTAATGTTGTTAAATAGGAATTATGAATAACAAGTGCTAATGCATAATTAATCATTCTATTTCTCATCATCTTTTATACATACTATTACAAAAAGATTGACCATCGATATTGTCATTACATCACTCATTGCTTGCTTTTAATTATAAAAAGGCAAGAGTGAAACTGAAAAGAGTTGACAAGACATCAAGAGAAAAACGAAAGAGAGGCCAAAAATGGGCCTTACTATTTATGCTACCACATGGCCTAGATTCATGGATGAAAAATTAGCCTTGCTACATTTTTCTCAATGTTCTTACTTTTCTCGGGACATAGAAATTGGAGAAAATATATATTTCTAAAATGATAAAAAGCATGTGACAAGGTCACAAGGAGAATTTACACAGTCAGAATCTAACTAACATAGATTTTACCAGATTCCATAATCAAATAAATTATATAGCAGCTTGAATGAAGTCCAGAATGAAAATAACCTTGACATCTGTTCCCCCTGTTGGCATAAATTCCTCGTATATATAAGAGCTCTCACGCCTTACCCTTCTAACCTCTGGATGAAACTCACTTGATCTGTTGCCAACCTGCAAGATAAGACCTTACACGGTTTTAATACACTAGTTAACAGGATCTGTTCTATAGGCTCGTACCTCTGTATCCTTGATTCCTATCAAGTAAAACTTGGATAAACTACAAAAAGAAAACGTACACATATGCATCTTCATATATCCAGATTATATAAAAGACCAGCACATTTTAACAGGGTCATTTCTTTGATAATAAGTACATTGAAATTCTTTTATAGCATGGATTTCCAAAACACATGGAATACAAGCAGTGTTTATACAGTTATCAATGGCTTAAGATGCTGTAATAGAAAATTTTGCATCCTTAGCAAAGGAATTATGCTCATGACAGCTACGATATTACAGCAAAAGGGGGAAACATTATAAACCAAACATGCACTGTGCTTTTGAACCTACTTTTTTCAAGTTCTTTCATTTAAGCAAAGTATCAAGGTGGAAAGCTGACCTTTCGGAACAATTCCTTCATTCCACCTCCTGCTGAACTGGGGTAATAGATCATTATGCTATGGTCGTCACCTTTAAAAATGAAAACATAAAAAACCATATTACATCAGGAAAATCACATAGTATAAAATAATAAAATCCACAAGTATGGAACATACAGGACAAAAATAAGCATATACATATATGTGCCTGTGTTACGAAGTAGTAACTTCATCACCCTGCCCCCAAATAAAAAATAACTTCTGCCTATATTACTCACAAGAGGATGGTTCTACATTATGAAAGGGGAAAATACTAACTACAGAATTGAATATTAGATACTGAAACACAAATGAAGAACTGGAGAAGAGTAGAAGCAGGAAGCATACTGACAATAGAAGGTTACCATGAACGGGCTTCTCCACGAAAGGCTTCCAAAATTGCTGCCCATGAACCTCAACAAAAAAAAAAAAAAAAAAAAAAAAAAAAAAAAAAAAAAAAAAAAAAAAAAAAAAAAAAAAAAAAAAAAAAAAAAAAAAAAAAAAAAAAAAAAAAAAAAAAAAAAAAAAAAAAAAAAAAAAAAAAAAAAAAAAAAAAAAAAAAAAAAAAAAAAAAAAAAAAAAAAAAAAAAAAAAAAAAAAAAAAAAAAAAAAAAAAAAAAAAAAAAAAAAAAAAAAAAAAAAAAAAAAAAAAAAAAAAAAAAAAAAAAAAAAAAAAAAAAAAAAAAAAAAAAAAAAAAAAAAAAAAAAAAAAAAAAAAAAAAAAAAAAAAAAAAAAAAAAAAAAAAAAAAAAAAAAAAAAAAAAAAAAAAAAAAAAAAAAAAAAAAAAAAAAAAAAAAAAAAAAAAAAAAAAAAAAAAAAAAAAAAAAAAAAAAAAAAAAAAAAAAAAAAAAAAAAAAAAAAAAAAAAAAAAAAAAAAAAAAAAAAAAAAAAAAAAAAAAAAAAAAAAAAAAAAAAAAAAAAAAAAAAAAAAAAAAAAAAAAAAAAAAAAAAAAAAAAAAAAAAAAAAAAAAAAAAAAAAAAAAAAAAAAAAAAAAAAAAAAAAAAAAAAAAAAAAAAAAAAAAAAAAAAAAAAAAAAAAAAAAAAAAAAAAAAAAAAAAAAAAAAAAAAAAAAAAAAAAAAAAAAAAAAAAAAAAAAAAAAAAAAAAAAAAAAAAAAAAAAAAAAAAAAAAAAAAAAAAAAAAAAAAAAAAAAAAAAAAAAAAAAAAAAAAAAAAAAAAAAAAAAAAAAAAAAAAAAAAAAAAAAAAAAAAAAAAAAAAAAAAAAAAAAAAAAAAAAAAAAAAAAAAAAAAAAAAAAAAAAAAAAAAAAAAAAAAAAAAAAAAAAAAAAAAAAAAAAAAAAAAAAAAAAAAAAAAAAAAAAAAAAAAAAAAAAAAAAAAAAAAAAAAAAAAAAAAAAAAAAAAAAAAAAAAAAAAAAAAAAAAAAAAAAAAAAAAAAAAAAAAAAAAAAAAAAAAAAAAAAAAAAAAAAAAAAAAAAAAAAAAAAAAAAAAAAAAAAAAAAAAAAAAAAAAAAAAAAAAAAAAAAAAAAAAAAAAAAAAAAAAAAAAAAAAAAAAAAAAAAAAAAAAAAAAAAAAAAAAAAAAAAAAAAAAAAAAAAAAAAAAAAAAAAAAAAAAAAAAAAAAAAAAAAAAAAAAAAAAAAAAAAAAAAAAAAAAAAAAAAAAAAAAAAAAAAAAAAAAAAAAAAAAAAAAAAAAAAAAAAAAAAAAAAAAAAAAAAAAAAAAAAAAAAAAAAAAAAAAAAAAAAAAAAAAAAAAAAAAAAAAAAAAAAAAAAAAAAAAAAAGGAAAATAGTGAAATATGAAAAAAATAAAATAAAATAAAAACAAGGTTATGGATCTTGTCAAACTGATATATGCCCATTGACTATGACGCAATTAAGCTCAGAGGAAGTGAGTTTTGGTATACTTGAGAGCAAACTATTACCCTTTGCAAAACCAGATTTAGCCTATTCTGCCAACATACTAAACGTAGAACATATCAAATAAACTATGTAAATACCAACATATAAAGCACGTGGGGGCGAGCCAAGTAACTTTACAGCTTTTGGTGACTAGAAGGAATGTGTGATGCTTCTTTATCTTACTTATCTATTTCATCAAGCCTGTACTTGGGCGAGGACATCATTAATGTCTATTTAAAACTTCTACTAGCTACAGACTATGAAACATATGATAATATACAAATAAACTCCCACCTACATAGTCCCTTATTGTCCAATTCATTGGCAGAGAAGGAGCCATATCCAGAAGAAAACACGAAACTAATCATATAACTATGCATATATCAGATAAACTCCTACAAGTTGATGGATTTCACTATCATACCTCATATACTTTCCTCCTGTCATGAAGAAGGTGCTGTTGTTCCAGTTCATTTACAAGGAAAGGCCTGAAACAAGTATCGTAATGTCACCATGATAATAAGGTATTTACTGGATTGCTGCCAGCTGTCAGAAATGCTATCATTATAGGCTCAAAGAACAGATAAAAGAGAATGAGACATACTTTCTTAATTCAGCATATGCTTCTGCCTTTTCAAGCGGATACCCAGATGAATGGAAAGCAATCAAACAATCACATATTGGCCACCTGAAATGACAAAGTTAGTGCTAGAAGTCCAATACGATATAATTGCATAGCCTACGACATTTCTACTCCTATATATTCTCATTTGTATACCTTGTCAGATATTGTTGATGCCGAAGCAATGTAAAGTATACAATAGCAAAGTCAAATATTGTTAAGGATGTTAATTAATTTCTTAACCGGAATATACCTGGTCATTTGCTTTCAGGGTAGATTGTTAAAGCAGCAAATCAAAAACGCAAAAGGCAAAAATCCATTGTGGTAGGTACATTATTCGTCAAATCAGGGCTCAGTAACATAAGCTTATAGATACAGTCTCAAAGCAAATGATGATTAGCTGTAATCTTTCAGAAACTACGGGAGCCACCAAGTATATAAAGATGTAATCAGGGAAAGACCACCTACTGCCTCTTATTGGTCACGAGTCTGAGCTACCTTAAGATTGGAAAAGGTACTCATGAAATTACAATGATGATTTCCATTGATGTTGAAGGTTAGGGGCTTGAACTGTAATGGACAAGTTCAGAATCCCTTTCTTCATGAAGCTAGGAAACTTGTAACAAAATGTCGCACTTTGTTTGACCATCATGTATACTAAGAGCTACAATCTACTTTCATATTTCATGAAATTTTTCTTGAAACAGTCGTTTTTCAAGGGTGTTTTGTCAAACAAGTTTTCGAAATTTTTTTTTTGTGCAAATGGGTAAACCGGTAATAGAAATACCGGTTTCGGATTTTTGACCCGAACCCGGTATTTCCATTACCGGGTTCAATAAAACTTGCCTGAAACCGGTATTTCCATTACCGGTTTCAGAGTGATGTGACATGTTGCAGGGAATCGTTTGACCTATACAGTGTGATTGTGACATTAGCCTGAACCCGGTTTTGCCACTACCGGGTTCGAGCCACATACGACAAAAAATTGCATGCAACTTGGTTTATATATACATACTCCATCCCATTTCCTTAACATTTAAAAATAACGTATCCCACTTAAAAAAAAACACAGTTTATATTTACAGAAATGGCAGGTCAATCATCTTCTGGTGGTGATTCATTCCCAAATATTACACGGTTTGGAGCCTCAAACAGCGTTTGGAGTCACATGAGTGATGATAACGACCGTAAAGAGGCGGTGACATCTATAATTGAGCGTTTGAAGGCGAGAAAGTCGGACTATGAGGCTGAGATTGCAGAACGTGCAACAGTGGTCCAACCGACCAAAATAGACAGGAGGTACGAGGCCTACCTGCAGCAGAAGGTCCAATGGTTGCAAATAACCATTAACCATCTTACTTTTGCCGAGTCCTCAATTAGGAGCACGATTCAGCACGCGTATACCTTTACTGGTGAATTTCGCTCAGTTGGTAGTCGCCCTGATGGTTACGTGACTGACCCGGGAGAGGAATACGTAACAGGAAACCCTGAAGCTGCAGCCCCAGCCTATGAGCCCGGTGAATACATTCACCGTAATGATGGTGATAGTTCATTCGACTCCACTGATTCCCGTTTTGTTAATTCGGATTATGACTTATTTATGTAATCGTTTTTATGTAATCGTTTCGGTTTTAAATAAAGTAAATTGTTTCGCCATATATGTTTTTTATTATAAAGTGACAAGGATACCTAATAAGAAAAAACAAACATAAATTTGATATTGAAAGTTGTCATGTTACATGAAAACACCTAGGAATTCAGAAAAAAACGGATTAAAACAACACACACAAAAACGGAAACAGATAAGCGACAAGATTATTGTCATATTCATAGTTGAGTGCATGTCTTCCTATTATGACCCAATCCGTTGCAAATGCCACACCTAGCTTGTTGTCTTGAGGTTGAAGATCTGCTGGTAGAACTCTCATCCATCTCGTTCCTGTACCGTCTGGTGCGTCTCCTACCCCTATGCGTGACCAGTTTTGCCGGGTCTCCCTGGATCTTCCAATCTACCTCCGGCCAGTAATGCACGTCTCGGAGGGGGGCAAGTGCAGCATTATACTGATTTATCCACGTCCTAGTTGTGTACCTCTTACTAGGAAGATTAGCAGCTCTCTCCTCTCTATATCCGCAAACAGCAATGGCATGAGAACATGGAAACCTTTGATGCTGCCAAGCTCCACAAGAGCATTTTTTCCTATTCTCCGCCATGACAACATTGTATGTGTACTCGCCTTGTGCATTTCTTTGGTTTGTTCTGACCGTGTAATTTCCTGTTCGTTCATCATACACTTCCACCCTATGGCTTGTTGAGGCTCTTTCACGCATCTGAAAAACCTCCCACATTTTGCGAGCTAGTGGTGGGTTCCAATTGGTGGCCTTCCGGTATTGCTTGACAAAATGGTCTCTTGTCCAAGTAAAAGTCGACTCAATTAAAGCTCTAATAGGTAGCATACGAGCCTTTCCAAGGATATTGTTTTGGCATTCGGCAACGTTTGTCGTTAAGTTACCCCAACGACGAAGTCCCGAGTCGTGCTTTAGAGTCCACTTATCCAAACCAATGTTTCTCAAATACGGCCAAACCCCCTCTGCTTCACCTCTGACTTCATCCACCGCCCAAGAATACTTGGATTGTTGGGATGTGGAACCGATAACCCAAGCCAAGTTTTTGATTCTCTTGTCCTTGAAGTGCGAGTTGACATTGCTACAAACGTGCCTCAAACAATACCTATGATGCCACCCAATTTCGTTCACTGCATTAATTATGCCTTGGTGACGGTCTGAAATGATACACAAATCACCCTGCCGCTGCGATCCGACATGCTCTTGAAAGAGATTTAAAAACCATCCCCAACTTTCGTTAGACTCTTCATCAACCAAGGCATAAGCGACAGCATTGTCAATTTCATCATCATGTTCAACATCGTTCATTGTCTTCATCATCGTCATTGTCTTCATCATCGTCATTGTCTTCATCATCGTCATTGTTCATCATCTCATTGTCTTCATCATCGTCATTGTCTTCATCATCGTCATTGTCTTCATCATCGTCATTGTCTTCATCATCGTCATTGTCTTCAACATCTTCGTTGTCTTCATCATCTCATTGTCTTCATCATCGTCATTGTCTTCATCATCTCATTGTCTTCATCATCTCATTGTCTTCATCATCGTCATTGTCTTCATCATCGTCATTGTCTTCATCATCTCATTGTTCATCATCGTCATTGTCTTCATCATCGTCATTGTCTTCATCATCGTCATTGTCTTCAACATCTTCGTTGTCTTCATCATCGTCATTGTCTTCATCATCTCATTGTCTTCATCATCTCATTGTCTTCATCATCGTCATTGTCTTCATCATCGTCATTGTCTTCATCATCGTCATTGTCTTCATCATCGTCATTGTCTTCATCATCTTCATTGTCTTCAACATCTTCGTTGTCTTCATCATCTCATTGTCTTCATCATCTCATTGTCTTCATCATCGTCATTGTCTTCATCATCGTCATTGTCTTCATCATCGTCATTGTCTTCATCATCGTCATTGTCTTCATCATCGTCATTGTCTTCATCATCGTCATTGTCTTCATCATCTCATTGTCTTCATCATCGTCATTGTCTTCATCATCGTCATTGTCTTCATCATCGTCATTGTCTTCATCATCGTCATTGTCTTCATCATCGTCATTGTCTTCATCATCTTCATTGTCTTCAACATCTTCGTTGTCTTCATCATCGTCATTGTCTTCATCATCGTCATTGTCTTCATCATCGTCATTGTCTTCATCATCTTCATTGTCTTCATCATCTCATTGTCTTCATCATCGTCATTGTCTTCATCATCGTCATTGTCTTCAACATCTTCGTTGTCTTCATCATCTCATTGTCTTCATCATCGTCATTGTCTTCATCATCGTCATTGTCTTCATCATCTCATTGTCTTCATCATCGTCATTGTCTTCATCATCGTCATTGTCTTCATCATCGTCATTGTCTTCATCATCTTCATTGTCTTCATCATCGTCATTGTCTTCATCATCGTCATTGTCTTCATCATCTCATTGTCTTCATCATCGTCATTGTCTTCATCATCGTCATTGTCTTCAACATCTTCGTTGTCTTCATCATCGTCATTGTCTTCATCATCGTCATTGTCTTCATCATCTCATTGTCTTCATCATCGTCATTGTCTTCATCATCGTCATTGTCTTCATCATCTCATTGTCTTCATCATCGTCATTGTCTTCATCATCGTCATTGTCTTCATCATCGTCATTGTCTTCATCATCGTCATTGTCTTCATCATCTCATTGTCTTCATCATCGTCATTGTCTTCATCATCGTCATTGTCTTCATCATCTCATTGTCTTCATCATCGTCATTGTCTTCATCATCGTCATTGTCTTCATCATCGTCATTGTCTTCATCATCTCATTGTCTTCATCATCGTCATTGTCTTCATCATCGTCATTGTCTTCATCATCGTCATTGTCTTCATCATCTCATTGTCTTCATCATCGTCATTGTCTTCATCATCGTCATTGTCTTCATCATCGTCATTGTCTTCATCATCGTTATCGTCTTCATCATCGTCATTGTCTTCATCATCGTCATTGTCTTCATCATCGTCATTGTCTTCATCATCTCATTGTCTTCATCATCGTATTGTCTTCATCATCGTCATTGTCTTCATCATCGTCATTGTCTTCATCATCGTCATTGTCTTCATCATCGTCATTGTCTTCAACATCTTCGTTGTCTTCATCATCTCATTGTCTTCATCATCGTCATTGTCTTCATCATCTCATTGTCTTCATCATCGTCATTGTCTTCATCATCGTCATTGTCTTCATCATCGTCATTGTCTTCATCATCGTCATTGTCTTCAACATCTTCGTTGTCTTCATCATCGTCATTGTCTTCATCATCGTCATTGTCTTCATCATCTTCATTGTCTTCATCATCGTCATTGTCTTCATCATCGTCATTGTTCATCATCGTCATTGTCTTCATCATCGTCATTGTCTTCATCATCGTCATTGTCTTCAACATCTTCGTTGTCTTCATCATCGTCATTGTCTTCATCATCTTCATTGTCTTCATCATCTTCATTGTCTTCATCATCGTCATTGTTTCATCATCTCATTGTCTTCATCATCGTCATTGTCTTCATCATCGTCATTGTCTTCATCATCTCATTGTCTTCATCATCGTCATTGTCTTCATCATCGTCATTGTCTTCATCATCGTCATTGTCTTCATCATCGTCATTGTCTTCATCATCGTCATTGTCTTCATCATCGTCATTGTCTTCATCATCGTCATTGTCTTCATCATCGTCATTGTCTTCATCATCGTCATTGTCTTCATCATCGTCATTGTCTTCATCATCTTCATTGTCTTCAACATCTTCGTTGTCTTCATCATCGTCATTGTCTTCATCATCGTCATTGTCTTCATCATCGTCATTGTCTTCAACATCTTCGTTGTCTTCATCATCGCTTGAAAAAAACATTAAAAAAAAAAAAAAAAAAAAAAAAAAAAAAAAAAAAAAAAAAAAAAAAAAAAAAAAAAAAAAAAAAAAAAAAAAAAAAAAAAAAAAAAAAAAAAAAAAAAAAAAAAAAAAAAAAAAAAAAAAAAAAAAAAAAAAAAAAAAAAAAAAAAAAAAAAAAAAAAAAAAAAAAAAAAAAAAAAAAAAAAAAAAAAAAAAAAAAAAAAAAAAAAAAAAAAAAAAAAAAAAAAAAAAAAAAAAAAAAAAAAAAAAAAAAAAAAAAAAAAAAAAAAAAAAAAAAAAAAAAAAAAAAAAAAAAAAAAAAAAAAAAAAAAAAAAAAAAAAAAAAAAAAAAAAAAAAAAAAAAAAAAAAAAAAAAAAAAAAAAAAAAAAAAAAAAAAAAAAAAAAAAAAAAAAAAAAAAAAAAAAAAAAAAAAAAAAAAAAAAAAAAAAAAAAAAAAAAAAAAAAAAAAAAAAAAAAAAAAAAAAAAAAAAAAAA
The DNA here is from genome assembly GCA_034093135.1 of Erigeron breviscapus. NCBI lineage: Eukaryota > Viridiplantae > Streptophyta > Magnoliopsida > Asterales > Asteraceae > Erigeron > Erigeron breviscapus. The sequence continues at coordinate 9,438,377 of CM067168.1, read as the reverse complement.
AAAAAAAAAAAAAAAAAAAAAAAAAAAAAAAAAAAAAAAAAAAAAAAAAAAAAAAAAAAAAAAAAAAAAAAAAAAAAAAAAAAAAAAAAAAAAAAAAAAAAAAAAAAAAAAAAAAAAAAAAAAAAAAAAAAAAAAAAAAAAAAAAAAAAAAAAAAAAAAAAAAAAAAAAAAAAAAAAAAAAAAAAAAAAAAAAAAAAAAAAAAAAAAAAAAAAAAAAAAAAAAAAAAAAAAAAAAAAAAAAAAAAAAAAAAAAAAAAAAAAAAAAAAAAAAAAAAAAAAAAAAAAAAAAAAAAAAAAAAAAAAAAAAAAAAAAAAAAAAAAAAAAAAAAAAAAAAAAAAAAAAAAAAAAAAAAAAAAAAAAAAAAAAAAAAAAAAAAAAAAAAAAAAAAAAAAAAAAAAAAAAAAAAAAAAAAAAAAAAAAAAAAAAAAAAAAAAAAAAAAAAAAAAAAAAAAAAAAAAAAAAAAAAAAAAAAAAAAAAAAAAAAAAAAAAAAAAAAAAAAAAAAAAAAAAAAAAAAAAAAAAAAAAAAAAAAAAAAAAAAAAAAAAAAAAAAAAAAAAAAAAAAAAAAAAAAAAAAAAAAAAAAAAAAAAAAAAAAAAAAAAAAAAAAAAAAAAAAAAAAAAAAAAAAAAAAAAAAAAAAAAAAAAAAAAAAAAAAAAAAAAAAAAAAAAAAAAAAAAAAAAAAAAAAAAAAAAAAAAAAAAAAAAAAAAAAAAAAAAAAAAAAAAAAAAAAAAAAAAAAAAAAAAAAAAAAAAAAAAAAAAAAAAAAAAAAAAAAAAAAAAAAAAAAAAAAAAAAAAAAAAAAAAAAAAAAAAAAAAAAAAAAAAAAAAAAAAAAAAAAAAAAAAAAAAAAAAAAAAAAAAAAAAAAAAAAAAAAAAAAAAAAAAAAAAAAAAAAAAAAAAAAAAAAAAAAAAAAAAAAAAAAAAAAAAAAAAAAAAAAAAAAAAAAAAAAAAAAAAAAAAAAAAAAAAAAAAAAAAAAAAAAAAAAAAAAAAAAAAAAAAAAAAAAAAAAAAAAAAAAAAAAAAAAAAAAAAAAAAAAAAAAAAAAAAAAAAAAAAAAAAAAAAAAAAAAAAAAAAAAAAAAAAAAAAAAAAAAAAAAAAAAAAAAAAAAAAAAAAAAAAAAAAAAAAAAAAAAAAAAAAAAAAAAAAAAAAAAAAAAAAAAAAAAAAAAAAAAAAAAAAAAAAAAAAAAAAAAAAAAGAAAAAAAATAAAAAAAAAACAAACAAACAAAAGAAAAAAATAGAAAGAAAAAAAAAGATATTTGTCAAAGATTGTGAAAAAAAAAAAAAATCGAAAACATTGACTTTGAGTCAAGCTTAACAGGTTTGTAAAAGTAGGCTCGAACTTCACTTCAAATTGCGCTTCACCCAGATGATAAATCATTGCCAAAGTATTATCATCCGTAATTAAATTTCTAAAAGGAAGACCCTTAAATTCATACCATAAATATAATTGCAGTTTGAAGTCTTGTTTTGAAACACCAAAACAACTGTAAGTGGCATCACAAATTTCAGCATAACTCATTACGTGAAAAAGAGGAAAACTTCTTCTTTTTGATGGATCTGCATTTTGAAGGATCCCATTTACGAATGATACACAATCATCCCATATTAACTGAACCACAATTGGGTTGAATGATGAAGATGCCATTTTTTTTTTTTGTATAAATATTTTTTTTTTTTTTTTTTTTTTTTTTTTTTTTTTTTTTTTTTTTTTTTTTTTTTTTTTTTTTTTTTTTTTCCCTTACTAACTAACTTTTTTTTTTTTTTTTTTTTTTTTTTTTTTTTTTTTTTTTTTTTTTTTTTTTTTTTTTTTTTTTTTTTTTTTTTTTTTTTTTTTTTTTTTTTTTTTTTTTTTTTTTTTTTTTTTTTTTTTTTTTTTTTTTTTTTTTTTTTTTTTTTTTTTTTTTTTTTTTTTTTTTTTTTTTTTTTTTTTTTTTTTTTTTTTTTTTTTTTTTTTTTTTTTTTTTTTTTTTTTTTTTTTTTTTTTTTTTTTTTTTTTTTTTTTTTTTTTTTTTTTTTTTTTTTTTTTTTTTTTTTTTTTTTTTTTTTTTTTTTTTTTTTTTTTTTTTTTTTTTTTTTTTTTTTTTTTTTTTTTTTTTTTTTTTTTTTTTTTTTTTTTTTTTTTTTTTTTTTTTTTTTTTTTTTTTTTTTTTTTTTTTTTTTTTTTTTTTTTTTTTTTTTTTTTTTTTTTTTTTTTTTTTTTTTTTTTTTTTTTTTTTTTTTTTTTTTTTTTTTTTTTTTTTTTTTTTTTTTTTTTTTTTTTTTTTTTTTTTTTTTTTTTTTTTTTTTTTTTTTTTTTTTTTTTTTTTTTTTTTTTTTTTTTTTTTTTTTTTTTTTTTTTTTTTTTTTTTTTTTTTTTTTTTTTTTTTTTTTTTTTTTTTTTTTTTTTTTTTTTTTTTTTTTTTTTTTTTTTTTTTTTTTTTTTTTTTTTTTTTTTTTTTTTTTTTTTTTTTTTTTTTTTTTTTTTTTTTTTTTTTTTTTTTTTTTTTTTTTTTTTTTTTTTTTTTTTTTTTTTTTTTTTTTTTTTTTTTTTTTTTTTTTTTTTTTTTTTTTTTTTTTTTTTTTTTTTTTTTTTTTTTTTTTTTTTTTTTTTTTTTTTTTTTTTTTTTTTTTTTTTTTTTTTTTTTTTTTTTTTTTTTTTTTTTTTTTTTTTTTTTTTTTTTTTTTTTTTTTTTTTTTTTTTTTTTTTTTTTTTTTTTTTTTTTTTTTTTTTTTTTTTTTTTTTTTTTTTTTTTTTTTTTTTTTTTTTTTTTTTTTTTTTTTTTTTTTTTTTTTTTTTTTTTTTTTTTTTTTTTTTTTTTTTTTTTTTTTTTTTTTTTTTTTTTTTTTTTTTTTTTTTTTTTTTTTTTTTTTTTTTTTTTTTTTTTTTTTTTTTTTTTTTTTTTTTTTTTTTTTTTTTTTTTTTTTTTTTTTTTTTTTTTTTTTTTTTTTTTTTTTTTTTTTTTTTTTTTTTTTTTTTTTTTTTTTTTTTTTTTTTTTTTTTTTTTTTTTTTTTTTTTTTTTTTTTTTTTTTTTTTTTTTTTTTTTTTTTTTTTTTTTTTTTTTTTTTTTTTTTTTTTTTTTTTTTTTTTTTTTTTTTTTTTTTTTTTTTTTTTTTTTTTTTTTTTTTTTTTTTTTTTTTTTTTTTTTTTTTTTTTTTTTTTTTTTTTTTTTTTTTTTTTTTTTTTTTTTTTTTACTTGTAATATAAATTTAGATTGAGTATTTTATTTTTATTTTACCGGAAAAATAATGTGAAAGGCGGTAGGAAGAAAGAAAGGCAGGAAACGACGTCGTACGTGTAGACGTATAGTGCAAGCCTATTCATAGTATTGATAATCATAAAATATTCATCACATGCAAATGCTACAAAAGTTAAATAAACAAAGCACACATCAGCATGTTGAGCTCATAAAGTATCAAAAAACAATTAAGAAAATTACCTATCTACGGGTTCCTCTAGTATAACTCTGTCCCCAAAATGGACGACCTACATGAGCATTTGAAAAACCAAAAGTTACAACATACATATATAGGTTATTCGTACACGTAAATTAAGCCAATAAATAATGTCACATTTTACTCATATAACCAAATTTTACTTCTCATGACACTATTTTATTCAAGCATTCGACTAACAAAAACTGATCGAGCAAAAACATATTCAATAAATCACCTCAAATTCACCAAAAGCTTGCAACCGTTCCAGAATTTGTCCCATAGGAGCCGAAAATACCTAATGTCACCGCCATCATATATACAAACACACAATAAAACAGCAACAGGAAATTATTTAAATTTGTTGATGCAATATCACTCATAATCAAGTGAACACACACTATAGCCATTATATATATATATACTCGTATATGTTTTGTATAAAAATAAAAATGAATTAAAAGAAAAAAAAAGGATAGAACCTCCGGGCCGCATTTCACCTTCTTTTCCATAACGCAAACGCCGATTCTGATCTTGCGGTTAAAATCAAATTCATCATCATCGCTTCTCGTCATTTCTATATCTATCAATCAATCTCTCTTTTCACGATGCACGAGTCTGTCTCTGAACGTTCTCTCACTCTCTCTCTCTATATATATAGATATAAGATACATACACATGTACAGTATTACTGATGTAAGATGTACATACACACAAAAATATCTACAATCAAAATACTTGTAATATAAATTTAGATTGAGTATTTTATTTTTATTTTACCGGAAAAATAATGTGAAAGGCGGTAGGAAGAAAGAAAGGCAGGAAACGACGTCGTACGTGTAGACGTGTAGTGAGTGAGTGTGAGTCAGAGAGGGGGGAGGAGGTCACGAGGAGGATTATATAGAGAGAAAAGGACAAAAGAGGAGTAACAGAAAGCTTGTGGTGACGTAATAGTAGTAGTGAGATGAGATGAGATTCGGTTTATTGGATTCTGGAATATGCATACATACAATATATATATAGATACATATACATGCAGGGGCCCGTGGTGTATATTAGACAAATACAAAATGGTGAAATGGAAAAGAGAATTGTTACTATCACTTTCTCTAGTGTGGGTCTCTCTAACTCTTTATGTTGATTTTCTTTTTGGTTAAAATCTTATTTTTTTAAGCTACCTAATAATGGCTTGACTATCTAGTATTATTTGCATTCACAAATGTTTTTGTCCTTAAGCTGCACCGAATAACCAGTTTTATTCATCAACCGTTAAAAAAATGAATATTAGTTGTTCATTTGAAATAACTAAATTAGTTATATTAACAGATAGTTTTATATACTTTATATATATATATATAGGCAATGTTTGATAAAATAAACCTAAAATTATGTCTAACGAAAAAGAGTTGACACATGACAATACAAATCCACGCCATATATCACATTATTCAAGTGATATCCACGCCAATAGAAATCCAATGATCAACACAAATCCCAAATCAATATAACAAAAGAAATATCAAATATCTAACAGTTATATGTGTTACTCATTAATAAAGGTCATTTGGTCTAGCCAAATGCTCATTGATCATACTATGTAAGACACAATAGACTTGGTAAAAGACAATTGTCAGCTTATATAGGCGAGTAAGACAAACAATTAAATGCATTATATATAATAGTTTATAAACAGATTATATAGATTAAGCATTAAATGACCGCATTATACAAACAACAAATAGAAAAGCCATTCAAATGCAAGCACAAGAATCCATGTATGTATATATATATATATATTATATATATATATAGTAGATTAAACATGTACAATGCGCAATTAATAGTTATTGTAATAAAGATATGTCAAGAGTAAAATAAAATGACTAAAAATATATTACATATAAAAACTCTATATGAAAGCAAAGTACAGTTTAACTATAAATAAAACATAGAAATAAAAAGAGAATTACAATAAGGTAATATCTAATTCAATGAGAGCTAAATGTCAAGAGAATTACAATAAAGTAATATCTAATTCAATGAGAGCTAAATGTCTACCCCGCGCATAATAGGTTTTCAATTTAAACTTCTTTGATGAAAAATACTTAAATACCTGTGGTTATCCCTAAATATACCTAGAGTAGAAATTGAACATGAGACCTTTTGTGAAGAAACAGACCTTCTTGCCACTGGATGGTTAATTGCCAAATAAAGATAATAGGTAGTTCATTAATTAATTAATTAATATACACGTATCACGCTAGGAGAAAGAAGAAAGTTAACTCGATGTATGATATTAGTTTCAAACAAAACCAAATCAAATGGTTTTCCTGTTTTACTGATACAACAGTTTAGGTGAAAAGTTTCTGATCCAAGTTTGCTAAAATGAATCACAATTTATATAGGAATCACTCCCGAATTCTTCATGGTTCATTGATTTAATACATATCATACCGCTTCCTTCTTTTTGTTGCTTGGCTTTGATATAGTTGATACAACACACATATAGGAGTTAGATGCACATGATTGATAGCTGTCCTCCCCGGCAATGATCCGTAATTGTCATTGTACACCCAACTAGAAGTCTTTTGCCGCTGATCAGAAAACACACAAAAACATACAAAAAACATCCATCAGCTAAGACTAAAGACAAAAATCACGAACCCAATACAGGATTCAAAAGGAAATAGAAATATAGACAATTATAAATAACATAACCCTTGGCAACTATGTCCACTCTTTGACTTCTAAAAGTCGAGTGTCAAAATCAAATTTGTGATTGATGTTCTTGGTTTCCATTTCCCAAGACCATTCCCATATGTAACACCTTTTAAATCTTTGATGCATTTTCTGCTTCATCTTAAGAACCATATATTTTTCATTGATTTTGAAACCAAAATATAACGTATTTGAAAGTCAAAGTGGACAAGGATGGAGTGGTTTGCTACTGTTTTAAGTAAATCTGGAACAAAAATATAAGAAGTTTTAATTCAAGTAGATATAAAATACAAAAGGTTACACATTTTGGTGATCCCACATGGTAGTTGCTGTCCATATACGCGAGATGCAAGAAGGTTCCTTTCTTTTGAAGATATCATGTTTTGAGACACAAGCAAGTCTATTTATACAATTTTTCATTGATATTTTTTGCCAAGCATAATGGATGTCCTCTGTTCAGAATTCAACTATCACCATTCACAAGAACCAAAACACATTCTTATATTTTACCTTTCTTCTAAATTTCTATTTAAACAAGAGTAACGATATATATGCCTAAACATGAATGGCTACAAACAGATTATTAGACCACATAAAAGGGACAAACCTAACTATTGGCCTATTGCCGTCTTATATTTTAGTTTCTTACAGTAATTATTGTGCATGCTTTGTGATTCTAAAAGAACACCAAATACGCACACTGTGACAACTCGTAATTTATTAACAACGGGTTAGTCCTAATCTCGATCATTATTATAATTTCGTCTAATTTAGAGATTATGACGTAGAAATTATTAGTTAATTGAACATTTGATATAGTTCAATTAGACGTGTCCTTATGACGTAGACTATTAGCTATTTAGACGAATGCCGAGTCTAAAAATATCGTTAAATAAAGATTTAAGTGTTTAAAATTTAACACAGTAATTAGACTGTCTAAACGAAATATTTCTAAAAGTTTAGTTTATTTAATTTTAAATTTCTTGTCTTAACTAAAATAAGACGGGGGAAAATACCTTTACCTTATATTTTGACTTTTAGGTCAAACGGTAATTAATCGTAAGCATTTTACCAAATTAAGGGTATTAAAAATATCAAAAAGAAGCCACATGGGCTTAATTTTGTTTGAAAGGCTGGGAGGGAAACACCCATCACCCCCATCACCCCTTTTTCTTAAAATCTCCCTGACAAGCACACACCACACACACACAACATTCACTTTATGCTCTAAATCATTTTGGCAAGGAGAAATCAAAGGGAAATCAAAGCAATTAATCATCTTTCAATAATAATTAAGGTTTTGGGCTTTATCATCATCATCATCTTCATATTTCTTCTTCAAATACTTCAAGAACACAAAAGTGGTAAGTTAACTTATTTCTTCAATTTTCTTATTGATTTAAATTCAATTAAGGGTTTGATTCAGTTTTGTTAATGGAATTAGAAACCTTTGATTTTGATAAGAAATTAGGGTTTTATTGATAAATGGACATTTGACTTAGAAATTAGGTTTTGAAATCAAAAGGGTTGGAATGATGAATGGTTGGCGAATTTGGATATTTCCAGGTCTTATGAACATACACATAGTCTTTGAAATGAAAGGGATTGATTTAGAAACATTTTTTTGGTTTGGCTTTCTGCATAAGAAGTTGCTGGTTTTTGGCTGCAGAATGGGGCCACTGCGGCGCAGTGGCGTTGTCTTAGCCCACTGCGGCGCAGTGCCCAGACTCTGGTCTGGTGTCGACTTAAGCCACTGCGGCGCAGTGAGCATGTTCTGGCTCACTGCGGCGCAGTGTAAATCCTCGGAAAATATTATTTTTGGCTGACTGCGGCGCAGTGGGGTGAAACTTTTCCCACTGCGGCGCAGTGGTATCTTGCTGGAACATTTGACTTTCCATCCAATTTAGTATAAAAAGACGAACTTGAGTCAAATAATATTGAACGTTGAATCACATTCTCGGTTATGGCATTCTAGGGTCTATAGCTAAGTAGTGGTACGTAGGATACTCGTCGTCAGGGATTTGATCCTCATTATTGGTAATGATATCATAGGTTTTGGATAACCAGGAGAATTGACTGTGGATCTTCTCGAGCTACATTATACCTTTTAGCATTTAGATCGCTAAGGTGAGTTTATGGCGCCCTTTTCCTTTTACTTTGGGCCTGAAAAGCATGTACTGTTGTATACACTATTTATTAAATAAATGATTGTTTTGTGATATGCCATGTGATTGGATGCTTAGATCATTTGACTTAAATTTGCCATGTTGGGCTGTCGAAAATGTGTATACGTGTCATTTATTAAATGTTGGATAAAATGACGTTGGATTGCCGTGTGATGGCTGATTAAAATGTTTCTTTGTGTTTGACAAACTAAAATGTTTCCCCCTATTGGTTAAATTGTCGGATGTTGTATTCTGACTGTCTTGGTTAAATTGTCGGATGTTGTATTCTGACTGTCTTGGTTAAGGTCCGCACCCATGTAGAACGGAAACCTGTGCGAGGCATATTGACTGATACTGTCGGATGTTGTATTCTGACTGTCATATGCTGTCAGATGTGGTATTCTGACTATCTTGAAATAAAAGTATTGTTAGATGTTGTATTCTAACTGCCTGGTCTTTTATAATATAGGTCATTGTGTTGTATCAATGACGAATAAACATTTGGTCAAACATACTGTAAACTCACCAACTATTTCGATAGTTGATCCTCTCAAATTTCATGCTTTTCAGGGAACCAACAGTAAGTATTTGGAAGCGTATATGGCATTTTGGAAGCCATCTTTTGAACATTGGACGTACAATTAGCGTCAGACCTCTGAGGACTATAGCTTTATTAGTCCTAATTGTACTTAGCTGTCCATATGTTATATTTGTATTTAGTGGGCCCATTTCCAATTGAGGATAGTTTGTATCCGTGTATTGGGGTCCACTTCCGAACGATTATACTTGTAATAAACTTCGTATTTGGATTAATGGATGTAATCTCTATTTACCTTCTGATTAGTACGCAATTACTTGTTAACCCCGTATTTCCGCTACAACGGGGTGTGACAAAAATTGGTATCAGAGACAAGGTTATAGTGAATACGGAGTTATTCCTCGTGAATAACTCAATCTATAGCCATGGTCGCTTCATATAGAAAATCTAAGTCCTTAAGGTTTAGGATACTTATCTCGAGAGTTATACTATTTGTCAATAATTAGACCTAACCCTATCAACTACGTCCCGATTATGTAAAATAGTATAAGGCTCGAAATAAATATCTTAAATTGTGTATATACGTGTTAGTTGAATTATATTCACAGCATGCTGTACATGTGGTGGGAAGGCTGCGGGTGACCCTATACATAAGCATTTAAGGCATGTTAGGAATAGAAACTCGACTCGTATGTGTATGCATAAGGTTTATATACGTGATAGTTTGGATTATATTGACAACATATTTAAATGTGGTGGGAAGGCTGCGGGTGACCCTATATATAAGCATTTCAAATATGTTGGTAATAGAAACCCAAACCGAATGTGTGTAATCTAGACAAAGATTTCTTTAAACTCAATGTTGCGTACTGTCACATTCAATTGATTCGTGCTGTCTTATCCAGTAGACTTATATGGATTATTTAACTATCTTTTCAGACTAGTCATGTCGGATGGAGTTAGCTCTAATGCTGTTGTACCTTGTACACCTCCAGTTCCTGTCTTGGCAAACTCCATTCCTTATGTTTCTGACTCTTATGAAGAGGAACCAATGGAGGAATCGGGCAATGAATCACGCCCTATCAACCTTGTATCGTCATCCAGTGAATCTGGAAGTGAACATGTATCTATCCATGTTCAATCATCTGTAACACCGGTATCTCCCTATCAGAGGAGGACTACCGAGGGAGCTCATATGCTTTATGCTCCTAGAGACCCTTATGCTCCTGGTCCTTCTGCACCAGTTCAGGGCAACAGTGGACATGGTCTTTCATTCTTTCAGGGAGATCCGTATGCTGCGGGTCCCTCAAGAGTGCCTGTTTACAATCCACATGCCGTTATGCCAGTTGCATCTGCAGCTGATAGGATGGAATATTATCGCCGGCAGCTGTCGAGGATGAACAATTCCCTCATCTGCACCAGAAAGAGTATGGAGAATCAAGCTCAGGAGTTGACTGGAGCTTATCAGCAGGCGGCTGAGGCTATGACTGTGGCTAGGGAAGGAAGAGAAGCTATTGGTAGAATGGTCTGGATACTATCGGTCGTGGTGGTCTTGGTGGTGGCATTGCTTGTTGTAGTTCTTTTCAGGATGTAATCAGTAGATTTTAGGTGAGAAGGGGAATTTGAATCAGTATAGGAATATGGGAAAATAGGTAGTGAAAATGGTAAGCGGGTAATATGTGTGGGTAAAGGCCTTAGACAAAGTTAAGGCGCAACGGTGGGGCATACGAAATGTATCAGTAAAATTTAGTAAGGGGGTGTAAGGTCTTTTATATATGTGGGTGGATGAATGTATTAATCCGCAACGGTAGTGTTGGGGGTCGAGAAGTAAGGGTACGATGTAAATACTGACTGTGTAATAATATGGCATCTGTTGAAATGATAGGTTCTCCAACGAGAATTGAAGTGGGGAGCGGTACGTGTGGGTGGTGTCGTGTTAACCCACAATAAGGATTGTGTTAACAACAGGTACGATAGTCAGTATATCGTAAAACTCTTCAATTCGGGGCGGCAGTGACTTAGTAATTGAAAGAGATGCATAGTTCATGCTGCAGCTTACACACTACGATGGTCTGCATTATAACTTGCACTAGCTACATGATATCAAGTATCTACTGATAGTACTACCTGTAGTGCGAGTTCTATAATGTCTTATTCGTTATGTGTAATTGGTTCGTACAGATGTGCTCACTGTGTACTATCGATCTCATTGGTGACTTATTGTTTGGCATCCTACTATGTCGTCTAAACCCGTCTCTGAAAGCTAACCCAACTCTTGTATTTGTTCCTACGAGGAAATCTCTAAATGACATTTTTGTTCATGTCTTAGACTTATGGCTCCCAAGAAAAGAGGCAAGGTCCAGAAGAAGGCTGCTCCCAAGAGAGTTACTAGATCAACTCCTCAACCCAATCCAACTGAACAGGAAGAACCTGTGAACCAGCAAGAACCAGAAATTGCTACTGCAAATAGGAACACTGGTCTTGGATCTACCCCACGTGCTGACGGGGAAAATAATATGGCAGCGTTTGTGACACAACAACTGTTGGCCGCCATGCCTACTTTAGTTGCTCAGATCACGGCGAGTATGAACGCCAATAATAATCATCACACTGATAATAGATAATGAGACGTTGAACCTACTGCGGAATGAGTTATTCCTAGAGTTCATCTGCACGGGACAGACTACAAGACCTTCACATATTGTAAACCAAAAGAATTTAATGGTACCGAGGGCCCGGTAGGTCTAATAAATTGGCTAGAGAGTATAGAGGCGGTGCTTCATATCAGCCGTTGTGCTGAAGAGAACAAAGTGGAGTATGCAGCTTCTCAGTTTCAAAAGCACGCTCTGTCATGGTGGAAGGCGGGGTGGTCCCGCAGCAACGTGGTACATGGGCCGAGTGAAACTACAAAACAACAGTATTCGCGGTGACATGCGTGTACCGAGATCCACTGCGTGACATAATACTTAGGTTTACCATGGGTAAAAGGGACATATCGTGTGAGAGGATGAGCGTTTCCTAGTGGAAGGAAGTACTACAGGAGGTGACAAGACGCGATTTTGGAACCACTGACTAGTGCGTGTGTTACAACTAATCGTAGTAAATTACACTACTCGTTGTTTTCGACCTATGCTGATCCTGACCATGCTAGTTCCTCGTATCAGGTGTTAGATAGCACTGAGAGTAATTAGCGGTGGAAAGCCCTTCCTGTACATCGTGACTATGGATGCATCACCTGTACATCCGAACAAAGATTTGTGTGGCGCTCTTACCCCTGTGTGACTTATACGAGGCGGCGTATAGTGCGACAAATCCAGGATGACTGTGGCCATATTGTACATCGAAAACCGCTGGTCTCTTCTGTCTCTTGATATACTGACAGGCGTGACTTCAAGCGTCAAGAGAAGGAAAGATCAAGCCTCTGGTAGTGGTTTTGGAAATGGTGGAAATGGCAAGAGGTTTAAGGCTGCCAGAAACTTTGCAGTGGTCCCCCAGAATATTAATAGAAACCCTGGCGCAAACACAAGATGCAACAAGTGTGGTCTCCATCACTTGGGAATTTGTCCTACTTGCCACCGTTGTAAAAGAACGGGACATCAGGCAAAGTTCTGTAGGGAAAGGATACCAAATCAGTGCTACGAGTGTGGAAGCGAGAATCATATGCGACCCGCGTGTCCACGACTTAATCTGAACCCGAACAACAATGCTATAGTTCCAGTGAGGAACAATGCGGGGAACAATCAAGCTAGGAATCAACGAGGACAAGGCAGAGGTCGAGTTTTTGCTTTGGATGCTGCTGATGCACGACATGATCCCAATGTTGTGATAGGTACATTCATACTCAATGATCATTATGTTTTTATATTATTCGACTCCGGTGCTGATAAAAGTTTCATATCCTTAGAATTTAAGTCTCGTTTTGGTATAGTAGCTACCCCCATGAAAGATACTTATGTTGTCGAATATGCAAACGGTCAAAAATATATTGCTAGAGATCATTTAATAGATTGTAGTTTGGTATTAGCCGGTAAGACTTTTAAAATTGACCTGATCCCCATAGAACTAAGCAGTTTTGATGTGATCGTTGGTATGGACTGGTTATCTAAGGTTAGAGCTAATATAAGTTGTCATGAGAAGATTGTTAGAATACCTCTGCAGAATAACGAAACCCTAGAAGTGCAAGGAGATAAGGCAGGAAAGAAATTGATCTTAGTATCGGCAATAAAAGCTAATAAATATTTACAAAAAGAACACCCTGCTTTCTTAGCATTTGTAGTAGAAAGAAAACCAAAGGGGAAAGAAATGCAAGATATTCCTGTAGTTAGAGATTTTCCGGAGGTGTTTCCTGAAGATTTGACGGGACTTCCACCTCACAGACCAGTAGAGTTTGGAATAGATTTGATTCCTGGAGCTGCACCCATGGCCAAGGCACCCTATCGTCTTGCGCCATCAGAAATGCAAGAATTGTCCGAACAACTTCAAGAGTTGTTAGCTAAAGGACTAATTCGTCCAAGTTCATCACCTTGGGAGCTCCAATCCTATTTGTGAAGAAGAAAGACGGCTCTATGCGGATGTGTATTGATTACAGAGAATTGAACAAGTTGACTGTCAAGAACAGGTACCCTTTGCCTCGTATTGACGACTTGTTTGACCAATTGGAAGGTGCATCACACTTTCCAAGATTGATCTCAGATCTGGGTATCATCAACTCAGAGTCAGAGAGACGGACATTCCTAAAACAGCTTTCAGAACTCGTTATGGGCATTATGAGTTTTTGGTTATGCCATTTGGCTTAACCAATGCACCTGCTGTATTTATGGACCTAATGAATCGAGTATGTCGACCGTATCTTGACAAGTTTGTCATTGTATTTATTGAAGACATACTGATATACTCAAGGAATAAAGACGAACATGAAGGTCATCTGAGAACCATTCTGCAACTGCTCAAGGATCAGAAGTTGTACGCGAAATTCTCAAAATGTGAATTCTGGATTAGGGAAGTACACTTCTTGGGTCATGTAGTGAACAGGATGGGATCCACGTAGATCCATCTAAGATTGAAGCAATAAAGAAGTGGGAAGCCCCTAAGACTCCGACAGAAATCCGCCAGTTTCTTGGATTGGCCGGATATTATAGGAGATTTATCGAGAACTTCTCAAAGGTTGCTCAACCTTTGACGTTGTTAACTCAAAAGACCAAGGAATTTATTTGGCAGGATGCCCAGGAAGAAGCATTTCAAACGTTGAAAGACAAGCTATGTAATGCTCCTATTTTAGCGTTACCGAATGGAATTGAAAACTTCGTAGTATACTGTGACGCATCACATCAGGGAATGGGATGTGTGCTCATGCAGGAAGGTAAGGTCATTGCTTACGCCTCTAGACAGCTCAAGATCCACGAAAAGAACTATACAACCCACGATCTTGAACTCGGAGCGGTTGTTTTTGCCTTAAAGATTTGGAGGCACTATTTGTATGGTACAAAGTGTACGGTATTCACAGATCACAAAAGTCTTCAGCATATCTTCGATCAGAAATGCTGAATATGCGACAAAGACGATGGGTAGAATTACTGAGTGATTACGATTGTGAACTCAAGTATCATCCCGGTAAAGCAAATGTTGTTGCTGACGCGTTAAGTCGAAAAGATAGGATTTCACTATCTGTCATAACAAGAGCAAGTTCTTACCTTGGCTCATCATTAAGGGATAAAGTTTTAGATGACCAGAATGAGGCCTTACAACCAGGGCGTATTGAGAAAGGAAGCATTGTGGAATGCCGAACGGTTATTTGAATTGGATGGCGATGGGATCCGACATGTCAAGGGCAGAGTGTGGATTCCCCAGTATAATGGACTTAGAGAACTTTTGATGAGCGAAAGTCATCGATCTAAGTATTCAATCCATCCTGGTGCTGACAAAATGTACCATGGGTTAAAGGATTTTTATTGGTGGCCTGGTATGAAAAGAGATATCGCCACGTATGTTTCAAAGTGTTTAAATTGTTCAATGGTTAAGGCAGAGCACCAAAAGCCTTCTGGCTGCTCCAGCAACCCCAAATTCCTGACTGGAAATGGGAACAGATTACTATGGACTTCATTACGAAGTTGCCTCGAACCTTGAAAGGTTACGATACTATTTGGGTCATTGTTGACCGATTGACGAAGTCTGCACACTTCATTCCCATACGGGAGAATTGGAAAATAAAGAAATTGTCTCAGTTATATATTGAGAAGATCGTGTCACTTCATGGCGTTCCTGTGTCTATTATCTCGGATCGTGATGGTCGTTTTACTTCACAATCATGGAGATATTTTCAAGACGCCTTAGGCACTCAGTTGAATTTGAGTACGGCTTACCATCCACAGACGGACGGGCAAAGTGAACGTACCATTCAGACGTTAGAGGACATGCTTCGGGCATGTGTTATCGATTTCAAAGGTAGTTGGGATACCTTTTTGCCGTTAGCTGAGTTTTCATATAATAACAGCTATCACACAAGCATTAAATGTGCGCCTTTTGAGGCTTTGTACGGACGAAAATGTAGATCGCCTGTTTGTTGGCTAGATGCTGGTGAGCGTCGTTTGTACAAGTATGGGCTGGTTCAGAAGACTACTGACCAGATTGTTGAAATTAGGGCACGGCTGAAGGCGGCTCAAGATCGCCAGAAGAGCTATGCAGATCGTAGAAGGAAACCCCTTGAGTTTCAAGTGGGTGATAAAGTTATGTTGAAAGTGTCACCTTGGAAGGGCACTGCACGCTTTGGCGTGAGAGGAAAACTTAGTCCTCGTTATATCGGACCATTCGAAATTGTTCGAAGGATTGGTTCCGTGGCTTATAAGCTCGATTTACCCCAGGAGCTTGAACATGTTCATCCCACATTTCATATATCGAATCTGAAGAAATGTTTAACTGATGAAACGTTGGTTGTACCTGTGGAAGAGTTGCAAGTAAATGACTCTCTCCAATTTGTAGAGGAGCCTGTTGAAATTTTAGACCAACAGCTCAAACAGCTTAGGCGAAGTCGTATCAAATTGGTCAAAGTTCGTTGGAACTCAAAACACGGACCAGACTCGACTTGGGAACGTGAGGACTATATGAGGGATAAGTATCCTCATCTTTTTACTAAGCAAGACTTGATTTCGGGACGAAATCCTTAGAAGTCAGGGATGCTGTGACAACTCGTAATTTATTAACAACGGGTTAGTCCTAATCTCGATCATTATTATAATTTCGTCTAATTTAGAGATTATGACGTAGAAATTATTAGTTAATTGAACATTTGATATAGTTCAATTAGACGTGTCCTTATGACGTAGACTATTAGCTATTTAGACGAATGCCGAGTCTAAAAATATCGTTAAATAAAGATTTAAATGTTAAAATTTAACACAGTAAATAGACTGTCTGAACTAAACATTTCTAAAAGTTTAGTTTATTTAATTTTAATTTCTTGTCTTAACTAAAATAAGACGGGGGAAAATACCTTTACCTTATATTTTGACTTTTAGGTCAAACGGTAATTAATCGTAAGCATTTTACCAAATTAAGGGTATTAAAAATATCAAAAAGAAGCCACATGGGCTTAATTTTGTTTGAAAGGCTGGGAGGGAAACACCCATCACCCCCATCACCCCTTTTCTTAAAATCTCCCTGACAAACACACACCACACACACACAACATTCACTTTTATGCTCTAAATCATTTTGACAAGGAGAAATCAAAGGGAAATCAAAGCAATTAATCATCTTTCAATAATAATTAAGGTTTTGGGCTTTATCATCATCATCATCTTCATATTTCTTCTTCAAATACTTCAAGAACACAAAAGTGGTAAGTTAACTTATTTCTTCAATTTTCTTATTGATTTAAATTCAATTAAGGGTTTGATTCAGTTTTGTTAATGGAATTAGAAACCTTTGATTTTGATAAGAAATTAGGGTTTTATTGATAAATGGACATTTGACTTAGAAATTAGGTTTTGAAATCAAAAGGGTTGGAATGATGAATGGTTGGCGAATTTGGATATTTCCAGGTCTTATGAACATACACATAGTCTTTGAAATGAAAGGGATTGATTTAGAAACATTTTTTTTGGTTTGGCTTTCTGCATAAGAAGTTGCTGGTTTTTGGCTGCAGAATGGGGCCACTGCGGCGCAGTGGCGTTGTCTTAGCCCACTGCGGCGCAGTGCCCAGACTCTGGTCTGGTGTCGACTTAAGCCACTGCGGCGCAGTGAGCATGTTCTGGCTCACTGCGGCGCAGTGTAAATTGTCGGATGTTGTATTCTGACTGTCTTGGTTAAATTGTCGGATGTTGTATTCTGACTGTCTTGGTTAAATTGTCGGATGTTGTATTCTGACTGTCTTGGTTAAATTGTCGGATGTTGTATTCTGACTGTCTTGGTTAAATTGTCGGATGTTGTATTCTGACTGTCTTGGTTAAATTGTCGGATGTTGTATTCTGACTGTCTTGGTTAAATTGTCGGATGTTGTATTCTGACTGTCTTGGTTAAATTGTCGGATGTTGTATTCTGACTGTCTTGGTTAAATTGTCGGATGTTGTATTCTGACTGTCTTGGTTAAATTGTCGGATGTTGTATTCTGACTGTCTTGGTTAAATTGTCGGATGTTGTATTCTGACTGTCTTGGTTAAATTGTCGGATGTTGTATTCTGACTGTCTTGGTTAAATTGTCGGATGTTGTATTCTGACTGTCTTGGTTAAATTGTCGGATGTTGTATTCTGACTGTCTTGGTTAAATTGTCGGATGTTGTATTCTGACTGTCTTGGTTAAATTGTCGGATGTTGTATTCTGACTGTCTTGGTTAAATTGTCGGATGTTGTATTCTGACTGTCTTGGTTAAATTGTCGGATGTTGTATTCTGACTGTCTTGGTTAAATTGTCGGATGTTGTATTCTGACTGTCTTGGTTAAATTGTCGGATGTTGTATTCTGACTGTCTTGGTTAAATTGTCGGATGTTGTATTCTGACTGTCTTGGTTAAATTGTCGGATGTTGTATTCTGACTGTCTTGGTTAAATTGTCGGATGTTGTATTCTGACTGTCTTGGTTAAATTGTCGGATGTTGTATTCTGACTGTCTTGGTTAAATTGTCGGATGTTGTATTCTGACTGTCTTGGTTAAATTGTCGGATGTTGTATTCTGACTGTCTTGGTTAAATTGTCGGATGTTGTATTCTGACTGTCTTGGTTAAATTGTCGGATGTTGTATTCTGACTGTCTTGGTTAAATTGTCGGATGTTGTATTCTGACTGTCTTGGTTAAATTGTCGGATGTTGTATTCTGACTGTCTTGGTTAAATTGTCGGATGTTGTATTCTGACTGTCTTGGTTAAATTGTCGGATGTTGTATTCTGACTGTCTTGGTTAAATTGTCGGATGTTGTATTCTGACTGTCTTGGTTAAATTGTCGGATGTTGTATTCTGACTGTCTTGGTTAAATTGTCGGATGTTGTATTCTGACTGTCTTGGTTAAATTGTCGGATGTTGTATTCTGACTGTCTTGGTTAAATTGTCGGATGTTGTATTCTGACTGTCTTGGTTAAATTGTCGGATGTTGTATTCTGACTGTCTTGGTTAAATTGTCGGATGTTGTATTCTGACTGTCTTGGTTAAATTGTCGGATGTTGTATTCTGACTGTCTTGGTTAAATTGTCGGATGTTGTATTCTGACTGTCTTGGTTAAATTGTCGGATGTTGTATTCTGACTGTCTTGGTTAAATTGTCGGATGTTGTATTCTGACTGTCTTGGTTAAATTGTCGGATGTTGTATTCTGACTGTCTTGGTTAAATTGTCGGATGTTGTATTCTGACTGTCTTGGTTAAATTGTCGGATGTTGTATTCTGACTGTCATATGCTGTCAGATGTGGTATTCTGACTATCTTGAAATAAAAGTATTGTTAGATGTTGTATTCTAACTGCCTGGTCTTTTATAAATATAGGTCATTGTGTTGTATCAATGACGAATAAACATTTGGTCAAACATACTGTAAACTCACCAACTATTTCGATAGTTGATCCTCTCAAATTTCATGCTTTTCAGGGAACCAACAGTAAGTATTTGGAAGCGTATATGGCATTTTGAAGCCATCTTTTGAACATTGGACGTACAATTAGCGTCAGATCTCTGAGGACTATAGCTTTATTAGTCCTAATTGTACTTAGCTGTCCATATGTTATATTTGTATTTAGTGGGCCCATTTCCAATTGAGGATAGTTTGTATCCGTGTATTGGGGTCCACTTCCGAACGATTATACTTGTAATAAACTCGTATTTGGATAATGGATGTAATCTCTATTTACCTTCTGATTAGTACGCAATTACTTGTTAACCCTGTATTTCCGCTACAACGGGGTGTGACACACACTATTCACAAGAAGTACAAAGAGAGACTTTTTAAGATGTTAGACTAAAGGTGGCAATTTAGGTCATTATGAGTAATCATACTGATTCACTTACAGAAGGTCCTTAACCAGTCTATTGAGTACATATTCAAAAGCTAAGATGGAAACAAGCTAAGAGTTGTCCCAAAAATATGCAAAATGCATAAAATGCCCTAGGTTCTTTTATATTAAAACTAAAATATTATACTTGCCAGGCTTTGACCCGTACAAAAAGACCTCTTTTGATACAAACCATTATGACCCTTGACCAAACCCACATGACCTTCCCATTTTGTTACTTGTATGTTTGGTTGTTATTAAAAAAGTTGCAACAAAAACATAATAGACTAAAAAGTGAATATTTATCTTGCAAATGGCAATAAACTACAGATTTAGAGTTCCACAGTTTGGTGATCCCACATGGGTGGTTTGCGTTCATGTAGTGTCTCACGATCCAAGAAAGAGTTGTTCCTCCGTTTTGAAGAATTCCCATTTTACACAAGCAAGTCAAGTAAACCTTTTTTCATCAAATTTTTTTGCTAAGCACTAAAGTAATTTTTGTGTTCAGAATTTAGTGATCACCAGAATTTAGTAATCATCAATGGTGACTGCACCAGAAGAAGGTTTTGGCACGTGAGACACATTTTTATGTATTAACCATTTTTCTGAATCAGTGATTAAAGAAGATATAAGAAGCCTAACTGACTCTATTTTTTATTCATGAATGGATACAAAGCAGATTGTTGGACCACATAAAGGGTACAGACCTAACTATTACCATTCTTATATTTTAGTCTCTTATAATTATTGTTGTGTGTGCTTTACGATTCTCACAAAATTGCCAGATACACATACATATATAGTTCTATTCAAGAAATGCAAAATATTGAGAAAAAAGGAGAGAGATGCCCTCTGAAGATGTTAGACTAGAAGTGGTGATTTGGGCCATTTACGAGTAATAATGCTGATTCGAGATCAACTTCATCTTCAACCAATCTATGAGTAAATTTATAGGTTAGCTAAGGTGGAAACAAACCAGGGGTCCTACCAATGTATGCAAAACGCATAAAACATCCTAAAATTGTTCTATTTTAACTATTTCACATTTTAACTCGTACAAAAATGACTCTTATTTATCTGAACCATTTGACCCTTGACCAAAGTCACATGACCCGCCCATTTTGTCACTTGTATGTTCAACTATCAATCATGCCCTTACAAAATGGAAGCAGTGACATTTATTGTATAAAAGCCCTAACTTCATGGACGTCACTAAAGTACCGTGTCTTTGATGATGTTTTTGAGACAAATTTTATTGTATGTAAATAGGAGTAATATGCTATATGGTGAACAAGCTTACACTAAACAAGAATAGACTTCTATTCAAGAAACAGATTTAGACTAAACAAGAACAGACTTCTATTCAAAAAATCCAAAAAGTAGAACCCCTGGTACAATGCTCAAATTAGATAGATGTGGCAATGCACCCGTTTATGGGTAGATACTTTATCTTTACTGGGTCAAATGATAAGTTTCAAATAAGTAGCTAAAAGGGAGTAGAAAAGGGTTAACGGGTCAAACATATCAAAAGTCACCCGCTGAAAGTCACACAAAGGGTATACAAAATGCATAAAACCTACTCACTTGTTTTATTTTGAAAGTTAGATCATTTTATGTAAAGAACTTAAAAAGGAAGGAAAGAAATGAAAGAATGTGTGTGCGTTAGCTGGGCCAACCGGTTTCGACCCCAATTTAAAGTTACTCAATTGACTGCCACTGGTTACCTTAAGCAGAAGACCATTATATCCCATTTTCTTACCTCGGCATTATATTGATCATAATCATATCCATACAAGACAAGACCGACACATGTTTTTGTATAAATTCAAGAACCCTAACAGCTTCATGGACATATGCAAATTCTTTAAAATACGTCTTTGATACGCCTTTTCATATGAATGTCATGTACATGATTACTGTTCCTAACATGTTCAGCATGATTTCCCTACGCAACAAGTTCATTTCAGTTCAGCTCCACCCTTACCAAGCTCCCATTTTGAATACCATGTATGATTTTGCAGTCAAAGAAACCAAACAACTAACAATATACTGACTTACATGCTCGGCTACATTGTGCCTACGTTCATAAACATAAGAGATTTCTTATTCATTGGCTGGGGAAAAAAAATTAAACATAAGTTATCCAGGGAAAAAACAAAAATCCTTTTTACACCTGACAAATTTGGGATCATTATAGTCATAAAACAATATAAACAAAAACCCTACTCTATGACACAAATTGAAGTCTTCTATATTTTTCATTACCGGAATAAGGCAATACCCTAACCAGTAGCCATGGTCATCTATTTGTTTGACAAAATTAGCATTCAAAAACAACAAACTGGGACGAAACATAATCACATCAAAAACAATATACGAAAAAAAGTTTTGAAATCTAACCTTTGGAGGTTGCCGGCACTACAATAACATGCATAGTTGTATTATTAGGCGGCAAGGCCAATCTAAGCGGATAAAGCTTCCCATTCAAAGGATTTCTCGAACACACAGTTATATTCTCCAATTCCGTTTCTTCCTCCAAATTCTGAGTCAACTCCTCAACATTATTCCCCTTAAACAAAAACGATCCTTCCGCATCAACAACCCCACCCTCATCATCTGCCAACTTATAAAAAATCATCCTCCCATCATTTTTCGACGATCCAGAACCTTTATCACTCCCCTATAAACAACAAATTACCAAACAGACCACATATAAGTAAAGGGTTTTAGACTTTTAGTGATAAAATATCCAGTTACTTTTTCATTTTGTCTTTCATCAATCTTTTAATCGTCCCTTCCAAGTCATCAAACATTTTTCCGTCCTGATCAGGTCAATTAAATGCACCAATCAAAATTTGACACATGTGATCAGATACTAAATAATGACCGAATCAGGACGGAAAAAACGTTTAATAACTTAAAAGGGTCAGAAAAAAGTTCGATAATTTATATCTATATACAACCTATAAGTAATACATTCAATTCTTATCATATCATATCATCATATCATATATCATATATCAAAACAAAAACATATGAAAAAACAAGAAAGGTATAAAAATGAAACACACCAAAATGGGAACCGAGGTAAGATGAAAAGATTCACTATCAAGATCCGAATCCAATGACGACATCCCGGAATCAATTGGTTTCGAATCAACCCGAATTTCGACAACTTCAACATCCCATAAAATCCAATCATGATGTCTATGTGGAATATCATGTGTAATTGAATTTCTCCAAGGTGGGACCCCACCATTTGCTCTTAAATAATTCCCATATCTTGTTTTCAAACGAATTTTCGAATTTTCTAAAAAAACAGAAGGTTCCCAAATAACAGATGAATCAAGTTTTTGTGGCAAACTTTGAATAACTTTTTGTCCTGTTAAACCCAATATGTGAACATCCTCGGATGCAGTTAAGTATCGGCCGAAACATGATTTTAATCTGATGACATTGTCGTAATCTTGGTCGAATTCCACCGTCCAACGTGCGTTTTTTCCGGTGCCTTGTCGGTCTTGTGATACGTGTTCGCCGTCGTCGTCTGCTAAGAGATACTTCCGGTGGTGGCTTCTTAGCCGTACGGCTTTTGCCTTTTGAAACAATTCCATTTTTTTGGGTTGATATGAAAAGAAAAAGAAAATAGTAAGGAATGTTGCAGGATGAAAGAAATGGGTACAGAGGAGATTGTCGGGGGGAGGTTGGTGAGATTGAAAGTTGAAAAACGGGCCAAATGTGATACTTTTATGGATAGCATTTAAGTCTCTTTTATTAAAAAGTTTTATCTTTAGGCTTTTTATTTTATTTTTCTGTAACTACTAATTAAATCACCAAATGGTCCTCTTTTCTCACAATAGATTTTAGGTTAGAGTGAGTTCTTTTTTCAAATTTGATATTAAGATATTCTCGTTAAGAGGTTTAAATTGAATAATTATTTAATGAGAACACTTTTTAACACAGATTTGATTATTACAACGAATGTTAGACGTTCAAATATTCACGAGTAATTTATGTATTTAAAAAAACTAATAAAATTTAATTAAAAATATTAGCACAATACTCATACGATTCATTAAGGTTTGGTTATGAAACCTCGCATAAATTCACAGGGAATATCCCATTAACCAAAAAAAAAACCTCGCATGGGCTTTAAAAGAAAACATGATACATGTTTTTTTTGGAAATAAAATTATTTTGATCAATTTAAAAAAATGTATTGATAAATGATTTCGCTAACAAAAAAACTTACGTCCTGTATATCTTATATTGAATATTATAAGATAACTAATGTTTTTACTTCAAAATAAGTACAAAATATCATTCCAGGTGACTTGTACGTGAAGCTTTTAAGTTGAGCTGTAAGCCTATAACATCTTATTTTATTTTTTTTGAACGGCATAATATATATATATATATATTAATAAAGCATCTTATTTAATTGATAAGAATTCACGTATAAATGAATCCATTAGCTGGATAATGTTATAAACTTCGTGATTTTTGCTTAGAAATTTTTGATAGGAGCATATCGTGACTCTCTAACCCTGAATATTAAATAACTCGGACTATATTGGATAATTCAGGACTATCTCTGTTAGTTGGTTGGATCGTAAAACCTCATATTTCTCAACTTTCGGGATATTTTGAGTAGATTTAGTGTGTGAGTTGAGAATGTGTTGAAAATTAAGGGTATTTTGAGTATTTTAAAGATAGAAAGTTGAAAAGAGGGGAAGGTAGTTTGTTTTATAATGGAATATAGATAGATAGTAAGGATATGGTACTAGATGGGCTTTTCGAACAACACTATTCACATGTTTTTACTTAGGGCTAATTGTTTGGAAAGTATTCTAACTTTGACACTTTTGTTTTTGTGAGGCTCCAACAAAAAAAGTTCTATTTGAGGGCATGAAACCGGATAAAATTTCTTTTGTGGGATTTCATACAGGTAGCCAGTTTAAAATATTATTGAAACTCGTTTTTTATTTATTTTTCACTCTTTTATTATTACTTGGATATTCCATGTCATTTACTAACAAATATCCAATTCCACGTGGATATTACATGTCATTTATACAAACATTATATTATAATTATTATATAATACAATTGAAGCCCGCTTACGGACAGTAATGTTTTGAGCCTTTTCACTTCTACCACATAACTTTCACTTTTTAAGTTTTTGACACAACAACTTTCTCTTCTCTTCCTCTTCTCCATCCTTCACCTCATCTCCCCATTCTTCTTCTTTCTCTTTTCCTTCCTCCTCTGCTCCCTTCTGACAGTAGCTTTTTGAGGTTAACTTTGAGTTTTTTTTACTTTTGCCACAAAATTTACTTCTCTTCCACACTTTACAATATGCGGTCACCTCTTGCCGGAAAAAAAAAAAAAAAAAAAATACGATTCATTAAGGTTTGGTTATGAAACCTCGCATAAATTCACAGGGAATATCCCATTAACCAAAAAAAAAACCTCGCATGGGCTTTAAAAGAAAACATGATACATGTTTTTTTTGGAAATAAAATTATTTTGATCAATTTAAAAAAATGTAAAAAAAAAAAAAAAAAAAAAAAAAAAAAAAAAAAAAAAAAAAAAAAAAAAAAAAAAAAAAAAAAAAAAAAAAAAAAAAAAAAAAAAAAAAAAAAAAAAAAAAAAAAAAAAAAAAAAAAAAAAAAAAACGGTCCGGCCAAATTTCAGATCCTCCGTTGCCGGGAACTGTCGCCATATCTTATAAGAAACCTTCGTGCTTTCTGCTTTGTCATCCACAAACCCAACAATCCCAATACCCATCAAAACAAACATGTTCAACACTCGACTAATTAAAAAATATGTATATATATAAGCATTAATCAGTTTAAAAGAACATATCAACACTCGACTAATTAAAATATATATATATAAGCATTAATCGGTATAAAAGAACGATACATCC
>CM067168.1:9375645-9408145 GCA_034093135.1 Erigeron breviscapus | reverse complement strand
CTTCTTTTCTAGGAAGATCATGTGTGACCATATTCCCTAAAGGTGGTGGACCTTTGTTCGATTGTAAATAGTTTCCATAATGAGTCTTTAACCGAACTTCAGGATAAACCTCGGACATCAATGGGACCCATTGAAGGGCAGAATTCCATTTCCCGGTGATCAAGGAATCGTCGATAATTGTCATATGATCATTTGGATACTTATTTCCTAGTCGGGTTTGAGTAACTTTGAGATATCGAGCTCTCATTCCTGGAATTGATGGTTTATTTGATGCGGTTAAGTATTTTCCAAAACAACTTTTTAAGGATATACAATCTTCATCAACAACTTCTACAATCCAATGGGAATTCCTTGTAGAACCATCTCGAGATTGTGAAACCGATTCTTCATCATTTTCTGCAAAGAGGTATTTGTCTTTAAAGCTTTTGAGGCGAATTATTGATCGATTTGGGAATTGTTCCATCCTGAATCGATCAGAATTCGCAAAGCTGAGACAAATAGGTTGATGTTGAAGCAAGACAATGGAACAAGATTTGGTTTTTATTAGGAAATTAAATAGGTTTTATTTTCAGATAGAATCCATGCAAAACCAAACATAAAAGAAATTTGGATTTCAATGTTGTTTTTCTAAAATATATGTTTTTAAAAATTGGAAGCTAGATTTGTTTTCCATCTCTTAAATATTAGGAAGAAAATGAAAGGTTCAAATTGGTTGTTTACATTCCTAGAGTTTTTCGAATGTTATAGATTTTTATACCAGGTACTCACATAATGTAGGAACATGAGTAGAATAATAGAAAAAATGGATTCACCTATCCAATTAAACATCTACCAATTATTCAACATAAACACTCACCATACAACCTGTATTTTCTTATACTATGCTACCATAAAAGACAAATCACCATACTCCCCCTATCAATATACATAGGCTGCATAGGATTGAATCTATTACAAAAAGACCACCATTGTTAACAGATACGAGCATGGTACCCGCGCGTTGCGACGGATACCATGGACAGGGCATCTCAGGTCGTGACTACCGAGAATAGTATAAGTGGGCAATCCATGAACAGGGCATCTCAGGTCGTGACTACTTTGGCGTTGTAGTTGTCATTCTATAGCAAGAAATTGTTATGAAAACATCAAAATTGAATTTGGCAGTAGAGAAAGCAATAACTTACCTTTTATAGTTTTATCCATATCGACATTGGGTTGGGATACATCAGCAGCTATACATTTTCTTATCTTGGCATTCTCCTTTTGTCGGGCCCTATAAGCTCTCATGTATTGGTTTCGTTTTTCTAAGAATAAGTTATTTGTTAGATAAAGATTACATTAATATTGTAATATAAAATTTGAAATAGGGCATACCTTTTGACGAATTAATACCCAAGTTGTTGGCATTAGCAACTGTATTATCAACATCTCGAGTGGACATTTCAATCTACAAAACATACAGTGGATATGATATGATATGATATAACTAAATGTGTTGCTGTTATTGGTATATAAACATGTAATAGATTTTAAATACTAAATGAAGTTGTTGGTCATTGTCTACATTTTGATAGAAAACAACCTGCAAGAATACAACTTCTAAGAAAGAACTTTGGCTAAAAAGGGTCAACAGTTATGTCTAGTAGTGTGATTGTCACTAAATAGAATACTTGTTGAATTATAAGTACATGGAGTGCTAGTTAACATTGTTCATATAGAGAAATTTGTTTCAAATAAGCTAATGGGTTGTTCTATAATGATAATGAGATTTGTAGTTTTTGGCTTCCGGATTATTTCAGTTTTAGTTTTCAACTTTTCATTTTCAGTTTTGAGTTTCACTTTTCGTTTTCAGTTTTGAGTTTCAACTTTTCGTTTTCAACTTTCAGTTATGAGTTTCAAACTTTTAAGTCAACATCTTGATGTCTCTTTGATCAAGCAGGCAGACATCTTGATCAGACAGGCAGACCCAAACACGATGAAGAAATGGATATTCAGAATGTAAAATGTTTATGTTCAGAGAATGGCTATGCAAGCTGCCATGTTACAAATATTAATGAAACCTTGTATGATCATACAGAAAGTAGTTCAGAACATGTCAAGCTCAAAGAAACTGGGAATGCTCTTTTGGTTAAAAGCGAGGTACATATTAAAGAAGCCGTTAATGATAATACATTACAATACCAAGAATACAACCACAAGTACAACGAAAGTTTTCAACCACAAACTTAATAGAAATTCAATAAAATCCGACATATTAAACTCCGACATTAAAGCTACAGAAGGATAAAGCAAAGACGTTCCGATTATCCCGTAGAAAGGCAGGTACGTCAGGTAGATAATTTTGGGTTGATTGCTATCTCGGTCAAGTTGGTGGACAGGAAAAATTTATCTGGAAAAGTTATAAAAAAAAACACATTAGTTAATCACAACAATGGCATTCTAGTTGTCCTTTGTGTCAAGAGAATTTTTCGTTGGTAAATCACCTCGTGTAGTATGAATAAGCTTGACGCGAGATATATAAACGAACATATTATCACGAACTGCGAACGGCGTCTTACCCAGCGCATTGTTGTGATAGTGGTGTAGACCAGCATGACTTGATCCCTAATATCGTTGTGATTAAGAAGCAGCATAGGATTTGTAATTAAGGTGAATTTAAAATGATAATGGAGAAGTAAAGCAGGTATACATGGAGGACTATTAATGGTCGAGTCACATGTTACTGCAGATGCATTGACAAGGGCTGCAAAGACACCAGTCGTTTGAACGGGTGGAACGATGGCAACGTTCGAGTCACATTGAACAGGTGAAATGATGGCAGATTCAGATAGCTATAAAATCACTACAAACAAACGTGAATAACATGAAATAGATAATCCATATTTTTATGCTTTAAAAGTGAAGTATTTAAAGTATCGATTACCTTGTTACTAAAAGGGGGCAACCATGGAAGCTTCATATGATGGAAGAAGAAGCAGGAAGGGAATGAGTTTTAGTATGAAGATAAAGGGGTGAATACCCACGGTTATATTGTTAGTATTTATAGGTAAAAGATAAATTCACATTGGAAAAGATAAACTAATTAATACTCTGTATCTTCTATCTTCTACTAAATCTATCTTCTATCTTCCACTAAATCTAATTATATTATACCGTGAAGAATTGAACATAAATTGTGTTGGAATATGAAAAGATTTATTAATTGTGTTGGCATGTGAAGGCGGCATGCGTGCTAGAGATAAGCAGATTTTAAACAGATTTTATTAACTATTAATTAATTACAACAAATAAATTATGCAGGATAATTGTGCTGGCATGTGAAGGACAGTTTGGTAATTTTGCATGTAACTTTGTTGTAACACTTTTTATTTTGGGAGAGGGAGATAATTTTTAATAAGGAGTATAGATGTTAACATTCCGTCAACATTTATTAACATTCTGTCAAAAAAAGGACCATATGAGTTAAAAATGTTAATAGTCCGCCAGAAATAGGCACATCATGCAACACCATACAACCCGTATACACTCATACGCCCAGTATTGTGGATGTTTACTTGCAAATAAGGTGTTTCCATAGCATTACCCAAAAAGAAAAAATCAATCGCCTTAAACCTCACTTTTATTTAATTTATGTTTTTTTAATACCAAACCTTATAGATTGAAAACAGTCAGATGAAAATCTTTCAAATTGTTTAGATTTTATGCTAACAAAATAACATGTACGGAGTATATTTATCTTTGAATTGGGAAAGGGAAAAAAACAAACTTAATATATCAAAAGGAAATGATTAATCCTCCTAAAACTTGGCCTAAAAATCCTCCTAAAAGACAACAAGTGTTATTCACTAATTCTTTTTTCTAATCTCACCCCCTGATTTTGCCACATGTTTCAATCTAATAGTTAGTAGGATTTTTAGGCTAAGAGGATAATCATTTTCCAAACTTTAATAAATTATTAAAACTGGCCATGTTCACAAAAATATACGGATGTACCTTTAAGCACGAGTTTCTTTGAATAATAGGGAATCGTGTCAATTTTTTTAAATTTCGTTACCAAATATAGTATGTCGTGTGGGCTGTGAGCATAGTCCATAATTGGGCTTACCTGCCAAACAAAATTTGGCCCGTTATTAGTATAGATTTAATTTGCAATGCTCATGTTAAGCTTTTGTTCAATAATGATAAAAACAAAATAATATATTTTTTATAACCGTAAATAATATTGGATATTTTCATACGTTGTTATTTTATTGTGATTGCTAGAAATGATTCGTTTGAAAGTATCTCTCGTGACATTAATGTAAATAACGTCATCTTTTTGGTTATTTTATAGAGGCTATAATGTTATGCTTCGTTTGACATTGTTCGTGCATGACGCACATTTTATTCCGGATGATATGCATGACAATTTTTATAACTAATATTTGGAATATGCTAACCATAATCTAAGGACTATCGTTAGAGTGCGTAAAATTGTAAATTTTACATTAAAAGCTTATCCTTTAAATTTAATGATAAAATTACAACTATTTTATGCACATTAATCACAGATCATGGGACTGACATTAGCAAGACTCTTAGTATTTTATTACTAAACTAATTCTAGACATATTTGATTTTTCTTTTATATCTTTTAAACTGTAAAATTTCAAATTATTGTCATGACGTACTTATTATTATCTGAACTTCAATATAAATTATTTTCAGAGATAAGTCGAGTCATGTTGATATATGTTTTTTTTTTTTGAACAACTGATATATGGTTATTAATGCAGGTATTTATAAAGATTTAACATAAGGTATCACATACAATAAGCATATAAACTTTATAAATACCTGTATTAATAACCATATATCAGCTAACAAAATAAACTTTTATAAATTGTTTAAAATTGTCCATATTCACACAAATATACGGATGTACCTTTAACCATGAGTTTCTTTGAATGTTAATTTCATTCAAATGAAATTAATTAAGCACATTTGTTAAATGACAGCCTGTTAATCAAACTATCTAACCGACTCAATATATCTCTTCAAAGCAAACTTTATTAAAATAAGGAAAATACACAACTTAAAACTAATCCACATTTTAATTATTTCAAAATACCGTACAAGAAGTATATATAGAAAATATAGTAAATCTGTTCAAAAAGGTCAATGCGACTAGTTAAACCTCAAAACTAATCCTCCGAAAATTTAGTAATTCAAGTTAATTAAAGTGATTATATTATCATCATCTCTTACTTTGGTAGTGATCCTCTATCTATTCAAGTTAATCTCATAATAATTAAGAACATAATTAAACCCCTAATGACAGTAAAGGGTGGTTCTCGTCCTGCTTGTGCCGCATGCCGTTTCCAACGCCGCAAATGTGCCTCCGACTGTCCTCTCGCCCCTCATTTCCCGGCAAACCAACCAAAGATGTTTCAAAACGTTCACCGTCTTTATGGCGTCGGAAACATCATGAAAATACTTAACCAAATCAAAGACGAGGATCTAAAGCAAGACGCGATGAAATCTATCAAGTATGAGTCATATATTCGTCACGTTTATCGTGTGCATGGATGTTATGGATTGATAGCTCAATATAGACAAAAATGTATGGAAGCCATGCAAGAACTTCAATATGTTCATGATTTACTTGATGCTTTTAAAAAAAATAAGCAGATGAAGCTGATGAGGCAAAACTCTCTTGGTTTGTCATCGTCGTTGAATGACGTTGATAACGACGAGTTTACGGAGGATAGAGTTCTTGCAAGTGGTTTGATGGCTCCGATGATGAATGGTGGGAATGATTTAGGGTTTTATTATAATAATGGTTTGATTGATCATTATAATATGAATGAACTCCCTAGTCAATATCTCTTTGATGAATTTCATCCATTTAATCCCGAACAAGGGGAAAGTAGTACAGATTATTCAGAAATGACAAGTCTTGGTGGTTCGTTTGTTGATGATCAACAAGCTTTTATGGAACCAAAAGAAGCTTATGATTTCAAGTAAATTCCGATTTTAACTCTCTTATTTATTTTGTTTTCCATTATTTTCGGATTTTGATACTAAGGGGCTGTTTGTTTCACAAAATTTATGAGAATATGATATAATGCAATTTAAATTTTCTTTTTAATTAGTCATGTTAAGTTAATTAACATAAGAAATCCAAAATTCTTTTCTATCAAATTTCTTTGGAACTTTTGAACCAAACGGCCCTTAAAAGTTCTAAAGTGTGTTTTGGTACTCATTTTAATGTCGTTTTTTATGTTTTCCAGGTTGGAATCATCTTTAAAGGATGCTAAAACAAATTTCATGGAACCTCAAGAGACGAAAGTTTACGGAAAACTGTTTGAGGTACAACAAGGTGTTCATCACATGGCGATTTAGGATCATATACGTCAGGAGAGATGACGGTGTACGTTGAAACGTACTACATATCGATCAGGTGCACAAGATCTCCTCGAATGAACTAGCCAGGATTGAACAAATTAAAATAATTCACGAATATAGGTTATGCAATGAGTTATTTGTCTAGAAGTGATTTAGATATATTTGATTTATATCGTTGATTTGTACTTTAATTAGAAGCAATTAAAACCATGTTTTTGTGATTTTGATAGTTTCATTGTTAATTAATATTCTAGTTTCATTTTATTCGGTATGTCGCCGAACATTTATAAAATTGCTGCTGTTCAAAAAAAAAAATACCCTAGTTCATTTGTCTTTTCTAGTTTTCTTATATATGAACAAGTTATCTCATCAGTATTATTGTGTGTGCCCAATCAATTAAGTGTACAAACCTTCTATGTTATGCTTAAAGTATACATGCATATGTTTCAATGTACGCAAAGATCCATTATATGTATGCATGATTCAGTTAAGCCAGCTTTAGACTCTTTATTTAATCGATTAATTGACATATTTTGATAAATTATTAAAGCATAACTGATTTAACTATAATCAATATTTAAGGGATATGGAGTTGATTCTGTTTTAATGAACTTAGATGAAGCAAAGCATTTTATCCTTTATTTAGAAAAGTTCAACTAAAGATTCAACTAATTATCCATATATTGGCAATTCCAATTTAATTTTGATTATTGGCTTTTTTACTTTCCACGTACACTTACTATTGAATAACAAATGTCCCTCATCGTCCAAGGATGAGGGCTTACTCAGATCAGGGTAGTCGGTTGTTTTTATCCGGATCGTATTACGTCCAACGCTGAAGAAACGTCTAACGACTAAAGGCTCCCATATAAAGTTAACGGGGATCGAATCCCCACTTGATAGGAAAAACCGTAAGGACTTACCCCAGCCGAGCTGGGATCATTGTCTGATTAATGGCTTTATATAGTTTATAATATTGGATTTTTGGCCTTGACTTTCAAGGTGTACGTTTTCAAATTTACGCCTCGCTTACTAAGTTTTATTTGGTTTTTACTTATGAGGCTTCACATTTGAATTGCAAATTTGGTTGTTCGGTCTTCAATTGGTAGGATAGGTGAGATCAATGTTTGGTTACAATTTTAATTTTGCTGCTAATTAGCTATTGCTATATGTTTCATCAATAGAGGGTGTTTATATATTTTGTCATCTTATTGGCTTTGCTTGGCAAATATATCTAAAACTTGTAATCCACAAGTTAAGTGTCAACACATTTTATTTCGGGTTGATCAGCCATTTTCATGTGGTGGAATAATCACAAAATAGTCCTTTTGTTAGTTTGTAATGATTTGGATGAATCGTGTTGGCAAAGGAGTCAAGTGGTGTTTGATATTGCAACTATATGTTAAATGAAGTATATTTTATATAGAAGTTAGAGTGTTTTGGGCTAATGTACGTAAGAGTCACGGGAAGAATTTGAGGTTGATTTCCCATTAGTACCGAAATTTTGATATCCCATTAATACCAAAATTTGAGCATAAGTGTTAAAATTGCCCTTTGACTACTTTGCGGGCCTATAAATTTTAAATGTTTATGGAAAACTAATTATTAGGTGAAAAATTAGACCCAACAAGGCTTTGAAAAGGTATATGACATGCCTATATTTGTAAAAAAAATAAATTGTTTACAATAAATAGTAATTCGAAATAAGTCTAGGAAAAGACGCACTTATTATGCAGTATTACAAAGTTTTGTTTTAGATGATACATTTCATGTGGTGCAGTTGTACATGCACGATATATTTTTTTAATGGCAAATCATCGTACTCCTATAGTCCTATGTAACTTGAATGCAACCTACTTCATGAAAATACTTGAGAATACATCTCCTGTATTATTCCAAGACTTGAACCATGATAAGAAACCTCAAAATAAAAACAATATAAATACATGTACAACCAATATAAATGAGATTTTGCATTAATTTTTTTTTTTCATTTTGTGTCTGAGATCGTATTATACACATGACACATAATCACTAAGATGCCAACTATACTAATACTCTTATTTCCCATATTCAATAAAACATAATAAATTTTAAATATGATAATCATTTTAGAGGAATATATAATTAATTTATCGAATTGTTTACTTTTTGAATAACGAGATGTTACAACATAACCGGACTCTATCCCCTTTAGAAACATTTCTATGGTGTAAATTAAGATTTTTTGATCTCAAAAAGTTGAGAAACTATCCACCTACAAATTTACATGAATACAATTTGGTTATACTATTTATTTACATATAGTTAATATAGTTATTACTCGCACAATGCGACAAACGACGACAATATAGTGGTGGTGGATTGGACGGGTGGTGATGATGACGACAGATGTCGACAATGACTTCAAATACATATATGATAAATGGATTATGATATAGATTAACAAAGATAACTCGTTAGAAATTTTATACTCGTATGAACTATCGATATATCAATTCAATATATATAGGTAAATGTTCATTTGAATCCTTAATTTTATTTGAGATCTAAGGGTCAAATCCTATCCATTAGATTATCTTTATCAATGGCTATGATTGAAACTTATCCCTTAATTAAAAAAAAACAGAGGGGTATTTACATAAATTTGTTAAACAAAACCCTTCTCTTCCCCCTTTCCTCCCTGATGGAAAACACAGACACACACACAAACACAACCTCTTTCTCTTTCTCTCCTCTACTCCGGCGACCACCACCACCGCTGCTACCATCATCTCGAGCTCCCCTCCCCCCTGTCTGGATCTCCACCTCAAACTACTAGCAACAACAACAAATGGATGATGATATTTTAGATATTATTAGAATGAGATTTTTTGTAGTTAATTTTTTTTATATATTAAAGAATAGAAAAGCAAACCATTTATATCCATGATTTTTAGTTTTTTTTTCTAGGATTTTTGTTTTTTCATATAATAAGAAGTTGTATTGTTGTTTAAAATTTCTTTAAAGAGTTTTGCCCACAAAGTGTTTGATGAAATGTCTAAACCAAAGTGTATGTACTAAATCAAATTTGATTATATACGTATTTGTTGATTATACATCCAATCATACTTGATTGTACATAAATCTATTCTAACATTTGAATTTGTTAAATTTTATTAGTTATTTAATTGACTTTGTTGTTTGGTACAATATTGCCTACAAGGTGTTTGATGAAATGTTTAAACCAAAGTTTCTTATATATGATTTAGAATTAAATCACATTTGATTGAGTATTGCATACAAGGTGTTTGATGGAATGTCAAAACCAAAGTTTGATAATATGATTTAATCACCTTTATGATTCTGAATAAAATCAAATTTGATTTTGTATAGCTTTTTGAAAATGTACGTATACAATCAAATTTGATTGTGTATAGGTTTGTTAATATAAACTCTATTTGTTTGTGTAAATGTATGAATAAAATCAAATTTGATTTTGTATAGCTTTTTGAAAATGTACGTATACAATCAAATTTGATTATGTATAGGTTTGTTGATATAAACTCCATTTGTTTGTGTAAATGTATGAATAAAATCAAATTTGATTTTCTATATATTTTTAAACTGTACGTATACAATCAAATTTGATTGTGTATAGGTTTGTTAATATAAACTCCATTTGTTTGTGTAAATGTATGAATAAAATCAAATTTGATTTTGTATATCTTTTTGAAACTGTACGTATACAATCAAATTTGATTGTGTATAGGTTTGTTAATATAAACTCTATTTGTTTGTGTAAATGTACGAATAAAATCAAATTTGATTTTGTATAGCCTTTTGAAATTGTATGTATACAATCAAATTTGATTTTGTATAGCTTTTTGAAAATGTACGTATACAATCAAATTTGATTGTGTATAGGTTTGTTGATATAAACTCCATTTGTTTGTGTAAATGTATGAATAAAATCAAATTTGATTTTGTATAGCTTTTTGAAAATGTACGTATACAATCAAATTTGATTGTGTATAGGTTTGTTGATTTAAACTCCATTTGTTTGTGTAAATGTATGTTTGAAATCAATTTTGATTTTGTATAGCTTTTTGAAAATGTACGTATACAATCAAATTTGATTGTGTATAGGTTTGTTGATTTAAACTCCATTTGTTTGTGTAAATGTATGTTTGAAATCAATTTTGATTTTGTATAGCTTTTTGAAAATGTACGTATACAATCAAATTTGATTTTGTATAGCTTTGTGTTAATGTATGTTTAAAATCAAATTTGATTTTGTATAGCTTTTTGAAAATGTACGTATACAATCAAATTTGATTGTGTATAGGTTTGTTGATATAAACTCCATTTGTTTGTGTAAATGTATGAATAAAATCAAATTTGATTGTGTATAGGTTTGTTGATATAAACTCCATTTGTTTGTGTAAATGTATGAATAAAATCAAATTTGATTTTGTATAGCTTTTTGAAACTGTACGTATACAATCAAATTTGATTGTGTATAGGTTTTTGAAAATGTACTAAAATCAAATTTGATTTTGTATATCTTTTTGAAACTGTACGTATACAATCAAATTTGATTGTGTATAGGTTTGTTAATATAAACTCTATTTGTTTGTGTAAATGTACGAATAAAATCAAATTTGATTGTGTATAGGTTTGTTGATATAAACTCCATTTGTTTATGTAAATGTATGAATAAAATCAAATTTGATTTTG
The DNA here is from genome assembly GCA_034093135.1 of Erigeron breviscapus. Taxonomy (NCBI): domain Eukaryota; kingdom Viridiplantae; phylum Streptophyta; class Magnoliopsida; order Asterales; family Asteraceae; genus Erigeron; species Erigeron breviscapus. The sequence goes on along the minus strand of CM067168.1, from coordinate 9,397,039 downwards.
TATAGCTTTTTGAAAATGTACGTATACAATCAAATTTGATTGTGTATAGGTTTGTTGATATAAACTCCATTTGTTTGTGTAAATGTATGAATAAAATCAAATTTGATTTTGTATAGCTTTTTGATATAAAAGAAGAATAGGCACATTTAGGGTGATTCATCCTAAGTTGATATGCAGTTTATATGTGTGTTTATAATGTGAGTTGTGCCTTAATGTTTTGTCAATAAAGTAGAAGTGTTTTAAATGGACAAAGCTTTATAACTTTAGTGTTATCTTACTTAGCTAATTCGTTAGCTAACACTTGTTTCTCGAAATGTGGTTCCCTCAGGTTTAGCTTGAAGGATAGATGAGGCATGAAGGGCGAGGAGTGGGTAGATAGCATGCTGATGGCTTTAGCTACCCTTAGATGCTACACCTCATTAGACATCATGTGCATTCTGATATTATGCAGAATTTATGTAGTACTATGTTGATGGTTGTTTTATGTTGGGAAACCGTTGGGTTTTCATTTAGACTTATTTTATGGTATGACATGTAACACCAATAAATGCAGAAACCGAACAGTTTTTATCGGTTTTGAACTTTTAAAGTTTTCTTCCGCATCTTTTAACACCGTTAGGTGAAAGTTTTTGAAAACCCATGTTTTTAAATGTCGGGTGTTACAAGTTGGTATCAGAGAAATGGTTTAAGTGAACCAAGATTCGACTTTGACCGTAGGATTTTGGACTTAAACCGATGTAGGATAAGTTAGGCTTATGCAGGTGTGCCTAGCTTTGAGATGAAGTACTATAGGACGGGTTGGGGAGTGAGTGAGAGTGTAAATTTAAGGCTTGAATATTATGCGTGATAATGTAGCTAAATGAAGTATGGCCTTGATAAATGTAGTCTCACTTTAACTCTTGCTAACCGTCATCGTTGCCTTGTAGAGATAATGGCAAATACTAGAGCTAGTAGCCAGAGAGGAGGAGGAAATGGTGGTGGTGTTCCTCTTAATGGGAATGGGGCTAGAGATGGAGTTAACCAAAGGCCTCCGCGAAGGCCACTCCCGGGTGCACAGCCCACAAGGTCGAAAATTGATAGGGCAAACCCGGTGATTGAACAAGTTCCCAATCAAGCAGAATTACATGAAGAGTTGAGAGCTATCCGAGCTCTTCTGATGAGAAATGAAGAGGAGTTAGCACAATTGAGGGCAGAAAGAGATGCTGAAAGGAATGGGAGTGAACAAAGGGGTGAGCATTCGGATGGGAATTACTCTAATCCCTCCCAAGGTGCTAAACCATCAATGGCGAGATCACAACATACTCATGAGAATGTTGTTGCAGCAGTAGGTGTTAATGGGGTGAATGGTGGTGGACCTAGAGTTGTGAATGCGCCTCGCATTAGCAACTTTAAATATGAGAGCTTTCAGAAATGTGGTGCCAAGGAGTTTGATGGTACCCAAAATGCAGTGGGTGCTATGGAGTGGATTGAAGATATTGAGGTAGTATTTGCATCTTGTTACTGTCCTGATGATATGAAGGTTTTGTGTGCTAGTAGGATGCTGAAGAAGAATGCCCGTAACTGGTGGAGGGCTACTACCGTTTCCATGACCCCTGAGGTACTTGCTGTGATGCCTTGGGGTACATTTAAGGAGAAGTTTCTAGAGGAGTATGTGGGAACCCGAGAGTTGCGACTTATTGAGAAGGAGTTTAGATCTTTGGTCGCCAAACCTGGTGCAATTACGGAGTATGCACATTCTTTTATGGAGAAGCTTAAGTTTGTGGGGCATTTGGTTCGCAGGGCTGAAGATCAGGTTGAAGCTTATTGTGATGGTCTCCCAGCCAACTATCGAGGTTTGTGTAGGCAACATGTGACATTGTCGGCGGCGATAAAGGAGTCCAAGAGGTTGGACGACGACTTCAAAACTGAAAGAGTAGTTGAGAAAGTTGATGACAAGAAGTCGGGTTTCAAAAGAAGATCTAATTGGTCTTCGAATGCAAACAATCATAATAAGAAGTTTCGGGGAAGTTTTAATTCAAGTGGGGACAAGGATAAGAAGAAGAGTGGTACGTGGTGTGCCTTTTGCAAGACTTCTCATGACGGTCAATGTACGGATAAGACAAGGAGGTGTCACAAATGTGGTATGTTGGGACATCTTGCAACTGAATGTAAGGACAAGGCTCGTTGCTACAAGTGTAAAGAAACGGGTCATCTTATTGCCGATTGCCCACAAATGAAGAATGACGGGAAGAAAGCAGCCACTTCAGCAACTAAGGTTCGAGCCCTACAGATGACAGTGGATGATGCAAAGAGCAACGATGAGGTAGTAAGTGGTACTTTTCTTGTTAATTCAAAACCTGCCTCTGTTCTATTTGATTCTGGTGCAAATAGGTCATTTGTGTCTACTTTATTTGCTCTTAAGCTAGAAAGAGTCACTACCCCTTTAGTGTAACATTCGTGAAATTTGACTAGATTTGACTCATAAATTTAATGTAAATGATTTTCGAGAAAGCATATGCTAAAGCATATTCTAAGGCATATTCCAAAGCATATGCTAAAGCATATTCTAAGGCATATTCCAAAGCATATGCTAAAGCATATTCTAAGGCATATTCCAAAGCATATGCTAAAGCATATTCTAAGGCATATTCCAAAGCATATGCTAAAGCATATTCTAAGGCATATTCCAAAGCATATGCTAAAGCATATTCTAAGGCATATTCCAAAGCATATGCTAAAGCATATTCTAAGGCATATTCCAAAGCATATGCTAAAGCATATTCTAAGGCATATTCCAAAGCATATGCTAAAGCATATTCTAAGGCATATTCCAAAGCATATGCTAAAGCATATTCTAAGGCATATTCCAAAGCATATGCTAAAGCATATTCTAAGGCATATTCCAAAGCATATGCTAAAGCATATTCTAAGGCATATTCCAAAGCATATGCTAAAGCATATTCTAAGGCATATTCCAAAGCATATGCTAAAGCATATTCTAAGGCATATTCCAAAGCATATGCTAAAGCATATTCTAAGGCATATTCCAAAGCATATGCTAAAGCATATTCTAAGGCATATTCCAAAGCATATGCTAAAGCATATTCTAAGGCATATTCCAAAGCATATGCTAAAGCATATTCTAAGGCATATTCCAAAGCATATGCTAAAGCATATTCTAAGGCATATTCCAAAGCATATGCTAAAGCATATTCTAAGGCATATTCCAAAGCATATGCTAAAGCATATTCTAAGGCATATTCCAAAGCATATGCTAAAGCATATTCTAAGGCATATTCCAAAGCATATGCTAAAGCATATTCTAAGGCATATTCCAAAGCATATGCTAAAGCATATTCTAAGGCATATTCCAAAGCATATGCTAAAGCATATTCTAAGGCATATTCCAAAGCATATGCTAAAGCATATTCTAAGGCATATTCCAAAGCATATGCTAAAGCATATTCTAAGGCATATTCCAAAGCATATGCTAAAGCATATTCTAAGGCATATTCCAAAGCATATGCTAAAGCATATTCTAAGGCATATTCCAAAGCATATGCTAAAGCATATTCTAAGGCATATTCCAAAGCATATGCTAAAGCATATTCTAAGGCATATTCCAAAGCATATGCTAAAGCATATTCTAAGGCATATTCCAAAGCATATGCTAAAGCATATTCTAAGGCATATTCCAAAGCATATGCTAAAGCATATTCTAAGGCATATTCCAAAGCATATGCTAAAGCATATTCTAAGGCATATTCCAAAGCATATGCTAAAGCATATTCTAAGGCATATTCCAAAGCATATGCTAAAGCATATTCTAAGGCATATTCCAAAGCATATGCTAAAGCATATTCTAAGGCATATTCCAAAGCATATGCTAAAGCATATTCTAAGGCATATTCCAAAGCATATGCTAAAGCATATTCTAAGGCATATTCCAAAGCATATGCTAAAGCATATTCTAAGGCATATTCCAAAGCATATGCTAAAGCATATTCTAAGGCATATTCCAAAGCATATGCTAAAGCATATTCTAAGGCATATTCCAAAGCATATGCTAAAGCATATTCTAAGGCATATTCCAAAGCATATGCTAAAGCATATTCTAAGGCATATTCCAAAGCATATGCTAAAGCATATTCTAAGGCATATTCCAAAGCATATGCTAAAGCATATTCTAAAATTATTTTATATAAATAGCCACCTTAGTTTAACCATAAAACTCACACCATTATATATTCACTTCTAAAAATCTCTCTTTTTCTCTAATAAAGAAATTAACTTATAACAATAATCATCTTCAAAGAATCAAGAATTCAAGGTTTTAATTGGTTCAAAGTGTTCATCCTCTCTATTTACTCCAAATTCGAATTTATGCATCAAAAGACTTTTGGTAAGTTAAACTCATTCCATAATCATCATTTTATGTTCATTAACTTGTTTCTAGTTGATTTCAAGTATATTCGGGTCACGAATCGGGTCAAAATGCAATTAAAGTCTTAGAAATGGGTCAAATGATTTGAGCATGATTTTGATGTTTTAAGATAAAACTAGTTGATGGGTTATGTTTATGTGGTGAATTCATATCTAGTATAAGTTCAAACATAAGTATTTTAGCTTCCTTAATCGATTTCTAGGCTAAAAATGAGTTTTGGAGGCTGTTTGGTTCGTATTTGGGTTGATGAATTATGCAGAACTGAAAACTGAAGTGTAACGGCCGTTACTATATGTAACGCCCGTTACTTTTGTAACACCCGTTAGGGACTGATTTTGACAACATTTTCAAACGTCAATAACTTTTGACCGTAAGTCCGTTTTCGATGATTCAAGCGGCCACGGAAGCGTAATTGAGTCTATTTTCCAATGGTAGAGGCCTCTGAGTCCAGAACATAGTTCTAATGTTTCAAAAGTTTTGATAAAGCAACAGTGGTCAAGTTTCGACTAGTCATTGTGAAACAAAATGTAACGATTCCACTTCGGTTGGATCAAAGCCTTATAAAATGGAAGTCGCACCGTTAGCGCATTGTTTACGATGTAAGTCGCACCGTTAGCGCATTGTTTACGATGTAAGTCGCACCGTTAGCGCATTGTTTACGATGTAAGTCGCACCGTTAGCGCATTGTTTACGATGTAAGTCGCACCGTTAGCGCATTGTTTACGATGTAAGTCGCACCGTTAGCGCATTGTTTACGATGTAAGTCGCACCGTTAGCGCATTGTTTACGATGTAAGTCGCACCGTTAGCGCATTGTTTACGATGTAAGTCGCACCGTTAGCGCATTGTTTACGATGTAAGTCGCACCGTTAGCGCATTGTTTACGATGTAAGTCGCACCGTTAGCGCATTGTTTACGATGTAAGTCGCACCGTTAGCGCATTGTTTACGATGTAAGTCGCACCGTTAGCGCATTGTTTACGATGTAAGTCGCACCGTTAGCGCATTGTTTACGATGTAAGTCGCACCGTTAGCGCATTGTTTACGATGTAAGTCGCACCGTTAGCGCATTGTTTACGATGTAAGTCGCACCGTTAGCGCATTGTTTACGATGTAAGTCGCACCGTTAGCGCATTGTTTACGATGTAAGTCGCACCGTTAGCGCATTGTTTACGATGTAAGTCGCACCGTTAGCGCATTGTTTACGATGTAAGTCGCACCGTTAGCGCATTGTTTACGATGTAAGTCGCACCGTTAGCGCATTGTTTACGATGTAAGTCGCACCGTTAGCGCATTGTTTACGATGTAAGTCGCACCGTTAGCGCATTGTTTACGATGTAAGTCGCACCGTTAGCGCATTGTTTACGATGTAAGTCGCACCGTTAGCGCATTGTTTACGATGTAAGTCGCACCGTTAGCGCATTGTTTACGATGTAAGTCGCACCGTTAGCGCATTGTTTACGATGTAAGTCGCACCGTTAGCGCATTGTTTACGATGTAAGTCGCACCGTTAGCGCATTGTTTACGATGTAAGTCGCACCGTTAGCGCATTGTTTACGATGTAAGTCGCACCGTTAGCGCATTGTTTACGATGTAAGTCGCACCGTTAGCGCATTGTTTACGATGTAAGTCGCACCGTTAGCGCATTGTTTACGATGTAAGTCGCACCGTTAGCGCATTGTTTACGATGTAAGTCGCACCGTTAGCGCATTGTTTACGATGTAAGTCGCACCGTTAGCGCATTGTTTACGATGTAAGTCGCACCGTTAGCGCATTGTTTACGATGTAAGTCGCACCGTTAGCGCATTGTTTACGATGTAAGTCGCACCGTTAGCGCATTGTTTACGATGTAAGTCGCACCGTTAGCGCATTGTTTACGATGTAAGTCGCACCGTTAGCGCATTGTTTACGATGTAAGTCGCACCGTTAGCGCATTGTTTACGATGTAAGTCGCACCGTTAGCGCATTGTTTACGATGTAAGTCGCACCGTTAGCGCATTGTTTACGATGTAAGTCGCACCGTTAGCGCATTGTTTACGATGTAAGTCGCACCGTTAGCGCATTGTTTACGATGTAAGTCGCACCGTTAGCGCATTGTTTACGATGTAAGTCGCACCGTTAGCGCATTGTTTACGATGTAAGTCGCACCGTTAGCGCATTGTTTACGATGTAAGTCGCACCGTTAGCGCATTGTTTACGATGTAAGTCGCACCGTTAGCGCATTGTTTACGATGTAAGTCGCACCGTTAGCGCATTGTTTACGATGTAAGTCGCACCGTTAGCGCATTGTTTACGATGTAAGTCGCACCGTTAGCGCATTGTTTACGATGTAAGTCGCACCGTTAGCGCATTGTTTACGATGTAAGTCGCACCGTTAGCGCATTGTTTACGATGTAAGTCGCACCGTTAGCGCATTGTTTACGATGTAAGTCGCACCGTTAGCGCATTGTTTACGATGTAAGTCGCACCGTTAGCGCATTGTTTACGATGTAAGTCGCACCGTTAGCGCATTGTTTACGATGTAAGTCGCACCGTTAGCGCATTGTTTACGATGTAAGTCGCACCGTTAGCGCATTGTTTACGATGTAAGTCGCACCGTTAGCGCATTGTTTACGATGTAAGTCGCACCGTTAGCGCATTGTTTACGATGTAAGTCGCACCGTTAGCGCATTGTTTACGATGTAAGTCGCACCGTTAGCGCATTGTTTACGATGTAAGTCGCACCGTTAGCGCATTGTTTACGATGTAAGTCGCACCGTTAGCGCATTGTTTACGATGTAAGTCGCACCGTTAGCGCATTGTTTACGATGTAAGTCGCACCGTTAGCGCATTGTTTACGATGTAAGTCGCACCGTTAGCGCATTGTTTACGATGTAAGTCGCACCGTTAGCGCATTGTTTACGATGTAAGTCGCACCGTTAGCGCATTGTTTACGATGTAAGTCGCACCGTTAGCGCATTGTTTACGATGTAAGTCGCACCGTTAGCGCATTGTTTACGATGTAAGTCGCACCGTTAGCGCATTGTTTACGATGTAAGTCGCACCGTTAGCGCATTGTTTACGATGTAAGTCGCACCGTTAGCGCATTGTTTACGATGTAAGTCGCACCGTTAGCGCATTGTTTACGATGTAAGTCGCACCGTTAGCGCATTATTCATTATATAAGTCGCACCGTTAGCGCATTGTTTACGATGTAAGTCGCACCGTTAGCGCATTGTTTACGATGTAAGTCGCACCGTTAGCGCATTGTTTACGATGTAAGTCGCACCGTTAGCGCATTGTTTACGATGTAAGTCGCACCGTTAGCGCATTGTTTACGATGTAAGTCGCACCGTTAGCGCATTGTTTACGATGTAAGTCGCACCGTTAGCGCATTGTTTACGATGTAAGTCGCACCGTTAGCGCATTGTTTACGATGTAAGTCGCACCGTTAGCGCATTGTTTACGATGTAAGTCGCACCGTTAGCGCATTGTTTACGATGTAAGTCGCACCGTTAGCGCATTGTTTACGATGTAAGTCGCACCGTTAGCGCATTGTTTACGATGTAAGTCGCACCGTTAGCGCATTGTTTACGATGTAAGTCGCACCGTTAGCGCATTGTTTACGATGTAAGTCGCACCGTTAGCGCATTGTTTACGATGTAAGTCGCACCGTTAGCGCATTGTTTACGATGTAAGTCGCACCGTTAGCGCATTGTTTACGATGTAAGTCGCACCGTTAGCGCATTGTTTACGATGTAAGTCGCACCGTTAGCGCATTGTTTACGATGTAAGTCGCACCGTTAGCGCATTGTTTACGATGTAAGTCGCACCGTTAGCGCATTGTTAATTATTAACTATGTAAGCCGCATCGTTGTTGATCGTTATTGATTGTTATGGAACATTGTTGAACGTTATATGGAATCGTTATTATTGAATGTTGACTTGTATTGAATTGTGACAATGTGAAACCTTATAGGTTATCCTTGGATGTGATTAGTTCTCCTAATCCTCACTTATTGTTAACGGTTGTTATCCGACACGGTTATTCCTTGTTACTTGTCCGTACGAACTCACCAACTTTATGTTGACGTTCTTTAGTACACTTTTCAGGTAATCAAGTTAATCAGAGACAAAATGGATGATTGCATGCTTACTTGCTAGGATTGGACTAGCTTTGGACTTTCTGGATCCATGATCCTTACTTCCCTTTTATGGGTTACTTTTAGGATCAACTACTATCGATTGAATTGCCTTTTATTATTGATTGAACATGTATTTCGATGAATGTTAATGATTGTATACGTTTGTACAAGTTTAAGGATTGTTTCAATCCTATGTTTTCATATAGTTTGACTCTACATAATTTCCATGTCGTGCTGTGCTAAGTGATACCCCATGATTCCGCCATGTTGGGGTGTTACAGAATGGTATCAGAGCCGTGGTTGTAGAGAATTAGGTGGATTGACCTAGTCTATAGCCATTGCACCTACATTTCATATTAGCATGCATGATAGGAAATTTTGTGTGCAACGTGAACTGTATGATGCATAAAAATGGTTTAAACGGAGTTCGTAGGTTACTTATGATTTGATGACTTGATTGTTATATGACAACTTAATGGACGTATATGATAGTGTCGGGATACACCGTGAATTATGGAATTATTGTGATAAACGTTGATGTGTGTGGAATCTTGGATGCATTTATTATTTGTCCCCCAGCAAAATGAAATGATGGCATTAATGAAGTATAACATTCGATAACCCTAGAGGCGCCTGATCAACAAATCTATGGTTATCCTATGTAATATAAAGTTAATGATCTCATGGATTGCGCCTCGTGGATAAAGTATAGTAGTTAACCCGATATGTTTAATGAGTGTTGGTTAGGTGGAGGGTTAGCCGCTGGTACACCCTGTATACATACCCGACCAATACTTAGAGAACATATCGGTACCGAGTTTTGACATCTATTCAATATATTAACGGTGTGGAGGGTTAGCCGATGGTACACCCTGTATACAAACACTTTGAAATGATGGCATTAATGGAGTATAACATTCGATAACCCTAGAGGCGCCTGATCAACAAATCTATGGTTATCCTATGTCATATAAAGTTAATGATCTCATGGATTGCGCCCGTGGATAAAGTATAGTAGTTAACCCGATATGTTTAATGAGTGTTGGTTAGGTGGAGGGTTAGCCGCTGGTACACCCTGTATACATACCCGACCAATACTTAGAGAACATATCGGTACCGAGTTTTGACATCCATTCAATATATTAACGGTGTGGAGGGTTAGCCGCTGGTACACCCTGTATACAAACACTTTTAATGTGTCGAATGTTGAAGTTAAAATTCGGACTATGCTTTACCCACCTTGTTATGACTTGACCCTTTTATTTATATAGTGTTGAATGTTTTTGTGATTGTATTGTTGATTGTAAATTGTACGATTGCTGAAGCCTTAGATTATTGCCATGATAATATCCCTGTAGAGATAACTATATTCATGCAATGATTTATAAGGACTTGATGTGGAAATTGTGTATTACTTGAAGGTCAATTTTGATATTCAAGTGTGAATTGTGTGGACTTGAATTTTATGTTAATAATGGTAGTACAGGCATAGGGTATTTTGAACGGGTTGGTAATGAGATGGGCTGGCCAATGGTATGCCTTATATTATAAGCATTACCGGATGGCCCATGTCTAAGCTATATTACTTATAATTGTCTACAATTATCAGTCATTGTTGGAATAACAGTATGAGAATAAGATCTAGAATACATGCTTATTAAGGTCTTAGATACTTATAATCTATAATTGTAGACCATGATTTATTATGAACTATAGACTAAGTTCAAACTTATAGTTACGATTGACTGATAGAATGAGCTAAGATTTTTGGAGACTATAATGTTCAATTAAAGTGAGATACTATGAAATATTAGGAGACCTAGTGTGTTAAGAGGCATTTTTACGAACATGAAGTTTGAGTTGGTAATTTAATGAATGTGTTCAAAGAAATGACTAGAATAAGAGCAAACAGGATGATCGTAGGAGGTTATAACTATAAGCACGAATAAAGTTCTGTAGATTTCATTCTTAAATGATCTTGTACTTTAAGGTGAGAATACATGATTTTACTGTGAGGTACTATTCGCTTATATAACGTAAGCAATGATGTCAGATGACAATAATTGTCGAAATGGCCGACAAGAATAACTCCTCGCCAATAAAGCCAATAATGTAGCGTTATTATATCTATATCTAGAATTGAATGAAATAAAGTTGAATAACTTTATCAGAATAACTTAACGAGACCAATAATAGGGTACTGATTATGAACAGGAGTAGAGCGGGTAATTGGAATGCGATAACTTTGGTATGAATATATATTACACAATCTATATATATAACTCGCAATAGTAATTGGATGCAATAAAGAAATAAAAAATAAAAATGGTGAAATCGGCCGTCCCCGGGATCGAACCTGGGTCTAGGCCACACCCTTTCGCGCATTTAGCCAACCGCGCTAAATGCCTAGTATTGTGAAAGTTCTCTTATGATTAAATATAAGCATATGTACAACAAATTCCTTAATTCACGCATATATTGTAAATTCATATGAATTTTCTTTCCTAAACAAAATTTCTCGAGGAAGGGAAAACAAATGAGAAGATTTAACTACAAGCTGTTTAAGTAATTAAACTTGGAGAAGTTGAACGGAAGAGATGTAGGAGTGTTCTCTAAAATAGAGAATATTGAAGCAGTCATTTCCACTAATGAGCATGAAGTCGATTATTAAGTTAAAAATGTTGCTAGAACTTTTAACTGGGGAATAGTTTGAGTAAGTGTCGTGAGAGAATCGTCGTGCATATGAAGAAAAAAAAAATTGTTATAATTTATAAAATTGAATAAAATATAAACTTGAACAAAAGTAGGAATTTTATTTGATCGAACATAGCAAGCCAATATTACAAACATTAATAATACATTCGTTCTCAATTGGAACATACACTGGACTAAGTGGCTCGGTGTGGCTTGGCTAACTCTTGCTCAATCTGCCTTAAGAAGTTGGTATTACTGGGATCCTTGGAACAAATCTTCCAAATGTTTGTTAAGAAATGAGTAGAAGCCTTATCGATCTCGCTTAAACGAAAGAACTTCTCATCCCCATCCTCTGAAGTATAGAAGATCCCAGCAGGCCTACTTAAGACCCTTCCTTCCACAAACACTATGCCCTTTGGAAGCTGAAGATTTAACAAGGCATCATCGTCAGCTGGTGGAAGCATATCAGGAGCGGATGATGAGGCGCCAACAGTTCTTAGTCTTTTCATGGGTCTTTGAGAAAGTAGAGGAGTGCTACTTTCGTCGCCTCTAAGAGTAGTGTCTTCTTCTCCCATAGTTTCCTGTAGATATTTCCTTAGACTTACTTCACCTTTAGCCATTTTGGCATACCACTCAGCTTCTCTTTTACTAGCAAGTTCTAATATGTTGACATGTTGACTTGCTGGTGTTTGCACCTCAAAACCTGTTTCTCCTGCTTTTGCAAGCAGTAGTTCCTTAGCTAACTTCAGAGAAGCCTCTTCCTCCATCGCTTGTATTTTTTTGACGTTCTATAATCTCTTTGAGGATCACGTCTTGAGAACTGCTTCGGAGTGTTTCAAAATTTTCATGAAATATAACAGGAGAAGGTGATGACATAGGCCCCTTTCCCTTGAAAACAGTTGAGTCAACTGTTGCTTCAACTTTTTCAGATTGTGAGAAATCAGCAAGTTGATACAACAACCCTTTAATTTCTCTAATTTCTGCTTCAAGTTTTGTTTGTTTATCGATAGACTTTCTCAATAGTGCTCTATCAGCTGCTAGGAGAAAAGGAGTGATATAGTGTATTTGGTCAATTTGGAAAGTAAGAGACTTAAACGAGGTGGTTTGTTCAGTAGCAAGTGATACTATAGTACTGTTAAGTTGTTCAATTTGCGTTGACAAAAGCTCGATTGAATGTTCAAGTGCAATAAATGTGTGAGTGGCCATGGCTTAGTTGAGAAAGAACGATGGTTGATTTGGATGTGTGGAAATATAGTTTCACACAAAGGAAAATATAAAAGAGAGAAGAAAATTTCAGAATGCCTATTATCTTTAAAAGTGCCTTTCTTATATAGAGAATGAAAGACGAAGTGTGACCTTGGAAAACGGACAGGTGTCCATAAACTACAGAAATTTTAATCATTGCTACTGTAATTAGTAACTACCGAATTATATATATTTTTTTAAGATAAAATTTCTAAACTTTATCATCCCTTTAACCAAGGTTGAAAGGAGCTGAACAGTTTACTCAAAAGCGTATGCTATGTCGAGAAAATCCTCAACTAAATTAATAGCTTAATGAATAGACCGTCTTCCACACATCACTATTTTTCTTCACTGCTTCTTTTTCGAGAACCATATCAATTGCTAATTCATCTTTTTGAACCCTATGTGACCAATTTATACCCATCGCCCACATCGTTATTGGCCTTTTTTATGGGATTTTGGACCAGTATATCACTGCGACGCAGTGGGCAAGTTTGCCTTCACTGCGCCGCAGTCATCCATATGGCAAGTGGACATCGAGACCAGTAAGAATGGACTGCGACGCAGTGGGGGTGATCATGGCCCACTGCGCCGCAGTCATCCATATGGCAAGTGGACATCGAGACCAGTAAGAATGGACTGTGACGCAGTGGGCAAGTTTGCCTTCACTGCGCCGCAGTCATCCATATGGCAAGTGGACATCGAGACCAGTAAGAATGGACTGCGACGCAGTGGGAGGTGCATGTGCCCACTGCGCCGCAGTCAGCTTTGTCATAGGAGCATTTTGGACCAGTGTATATGCACTGCGACGCAGTGGGCAAGTTTGCCTTCACTGCGCCGCAGTCATCCATATGGCAAGTGGACATCGAGACCAGTAAGAATGGACTGCGACGCAGTGGGAGGTGCATGTGCCCACTGCGCCGCAGTCAGCTTTGTCATAGGAGCATTTTGGACCAGTGTATATGCACTGCGACGCAGTGGGCAAGTTTGCCTTCACTGCGCCGCAGTCATCCATATGGCAAGTGGACATCGAGACCAGTAAGAATGGACTGCGACGCAGTGGGCAAGTTTGCCTTCACTGCGCCGCAGTCATCCATATGGCAAGTGGACATCGAGACCAGTAAGAATGGACTGCGACGCAGTGGGCAAGTTTGCCTTCACTGCGCCGCAGTCATCCATATGGCAAGTGGACATCGAGACCAGTAAGAATGGACTGCGACGCAGTGGGCAAGTTTGCCTTCACTGCGCCGCAGTCATCCATATGGCAAGTGGACATCGAGACCAGTAAGAATGGACTGCGACGCAGTGGGCAAGTTTGCCTTCACTGCGCCGCAGTCATCCATATGGCAAGTGGACATCGAGACCAGTAAGAATGGACTGCGACGCAGTGGGGGTGCATGTGCCCACTGCGCCGCAGTCAGCTTTGTCATAGGAGCATTTTGGACCAGTGTATATGCACTGCGACGCAGTGGGGGCATTACACGCCCACTGCGCCGCAGTCATCCATATGGCAAGTGGACATCGAGACCAGTAAGAATGGACTGCGACGCAGTGGGCAAGTTTGCCTTCACTGCGCCGCAGTCATCCATATGGCAAGTGGACATCGAGACCAGTAAGAATGGACTGCGACGCAGTGGGCAAGTTTGCCTTCACTGCGCCGCAGTCATCCATATGGCAAGTGGACATCGAGACCAGTAAGAATGGACTGCGACGCAGTGGGAGGTGCATGTGCCCACTGCGCCGCAGTCAGCTTTGTCATAGGAGCATTTTGGACCAGTGTATATGCACTGCGACGCAGTGGGAGGTGCATGTGCCCACTGCGCCGCAGTCAGCTTTGTCATAGGAGCATTTTGGACCAGTGTATATGCACTGCGACGCAGTGGGCAAGTTTGCCTTCACTGCGCCGCAGTCATCCATATGGCAAGTGGACATCGAGACCAGTAAGAATGGACTGCGACGCAGTGGGCAAGTTTGCCTTCACTGCGCCGCAGTCATCCATATGGCAAGTGGACATCGAGACCAGTAAGAATGGACTGCGACGCAGTGGGCAAGTTTGCCTTCACTGCGCCGCAGTCATCCATATGGCAAGTGGACATCGAGACCAGTAAGAATGGACTGCGACGCAGTGGGCAAGTTTGCCTTCACTGCGCCGCAGTCATCCATATGGCAAGTGGACATCGAGACCAGTAAGAATGGACTGCGACGCAGTGGGAGGTGCATGTGCCCACTGCGCCGCAGTCAGCTTTGTCATAGGAGCATTTTGGACCAGTGTATATGCACTGCGACGCAGTGGGGGCATTACACGCCCACTGCGCCGCAGTGAGGGGTCGGCACTGAAGGGTTTTTGGTCAGTTTTTGCATCAGACATCAGGGGGTATAAATAGTTTTCACAACCTAATTACCAAATTATCAAATACTCTTTCTAGGAGCTGCACTACAGGGAAATACTTCAAGGATCAAATCAAGATTACATCTTCTTCCGATTCATTGGAGATTCACGTGCACCCATCTAGATCGTATCTAGATTATTGTCTTGCAATTTCTATTTTCTCAAACAATTGGTAAATCATGTTCTTCTTTGATTTTAATTGTAATTTCATTTTAATCATGAGTGGCTAGTCTTTCAATTGTCCACCTTGATGAAACTAGACGAATGATGTGATTGCTATATGTTTTAATTCAAAGAGTTGATTTCAATTATCGTTGTGTCGAGATCTTGATGATTTAATTCCTTTATTTGTATTAATTTGATATTGGTGGCATGTGTGTTCTTCGTTAGTGGTACTAGTCGAATGCATATGTGATTTTCAAGGTCGCTGGTACCGGCTTGGGTAATTAATCTAGCAACTTAGGTGTTTGGGTGATTTGTGAGCGGTTGGTGGTACCGGCTTGGGTAATTAATCTAGCAACTTAGGTGTTTGGGTGATTTGTGAGCGGTTGGTGGTACCGGCTTGGGTAATTAATCTAGCAACTTAGGTGTTTGGGTGATTTGTGAGCGGTTGGTGGTACCGGCTTGGGTAATTAATCTAGCAACTTAGGTGTTTGGGTGATTTGTGAGCGGTTGGTGGTACCGGCTTGGGTAATTAACCTAGCAACTTAGGTGTTTGGGTGATTTGTGAGCGGTTGGTGGTACCGGCTTGGGTAATTAATCTAGCAACTTAGGTGTTTGGGTGATTTGTGAGCGGTTGGTGGTACCGGCTTGGGTAATTAATCTAGCAACTTAGGTGTTTGGGTGATTTGTGAGCGGTTGGTGGTACCGGCTTGGGTAATTAATCTAGCAACTTAGGTGTTTGGGTGATTTGTGAGCGGTTGGTGGTACCGGCTTGGGTAATTAATCTAGCAACTTAGGTGTTTGGGTGATTTGTGAGCGGTTGGTGGTACCGGCTTGGGTAATTAATCTAGCAACTTAGGTGTTTGGGTGATTTGTGAGCGGTTGGTGGTACCGGCTTGGGTAATTAATCTAGCAACTTAGGTGTTTGGGTGATTTGTGAGCGGTTGGTGGTACCGGCTTGGGTAATTAATCTAGCAACTTAGGTGTTTGGGTGATTTGTGAGCGGTTGGTGGTACCGGCTTGGGTAATTAATCTAGCAACTTAGGTGTTTGGGTGATTTGTGAGCGGTTGGTGGTACCGGCTTGGGTAATTAATCTAGCAACTTAGGTGTTTGGGTGATTTGTGAGCGGTTGGTGGTACCGGCTTGGGTAATTAATCTAGCAACTTAGGTGTTTGGGTGATTTGTGAGCGGTTGGTGGTACCGGCTTGGGTAATTAATCTAGCAACTTAGGTGTTTGGGTGATTTGTTGAGAAACGGTTGGTGGTACCACGTTTTAATTCACATAGGCACGATTGGTAATGTGTTAATCAAGCAAACTAATTGTTGGTAAGATTGTCTAGGCTTGGTGGTACCGGCTTGGGTAATTAGTCTAGCAACTTAGGTGTTTGGGTGATTTGTGAGCGGTTGGTGGTACCACGCGAGCATATTATCCTTTCACGATTATCTTGTCAACTCTTTATGAATTCGTTCTTAATTGAAAGCAATCATGTTTGAAGTCTAGCTAAGTCAAGGTGGATGATTTTTACCATTATTGTTTGAAGTTTACCTTTACTTTATGCGTTTTGTCTTTAAAAGTTATTGAGAGAATCAAAGCAACATCCTTTTCCAAACCATTTTACTAAACAATTGATTCAAACCAATCCCCGTGAACGAACCTGGACTTACTTTTTAACTATATTGCATACGATCGGGTCCACTGCCCGATAGTGTGTAGTAGTGAGTTTTTAGGTATTTCTAGTTTATAATTTTTAAACTCGATTTAGCACATCAAGTTTTTGGCGCCGCTGCCGGGGATTGTGTGCCGTTTTAGTTGTAAATTTAGTGGTTTGATCCTTCCTCACGCGTGAGGAAGTTATTTGCTTTAATAGTTTAGTTTTTCTTTTCTTATCTTATCACAGGTGCAGTTGACGTGTTTGGTTAGTTGTGTTTTGCAGGTCTACTACTTGGTTGATGAACTTGAGGTCTTCTGGTTTACCACTTAATAGCCCTTTGAGAACACCAACAAGACGTAGGTTTAACTACACAACACCAACACCATTCTCACCTATTGCTAGACCCACTCCTGATTCAGACGAGGAGGGATTCTATTTGGAAGAATTTTTCAATCTTGAAGTTAAGTTAGAGGAGACAATGGGAGACGAAGAAAGGGACCCGAATGATATACGGTATGGCGAGAGGGTTCGCACTATTCCTGCCAACCGTGGTAGCCCTATAAGACCTCCAGCCATTGGTCATGATTTCAATCTTAAGGGTAATCATCTGAAGAGCATTGAAGAGCAACAGTTTGACGGGAAAAGGAAATGGGATCCATATCAGCACTTAGAAAGATTTGAGAAGTTGGCACGGTTATACCAATATGGGAATAACCAAATGAATGCCGTTAAACTAGAGACATTTCCAATGTCCATTACCGGAGATGCTCTAGATTGGTTTAATGATCTCCCGGAAAACTCCATAGCAACTTGGGACCAACTAAAGCAAGCTTTCATTGGTGAGTTCTACTCACTTAGAACTCAACGGAAGTTGGAGAACTTGATTAGGTCTTTTGCCCAAGATGAAGATGAAGATGTAGTGGATGCATGGATCCGATTCAAGGAGATGTTGAGGAATTGCCCGGGCCATAACATGACTAAGGAGCAATATGTTGAGCTCTTCTTTGATGGCCTCGATAAGAAGTCTAAGAGGGAGTTAGGATATGCTTTTGGGGGTGGTTTTAACAAGATCACACCAAATGAGGGTTTTGAAATCTTGGAGTCCATGGCAAAGGATAATGCAAATATGGATGACGATAGATTTTTAAAGAATGAGAGAAGGTTGAAGAAGGGTACTAGCCAAGGTAGAGTTGCGAAAGTTGAGGCTAGTCATGATTCGGGGATGATAGGAGAGATTAGAGCGCTATCGGAGCGAATGGAAAAGGGATTTGCTATGCAAGAGAGTCGGTTTGGAGCTATTGAACGGGATGTGAAGGTAGTAGCGGATGGATGTGACCATTGTGGTGACATGCATTATTCTGATGAGTGTCCCAATCGGGGACCCGAGGATGTGAGTTACATCCAGAATCAACAACAAGGGAGCTACCAACGCAATACCGGTTTCCAAAACCGCACTTCAGGTAATCCTACTTATAACTCTTCTTTTCCTACTAACAACTCTCGTTTTTCAGGAAATAGATGGCAAAGGGATAACTTTCAGAGTCAGCCACAACATCAAACTCAACAAGGACAAGGATCTGGATCTTCTTCTTCTAATGCCGATCCAAATGCCGAGTTGAGGGAGATGATGAAACAATTGGTAAGTAATCAGGCTGAAACTAACACTAGTATTAAGATGATTCGGGATGACACGAAGGCGTTGAATGAGAGGTTGGATAGGATTGATGGCAAGGTTGAGATGAATATGAAGAATCAATGTGTCAATTTTAAGGATCTTGAGAGTAGGATGGCTGCACTTTCTAGGCCTCATGGTACTTTGCCTAGTAATACTCAACAGAATCCTAGGCCTCAGTTTAGCATGGGGCCGAATCAGGGACAAAATGTGGGGCAGAAGTACACTCCACCTCAAGCCCGTAATGAGGAAGCCAAGGCCATTACAACTCGTACAGGTAAATCTTATGACCCTCCTACTATGCCTAATGTGGTTGTTTCAGATGTTCAGGATTCAGGAGCTATTGATGAAGAAGTGGAGGAGGAGATTGAGATGGAGGAGAATCCGACCGTGAAGACTCCGGTCACTCCCCCAGAACCGGTTGTGGAACCCGAGGTTAAAGCTTATAAACCAAAAGTTCCATTTCCACAACGGTTCAGGAAGGCTAAACTAAAGGAACAATATAACAAGTTTGTTCAAATGATTTCTAATGTTCATATTAATGTTCCTTTAGTTGATTTGATACAGGGGATGCCTCATTACTCCAAGTTCATTAAGGAACTTGTGACGGATAAAAGAAAGATGGAGGAGGCAAAAGCTACTTTTCTAAATGCCGAGTGTTCTGCTATCTTGCAGAACCGCATACCGCCTAAGCTTGAAGACCCAGGGAGTTTTCTGATTACTTGCTCTATTAGAACCATTATTTGTAAGGCTTTAGCCGATTTAGGTGCTAGTATCAATTTGATGCCTTATTCGGTTTGGAGTAAGTTGGCCTTAGGAATCCTTCGCCCGACTCGCATGAGTATTAGGCTAGCCGACCACTCATTTCAGTATCCCATGGGGATTGCTGAAAATATTAGAGTCAAAGTGGGTCATATTGTTTTCTTAGTGGACTTTGTTATTCTAGAGATGGAGGAGGATGCCCAAGTACCCCTTATTCTTGGTAGACCTTTCCTAAACACCGCGGATGCTATCATCCGTGTGAAGGATAAGGAGATTTCTTTGGGAGTGGGTACTGATAGGATTGTTTTTAATGTCGAAAGGTCTATTAAGCATACTTATTCTAATGATGAGTCATGTTTCAGGGTTGATGTGATTGATGATGCTTTGGACCTAGAATTTCAGGAGTTGATGGATACCGATACGGGGGATGAGGAGATTGCTTATCTAGGAGCTGGAGAAATTTCTGATGATGCTTTGTTTGCTGAGGTTATGGCACTTAGTTTAGAGGAGACACCTCCAGTGGATGAGAGCTTTGAGAGAGTGGTTGCGGATGGAAGCTCATTGGTACCTAATTCTGTTGATGTACCACCTACAGATTTGGAGCTTAAGCCATTGCCTTCCCATTTGGAATATGCTTACTTGGCAGGTAAATCCTCTCTACCAGTGGTTATCTCGTCCTCCTTATCGAGTGACGAGAAAGGACTTCTTTTGACCGTGCTTCGAGCCCATAAGCGGGCTTTTGCTTGGAAGACTACAGACATTCCAGGTATTAGTCCTAACTTTTGTCAGCACAAAATTGATTTTATCGATGATGTTAAGCCCGTTGTCCAGCGACAAAGGAGGCTAAACCCTAATATGAAAGAAGTGGTCAAGAAAGAAGTTATTAAGTTGTTAGATGCAGGGATTATTTTCCCTATTGCTGATAGTCCTTGGGTTAGCCCAGTTCATTGTGTGCCCAAAAAGGGGGGCATGACAGTGGTTGAAAATGAAAATAATGAACTTTTGGCTACTCGGACTATAACGGGTTGGCGGGTGTGTATTGACTACCGAAAGCTTAATGACGCCACCCGAAAGGATCACTTTCCATTGCCTTTTATTGATCAGATGCTAGAGAGACTCGCAGGTAAGGAGTATTTCTGTTTTCTTGATGGGTTTTCCGGGTACTTTCAAATACCCATTGATCCAAAGGATCAAGAAAAGACCACTTTTACGTGCCCCTTTGGCACTTTTGCTTATCGGCGAATGCCGTTTGGTCTATGTAATGCCCCGGGCACCTTTCAAAGGTGCATGATTGCTATATTCCAGGACATGCTTGAAACCTCCATGGAGGTTTTCATGGATGATTTCTCGGTTTTTGGGGACTCATTTCGTACTTGCTTGCATAACTTAGATAAGATGTTGGAAAGGTGCGAGAGGGCGCAACTTGTGTTAAATTGGGAGAAATGTCACTTCATGGTGACCGAGGGTATTGTGCTTGGTCACAAAGTGTCTAAGGCCGGGATAGAGGTTGATAGGGCTAAGATTGATGTGATAGCTAAATTACCCCCGCCTTCCAATGTGAAAGGGGTAAGGAGTTTTCTTGGACATGCCGGTTTTTACCGTCGTTTCATTAAAGATTTTCTAAGATTACTCGTCCTATGACCCACTTGTTGGAGAAGGACGTCCCTTTTGTATTTGATGATGCTTGTGTAAGTGCTTTTCAGGTTCTTAAGGAGAAGTTGACCAATTCACCTATCATGGTCGGGCCGGATTGGGAATTGCCCTTTGAATTGATGTGTGATGCCAGTGATTTTGCTGTGGGAGCCGTACTTGGGCAAAGGGTTGAGAAACATTTCAAGCCCATATACTTTGCTAGCAAAACATTGAACCCCGCCCAGCAAAATTACACTACAACTGAGAAAGAGTTGCTTGCCGTGGTTTTTGCTTTTGATAAATTTAGATCATATCTTGTGTTGAGTAAGACCATAGTTTTCACGGACCATTCAGCCCTGAAGTACTTGTTTTCCAAACAAGATGCTAAACCCAGGCTTATCCGTTGGATCTTGTTGTTACAAGAATTTGATATTGAGATCAAGGATAAGAAAGGGGCTGAAAACTTGGCTGCCGACCATTTGAGTCGCTTGGAAGATCCTCACCGGGAGGAACTTCGTGATGGGGAGATCAATGATCACTTCCCTGATGAATGCTTAATGTTTATATCAAATTCTGATAATGCTCCGTGGTTTGCTGACATTGCCAATTATTTAGTTGCAGGTGAGATACCAAATGACTT
>CM067168.1:9318341-9374645 GCA_034093135.1 Erigeron breviscapus | reverse complement strand
ATGTAAGTCGCACCGTTAGCGCATTGTTAATTATTAACTATGTAAGCCGCATCGTTGTTGATCGTTATTGATTGTTATGGAACGTTGTTGAACGTTATATGGAATCGTTATTATTGAATGTTGACTTGTATTGAATTGTGATAATGTGAAACCTTATAGGTTATCCTTGGATGTGATTAGTTCTCCTAATCCTCACTTATTATTAACGGTTGTTATCCGACACGGTTATTCCTTGTTACTTGTCCCTACGAACTCACCAACTTTATGTTGATGCTCTTTAGTACACTTTTCAGGTAATCAAGTTAATCAGAGACAAAATGGATGATTGCATGCTTACTTGCTAGGATTGGACTAGCTTTGGACTTTCTGGATCCATGATCCTTACTTCCCTTTTATGGGTTACTTTTAGGATCAACTACTATCGATTGAATTGCCTTTTATTATTGATTGAACATGTATTTCGATGAATGTTAATGATTGTATACGTTTGTACAAGTTTAAGGATTGTTTCAATCCTATGTTTTCATATAGTTTGACTCTACATAATTTCCATGTCGTGCTGTGCTAAGTGATACCCCGTGATTCCGCCATGTTGGGGTGTTACATTTAGATTGCTCGATAGAAGTAGAAATTGCTAATGGTACGATTAGTGATATACGTGTGGGTTATGATGATTGTGATATTGAGATCGAAGGTCGTTCGTTACCGGTCCAATTATTGCCTACTACTTTAGCCGGTTTTGATGTAGTGATAGGTATGGATTGGTTGTCTCGGAATGAAGCTAGCATTTTGTGTTCACAAAAGATTATTCGGTTTTCTACACCCGATGGTAAAGTTGTCACAGTTTATGGAGATAAGAAGAGAGGGGGGATAAAGATTATCAACATGATGAAGGCTCTTAAGTGCATACGAAAGAATAAGAGCCATTTCCTTGCTTATGTCATTGATGCAAGAAAGGAGAAGTCTTCTATTGCTAGTGTGGATGTAGTTTCTGATTTTCCTGACGTGTTTCCCGATGATCTTCCCGGTATTCCTCCCGATCGTGAAGTTACCTTTCAGATTGATCTTATACCCGGTGCTACACCCGTTGCAAAAGCACCATACCGATTAGCTCCTACAGAAATGAAGGAGTTAATGTCCCAACTTCAGGAGTTACTTGACAAAGGTTTCATACAACCTAGTTCCTCGCCTTGGGGAGCTCCGGTTCTTTTTGTTAAGAAGAAGGATGGATCTATGCGCATGTGCATAGACTACCGTGAGCTGAATAAGCGAACGGTTAAGAATAAATATCCTCTTCCGCGTATTGATGATCTCTTCGATCAACTTCACGGTGCTTCTTATTTTTCTAAGATAGATGTAGCAAAGACAGCTTTCCGGACTCGATATGGACATTATGAGTTCCTTGTCATGCCTTTTGGGTTGACTAATGCTCCAGCTGCGTTTATGGACTTAATGAATCGGGTATGCCGTCCCTTTCTAGATCACTTTGTGATTGTTTTTATTGATGATATTTTGATTTACTCTAAGTCTGAAGCCGAGCACCGTGAGCACTTAAAGGTCGTCCTTGAAGTGTTGAGGGAGAAGAAGTTGTATGCTAAGTTCTCTAAGTGTGAGTTTTGGCTTTGAGAAGTTCAATTTCTTGGTCATGTCATTTCTTCGGAAGGTATAAAGGTAGATCCTACAAAGATTGAAGCTGTTTCAAAGTGGGAGCAGCCAAAGACTCCCACCGAGATCAAAAGTTTTCTTGGTTTAGCTGGTTATTACCGAAGATTTATTCAGGATTTCTCCCGAATAGCTAAGCCGATGACGGAATTAACGAAGAAAGGGGTAAAGTATGAGTGGACCGAAAAACAGGAGAAGGCTTTCCAGACTTTGAAAACGAAGTTGTGTGAAGCTCCTATACTTGCCTTGCCTGAAGGTACGGATGATTTGGTTGTGTATAGTGATGCATCGATTACGGGTTTGGGTTGTGTCCTTATGCAGAGGGACAAGGTGATTGCTTATGCTTCACGCCAATTGAAGCCGCATGAGAAGAATTACCCGACCCATGATCTTGAATTAGCGGCGGTAGTATTTGCTTTGAAGTTGTGGAGACATTATCTTTATGGCACTAAGTGTACCTTGTATACCGACCATAAGAGTCTACAGTATGTGTTCAATCAGAAGGAGATGAATGTGAGACAAAGAAGATGGATGGAACTACTTAAGGATTATGATTGCGAGATCAAATACCATCCGGGTAAAGCCAATGTAGTGGCGGATGCACTAAGTAGGAAGGTGCAAAATTCTTCTTGCAAATTGATGAGTATGCAAGTTCAAGCAAAGTCAGGACTATTGGACCGTATTAAAGAAGCTCAAGTCAAGGCGTTAATGAAGGATAATATTGATAAAGAGAGTATTGGAAAGAAGAAACGCCTTGTGATGGAGACAAATAGCCGTGGGTTTAAGACATACAAGGGTCGAATTTGGGTGCCATTGCTTGGTGGTAATCGAGAATTAATCCTTGAAGAAGCTCATAGAAGTAGATATTCAGTTCATCCCGGTGTCACCAAAATGTATGCAGATTTGAAACCGATTTATTGGTGGCCGGATATCAAAGGAGAAGTAGCTCATTTTGTAGCAAGGTGTTTGACGTGTGCACGAGTGAAAACCGACCATAAAAAGCCGTATGGATTGTTACATCAATTAGAGATTCCGGAGTGGAAATGGGATCATATCACCATGGACTTTGTAACGAAGCTACCTAAAACGCCGAAAGGAAATGATATGATATGGGTGATTGTAGATAGATTGACGAAGAGTGCCCATTTTCTAGCTGCCCGACAAGATGTGCCTTTAACGAAGATGGCAAAGATATACATTGATGAAGTAGTTTCGAAACATGGAGTTCCTTTATCTATTGTTTCGGATCGAGACTCGAGATTTGTGTCAAACTTTTGGAAGGGTCTTCAACAGGAGTTGGGTAGTAGAATTAGTTTGAGTACCGCCTATCATCCTCAAACCGATGGGCAAAGTGAGAGAACTATTCAAACATTAGAGGATATGTTGAGGACGTGTGTACTAGAGTATGGTAGAGCATGGGATGAACATTTGAGGTTGATTGAGTTTGCTTACAACAATAGTCACCATGCAAGTATTGGAATGCCACCATTTGAAATGCTATATGGAAGAAGATGTAGGACTCCAAGTTGTTGGATGGAGCCCGGTGAGAAGCAGTTAACCGGTCCCGAAATCATTGAAATCACCTCTGAAAAAGTTAATGTGGCTAAAGAAGCTTTACGTGTGGCTAGAGAAAGACAGAAAACATATGCAGATAAGAAAAGGAGACCGATTGAGTTCAATGTTGGGGACTTAGTGATGCTGAAAGTCTCACCATGGAAAGGAGTCATTCGATTTGGAAAGAGGGGAAAGTTGAGTCCACGTTTCATTGGACCTTTTAAAATCTTGAAACGCATTAAGGATCTAGCATATCGGTTGGAATTGCCTCCAGAATTGGATGGAATTCACAACACCTTTCATGTATCCTACTTGAGGAAATGCTTAGCCGAGGAGTCAAGTGTGATTCCTATTGAAGATGTGAGTATTGACCCAATGAAGAGAATGGTAGATGAACCAGTGGCGATACTTGGAAGGAAGCAAAAGAAGTTACGCCGGAAAGTGATTGACCTTGTGTTGATAAAGTGGAAACATAATCATGGAGAAAGCTTAACGTGGGAAACTGAAGCAGTAATAAAGGAAAAGTATCCAGAGTTGTTCCTTTCTGATGAGATTCCGGGGACGGAATCCTCTTAAGGGGGAGGAAATTGTAACATCCCAAACTTTTTATTTAACAGTTGACTAATGTCGTTAAGTCAACATGGGGATGTCGTTAAGTCTATATTAGATTTAATGCATATATGTAGTTAAAGTGTGATTGTGTGTGAGGCTTGAAAGCCTAAACGTATAATGTAGCATATGTGTGTAAAATGTAGTTAAATGCCTATGTAGGGGTATTTAAAGAAGTATTTATGTTATATATGGTCCCTAGGGTAGTTTTTGACTAGTAATGAAGGATTAGGAAGCTTGGGGGTTAATTTTGACATATGAGGAAAACTAAAAACGGGATTAGGGAATTAGAAGGTGCCATTAGGTTATCATTTGCAGCCAATACATTCTCTAAACAAGCCCTAAGCCGCCCCATAGCATTCCTCCATCAATTGCAAGCCGAAAATCCTTCCAACGTGTGAATCGGTTGTGTTTAGCCAAGTGTTTTTGCATCCTCATTGTGATCTACAGGTAGAAAAGGTATTGTAATGTGGATTTATTATCTTTTCAATTGTATGGATCATTAAGAAGTGGTTTTAGGTCATTGGAGGATCAATCGATGTCGTATTAACGTTTGTTTTTATGATGTAAATCATATGTTGTTTAATGAAGAAGTTTATTGCATTTGATTGGTCATAAAATGAAGGATTTTGATGTATGAAGGTCATGTATTTGTTTTGGAGTCGTTTGGATCTGATTTGGGGTGTAATCATTCGAAGTTGTGCAGAATCGGGACTGGTTGCGGCGCAACTGGTTTCCAGAAAGATAAGTTGCGGCGCAACATAGTGTGTTGCGGCGCAACTGGGGGGTTGAATTGCGGCGCAACGTGTTGGTTGCGGCGCAACTGAAAAACAGAAAGTCAAGTTGCGGCGCAACGGTGTCAGTTTTTAAATGAAGTAACCTTTTGAACCTCCAATGCGTATGTTGTTGTCTTGGGTCATGTTTGTAGGCGTGTAGGTCTGAGATATGACTTTAGTAACGTGAGTATTAGCGTGTCTAATGGTCGTTTACTAAATATAGGTAGACGAGATTATTTGCTTTGCACGGTAACTTAGTTATCGGTTGACGTGCGCTCCTTTGAGGTAAGATACACTACTTTTGACACGCTGAGGGTTCCACAAGCAATGGTTTCTTGTTATAACTTCCCTAACGGTAACTTATGATAAATGTGGGCATTTCGGGTTACACGGGAGGTATTGTGGGATACGAAGTTGACCATGAGACCTAATATGCAGTCCCAAATGTAGTGAAATGAAGTATGGTGTAATGTAGCGATTGTTATGCAACCTATGTAGTATATTGCAATACATGAAACGTAGATATGACGTAGATTCTTGATGTGTGCATGCTTATGTGACTTGTTCACCTAGTTCACTAGATTTACTAGGCTGCCATGTCACTTGCACGTTTAAGGGCCCAAACAAAATGAAGGAAATGTGTGACTATGTTTAGGTTGTGTGATACCTAAACTAATAATGTGTGAAATCGAGCTCGTAAATTTATAATGCAGGGAAGTGTTAAGCTTAACCCGTACTTGCCCTAGCCCGGCGAGTGCGTGAACGTAGGTTGCTTGGGTAGCTCCTTGCAACATGGTCATTAATGTAGGGCGAGTAATACGAGGGGTCTGACCCGCCTCCATATACGGATTACTCAGGGATTGGCTTGCCATTCCTTAACGACGTACGATGAGTAGCCTTTTGGCTGATCATCTAGTCGGGTGTGATGCATGGCACACTTATATGCAGTAAACGAAGATACGTGTGATTATGTGTGATATAAAAGAAGAATAGGCACATTTAGGGTGATTCATCCTAAGTTGATATGCAGTTTATATGTGTGTTTATAATGTGAGTTGTGCCTTAATGTTTTGTCAATAAAGTAGAAGTGTTTTAAATGGACAAAGCTTTATAACTTTAGTGTTATCTTACTTAGCTAATTCGTTAGCTAACACTTGTTTCTCGAAATGTGGTTCCCTCAGGTTTAGCTTGAAGGATAGATGAGGCATGAAGGGCGAGGAGTGGGTAGATAGCATGCTGATGGCTTTAGCTACCCTTAGATGCTACACCTCATTAGACATCATGTGCATTTTGATATTATGCAGAATTTATGTAGTACTATGTTGACGGTTGTTTTATGTTGGGCAACCGTTGGGTTTTCATTTAGACTTATTTTATGGTATGTCATGTAACACCAATAAATGCAGAAACCGAACAGTTTTTATCGGTTTTGAACTTTTAAAGTTTTCTTCCGCATCTTTTAACACCGTTAGGTGAAAGTTTTTGAAAACCCATGTTTTTAAATGTCGGGTGTTACAGGAGCATTTGTCAACCCAAATGCCATGACAAGAAACTCATAGTGCCCGTATCGTGTACGAAAAGCTGTCTTGGCCACATCTTCCTTTTTGACCTTTAATTGATGATAACCGGACCATAAATCGATCTTAGAGAAGTAAGAAGCACCATGGAGCTAATCAAAGAGATCATCAATGCGCGGGAGAGGATACTTATTCTTAACCGTTCGCTTATTCAGCTCGCGGTAGTCTATGCACATGCGCATAGAACCATCTTTCTTCTTGACAAAGAGAACCGGAGCTCCCCAAGGCGAGGAACTAGGACGTATAAAACCTTTGTCAAGTAGCTCTTGGAGATGAGACATTAACTCCTTCATTTCAGTAGGAGCCAAACGATATGGTGCTTTTGCAACAGGAGTAGCACCGGGTACAAGATCAATCTGAAAAGTGACCTCTCGGTCGGGAGGAATACCAGGAAGATCATCCGGAAAAACATCATAAAATTCAGAAACCACATCAACATTAGAGATAGAAGACTTCTCCTTTCGTGTATCGATAACATAAGCAAGAAAGTGATTCTTATTATGCCGAATGCAATTGAGAGCCTTCATCAAATTAATGATCTTTATGCTCCCTTTCTTCTTATCTCCATAAACAGAAATGACCTTACCATCCGGAGTAGAGAAACGCACGATCTTTTGAGAACATATAATAGTAGCATCATTTTGAGACAACCAGTTCATGCCTATCACTATATCAAAACCAGCAAGAGTAGTAGGCAATAACTGGACCGGAAAGAAACGACCCTCAATCTCGATAGAACAATCATCATAGCCCACACGGATGTCACTAATAGTACCGTTAGCAATTTCTACCTCTATAGAACAATCTAAAGGAGTAGTAACTCTTTCGAGCTTAGGAGCAAACAATGTGGACACAAAAGATCTATTTGCACCCAAATCAAAGAGAACAGAAGCAGGTTTTGAATTAACAAGAAAAGTACCACTTACTACCTCATCGTTGTCCTTAGCAGCTTCCACTGTCATCTGAAGAGCTTGAACTTTTTGCTTTTGGCCAGCCACCTTCTTCCCATCATTCTTCATCTGAGGACAATCAGCAATCAAATGACCCGTTTCTTAACACTTATAACAACGAGTCTTGTCTTTACAAACAGTTGCAGCGTGCCCCGGTTTACCACACTTATCACACCTCTTGGTCTTGTCAGAACATGGACCATCATGATAGGACTTGCAAGCTGAACACCATGTGCTACCCTTCTTCTTATCCTTTTCCCCATTCGAGGAAGAACCACTTTTAAACCTCTTATTAGTATTCGATGACCCATTGAACCTTCTCTTGAATCCAAACTTCTTATCATCAGCTTTATCAACCACTTTCTCAGACCTGAAATCATCATCTAACCTTTTGGACTCCTTAATCGCAGCAGACAATGTAGTATGTTGCCTACAAAGGCCACGATAACTAGCAGGGAGACCATCACAATAAGCTTCAATCTGATCAACTTCTCTACGAACCATGTGACCAACAAACTTGAGCTTTTCCATAAATGAGTGAGCATACTCAGTTATGGCACCGGGCTTAGCGGTTAAAGCTCTAAACTCCTTCTCAATCAGCCTCAATTCACGAGTACCAACATATTCCTCCAAGAACTTCTCCCTGAAAGTACTCCAAGGCATTGCAGCTAGTACCTCGGGAGCCAAAGAAACAGTAGTAGATCTCCACCAATTGCGAGCATTCTTCTTAAGCATACGAGAAGCACACAACACCTTCATATCTTCAGGACAATAACATGAAGCAAACACAACCTCTATATCATCCAACCATTCCATAGCACCTACAGCATCCTGGGTACCATCAAACTCTTTCGCACCACACTTATGGAAGCTATCATACTTAAAGTTAGTAGTACGAGGAGCAACCACAACACGAGGCTCCACCACATTTCCCCCACCATTCACATCAGCAACAACATTCTCAGGAGCAACCTGTGACCTTACAATGGATGGCTCAGCACGGTTTGAGCGGTTGGAATAGTTTCCATCAATATGCTCATCCCGATGCAAGCTAGCTTTCCTTTCAGCTCTCATTTGAGCCAACTCCTCTTCATTCCTTCTCAAAAGAGCTCGAATAGCCCTCAACTCTTCATGCATTTCAGCTTGGTTAGGAACATGTTTAATCACTGGGTTTGCCCTATCGATTTCTGACCTTGTGGGTTGTGCACTCAGAAATAGGAGGCCTTTGGTTAACACCATTTCCAGCCCCATTCTGATCGGCTGGAGCATTGCTTGGAGTAGCTCTCTCATGTTGACTGTTAGTACGAGTGTTAACCATGTTGTCTACAATGCAATGACGACGGTTAGCAAAGGTTAAAGTGAGAACAAAGAGATTAAGGCTATATTACATCTATTTCAGCAACATATAAACACATTCATGCCTCAATCTACACTCTCACTCAGTCCCAAACCCGTCCTAAGCATTTTATCTCAAAGGCTAAGCATTCCTACTTAATCCTAACTCATTCTCTATCGGTTTAAGTCCAATTCCTATGGTAAACCTATAGTCCTTGGTTCACTTAAACCATTTCTCTGATACCACTTGTAACACCTGTCGTTTAAAAATATGGATTTCCAAAAATTTTCGCCTAACGGCATCAAAAGAAAGCGGAAGTAAACTTTAAAAGTCCAAACCACAAAATCTGTTTGGTTCATTTATTAGTTGGTGTTACTAGCCATATCATCAAAACAAGTTCAAATGGAAACCCATCGGTTGCCCAACATGAAACAACCGATCACAATACGAGTACAAGTCATAAAGATCATAACATAATGCAAAAGTCTAAAGTGAGCAGCCACTATGGGTAAACTATAGCCATTTTCAAGTCAATCTACCCATGCCTCGCTCTTATTCATCATCCATCACATAACTTGCTAAACCTGAGGGGACAACACATATCAAGAAACAAGTGTTAGCTAACGAATTAGCTAAGTAAGATAACACATCATTAATAAAACATTTGTCCAATTAAAACATTATATAAAAGTCGTATTACACCATTAAGGCACATATCATCTTGAAACATCACATCTTTACATTTAACATCTTTCATATAGGATAGATCATCCTAAGTGTGCCTAATCATCTTTAGCATCTTCACATATCACATCTAAACATCTTTGTAGTGGTGACATAAGTCACACCCGACTAGATGGATAAACCTTACGGTTGTCCATCAATGTCGTTAAGGAATGGCAAGCCAATCCAGGAATAATCCGTATGTTCATGACAAATGGGGCTGGTCAGTCCTCCCGTATTACTCTTCACATCTAATACCATGTTGCAAGGAGCCACCCGAGCAACCACATCTACGCACCCGCCGGGCAAGGGCAAATACGGGTTAAGCTTAACACTTTCACATCTAAATTACGAGCTCGATGTCACATCTCATACAGTTTAGGTGTTTACACTACCTAAACAATTATCACATATACATCTTTACGTTTGGCCCCTTACACGTGCACGTGTCATGGCAACCTATTAAGTCTAGTGGACTAGATGAACAAGCCATACAAACATGCACATTTCAATACATCTCAAAACATAGCATATCATTTCATATCATAGGGACTGCATATCAGGCCTCAATGGTCATTTACATAACCCATATCACCTCCCGTGTAACCCTGAATACCCATAAGCAATCAAGATATCGTTTGGGAACCATGTTTTTGTTGAACCCTCAGCGTGTCAAAGTAGTGTATCTTACCTTGATACAGCTTACCAACAAGTTAAGAGTATCTTATAGTGTTTGCTAAGTGCTCCCGACAACCTAGAATGAGTATAAGATCGATCTATAAGCTAAACAAAACTTAAGTACCAAACTGGACTCTTTTATGCGCCGCATGGAAGCATCATGCACCGCACAAATCCAATTCTGGGCATTTATGCGCCGCATGGAATAAGTATGCGCCGCATATATCATCGAATTTTGTCACATAAAGTATCCAACATTCTGGGCACCCATTCTATGCGCCGCATAGAATTTCTATGCGCCGCATATCGGGCTCTCACCTGAAATCAATTTTGAAAATTGGCAGATATGCGCCGCATGAAAACCTCATGCGCCGCATATCACCCAGTTCGACCAAAACCCCAACTTTTAAACCTTTAATCGAATTCCATACGAACTCAAACCATTAATTCGACCTGGAGACATAAAATTAACCTTTTTGACACTACTTTTGAGGACTTTAATCCTTCAATAAATCCTTTAATCCTTTACAACATAGATCACTCATTGAATCACCCGAATAACATGAAATCGGTAAACGTTTAATCAAATAACCCAACCCAAACCCCATGGCCTGGATTGAACACTCATCCATGACTCAATTAATCAGATTTCAAAGAGAATATTACCTATATTACCTGCACTTGATGTAAGGAATCTAAGATCTAAACAAAGCTTGATCAAAACGGCACGAAACGATTGGATCTTAAGGGAAAACTTGCTTGGAAGAGAGGGGGATCGGCTGGAGGGTTTCTCACGTATGATGGCAGATGTTTTGTGACAATTAGGGCTGCCTAATTGCCCTTTTTAGGCTTTTAGAATGTAGCTTCCTGTTCGGATAATAAGCTCCAGGGTTAAGGGTTTGAGGTAAGAGAGTTAGCCAGCTAACCCTCGGACTTTAAACCCTAAACCCTAGAGCGTGGGTCGAAGGCCCCGTAACTGTAGGGTTTAGGGTTTGAGTTCGAGGGGGCTAACCCTTGGACTTCAAACCCTAAACCCTAGAGCGTGGGTCGAAGGCCCCGTAACTGTAGGGTTTAGGGTTTGATAGGGTTAGCCGTAAGCTAACCCTGGACTTTAAACCCTAAACCCTAGAGCATGGGTCGAAGGCCCCGTAACTGTAGGGTTTAGGGTTTGAGTGGGTTCTAAGCTAACCCTGGACTTCAAACCCTAAACCCTAGAGCATGGGTCGAAGGCCCCGTAACTGTAGGGTTTAGGGTTTGAGTGGGTTCTAAGCTAACCCTGGACTTCAAACCCTAAACCCTAGAGCATGGGTCGAAGGCCCCGTAACTGTAGGGTTTAGGGTTTGAGTGGGTTCTAAGCTAACCCTGGACTTCAAACCCTAAACCCTAGAGCATGGGTCGAAGGCCCCGTAACTGTAGGGTTTAGGGTTTGAGTTCTAGGGTTAGCTAAGCTAACCCTTGGACTTCAAACCCTAAACCCTAGAGCGTGGGTCGAAGGCCCCGTAACTGTAGGGTTTAGGGTTTGAGTTCGAGGGGGCTAACCCTTGGACTTCAAACCCTAAACCCTAGAGCGTGGGTCGAAGGCCCCGTAACTGTAGGGTTTAGGGTTTGAAGGAGTTAGCGTTAGGCTAACCCTGGACTTCAAACCCTAAACCCTAGAGCGTGGGTCGAAGGCCCCGTAACTGTAGGGTTTAGGGTTTGAAGTTCTAGGGTTAGCCGATAACTTTTAAGCCTAAACCCGTACCGTATCAACTAATTTCCCTGCAACGGGTAAAACAGGGCCGAAGGCCCTTTAGTGTTTTAGAATGTAAGTTTCCCTCAAACCCTAAACCCTAGAGCGTAGGCCAAAGGCCTCGTAAATGTAGGGTTTAGGGTTTGAAGTTCTAGGGTTAGCCGATAACTTATAAGCCTAAACCCGTACCGTATCAAAACGTCCCTCAGGGTAAATCAGGGCCGAAGGCCCGTTAGGGTTTTAGAATGCAGCTAATCCCTCGGATAAGCAAGCTCTATGGTGGACGGCCCGTCTTCAAATTATGGTCAGTCCCATCTTTCAGATTAGGGGCAATTTATTCCATCTCGGATAAGAGGCAAATCCATTCCCCTCATATTGTGGCCCAATCTAATTCTCTTAGATTTGGGTTCACCGTTAGGAAGATTGTCTTGACCAATTAAATTTGATTGGCTTTGGTAATCAAATTTGATTATATATTGGAACGTGTTTGATTTCGTGTCAAATGTATCTGCCTTGATCAATCAAGTTTGATTTGCTTAAGCAATCAAATATATATGTATACTGGAATACTAATGTATTTGCCTTAACCAATCAAATTTGATTGTATACTTGTAACATCCCAAACATTTTATGTCAACCATTGACCATGTCGTTAGTCAACGTTTGCCTTCCGTTGGATTTATACGTCTTAATAATAAATATGTTTATGCGATAATTACTACGGTCGTTATATATGATTAATGTGTCTACGTGTTAATGATTAATTTCATTAAATATGTCCAAGTAATGAAAATATTGAGGAATGATGATGAATAAAGTTAAAAAGTGTTTCCGATAGGATTGGTGAGTCTTTAAGAGTTCCCGTACGTGTAAAACGAGCAATTAGGTGACGAAACGAATTGTAAGAAAGTCCAAGGGCCTAGATGTTAAGTTTTAGAAAGATGGCCCAGCTGATTTAGGGTCATATCACGTCCCATAAGCCCCATAATCAGATTGTAATCACAAAACAATTCTCCCTCAAGAACCCTAGAGCCTCTCCTCAAGTTTTGTGTGATTCGGGAGCAATTCGATGGTGATTTCCTATAGTTTTCGACCCATTAATCCTTCCTACAGGTAAAGCAAGATTTCTTGATCAATTTATGAGTCTTTTCATTAGGTTTATTCATTCGTTCCTGGCCAAGAAGGGTTGGGTATGATTTAATTGCAAAACGTTTACGGATCTTATGTCGTTCGGGTGATCAATCGAATGATTTATGTTTGTAAAGGATCAAGGGATCAATTGATGGTTTGAAAGCATCAATTGTGTCATAAAAGAGGTCAATTTCATGTCTCCAGGTTGGGGTTAGGGTTTGAGATCGAATGGGAATCGTTTAAAGCAGTTCAATAATCAGGGTTGCTGATCGACCCATGATATGCGGCGCATGGGATTTCCATGCGGCGCATGGATTGTTCTGGATGCTTCTGATCAAGTTTATGCGGCGCATGGAAGATCCATGCGGCGCATAATCAGGTCTGGCAGTCGTTTATGCTTGTTTTCATGCTCGTTTGACCCATAGACCTTATGCTTAGGTTACCTTATGTTATAGGGAACTTAGAGAGGTCTTTTGAAGCCACGTTTATGTTACCTATTGGTTATGTGTTGCTATAGGAAGTCGGAAACACAAACAGGGCAAATTAACCTTGCGTACCGTTCGTTATGCTCGTCACGAGGTAAGATACACTACTTTGACACGCTGAGGGTTCAACAAAAACATAGTTTTCATATAATAACTTCTCAAATGTTATCTTGATTGCTTATGGGTATTCGGGGTTACACGGGAGGTGATACGGGCTATGTACATGACTATTGAGGCCTGAAATGCAGTCCCTATGATATGAAATGTAATGATACGCTATGAAATGTTATGCAATGATACGAGATGTAATGATATGCTATGAAATGTTATGCAATGATACGAGATGTAATGATATGCTATGAAATGCTATCTAATGTCTTGAGATGAATTGAAATGTGATATATGTTGATGATACGTGAAATGTGCATGATTACATGGCTTGTTCATCTAGTTCACTAGACTTATTAAGTTGCCATGACACGTGCACGTTTAAGGGCCCAAACGTAAAAGATAAATATGTGATGATGTTTAGGTAATGTGGACACCTAAACTATATGTGATGTAAATCGAGCTCGTAACTGATGTGAAAGTGTTAAGCTTAACCCGTGCTTGCCCTTGCCCGGTGGGTGCGTATATGTGGTTGCTTGGGTGGCTCCTTGCAACATAATTACGTGGTATGAGTATCTCCGGGTGGCATGATTACCCACCAATGTCTTTGAACATAACGGACTACTCCGGGATTGGCTTGCCATTCCTTAACGACATTGATGTACTGCCGTAAGGTTTGTCCATCTAGTCGGGTGTGACTTATGTCACACGTAATGAGATGTATATGTTATATGATGTGTGTGACTTATGTCACAGTATTGAGATGTATATGTTATATGATGTGTGTGACTTATGTCACACGTAATGAGATGTATATGTTATATGATGTGTGTGACTTATGTCACACGTAATGAGATGTATATGTTATATGATGTGTGTGACTTATGTCACACGTAATGAGATGTATATGTTATATGATGTGTGTGACTTATGTCACACGTAATGAGATGTATATGTTATATGATGTGTGTGACTTATGTCACACGTAATGAGATGTATATGTTATATGATGTGTGTGACTTATGTCACACGTAAGAATGTATATGTCATATGATGTGTGACTTATGTCA
This sequence comes from Erigeron breviscapus, assembly GCA_034093135.1. Taxonomy (NCBI): domain Eukaryota; kingdom Viridiplantae; phylum Streptophyta; class Magnoliopsida; order Asterales; family Asteraceae; genus Erigeron; species Erigeron breviscapus. Next base: position 9,360,257 of record CM067168.1, on the reverse strand, counting down.
CACGTAATGAGATGTATATGTTATATGATGTGTGTGACTTATGTCACAGTAATGAATGTATATGTCATATGAGGTGTGACTTATGTCACACGTAATGAGATGTATATGTTATATGATGTGTGTGACTTATGTCGCAATTGAGATGTATATGTTATATGATGTGTGTGACTTATGTCACACGTAATGAGATGTATATGTTATATGATGTGTGTGACTTATGTCACACGTAATGAGATGTATATGTTATATGATGTGTGTGACTTATGTCACAATTGATTGATGATATGTGCCTTAACGATTTCAATGATTTTCCTATAATGTTTTAAATGGACAAATGCTTTATAAACTATGTGTTATCTTACTTAGCTAATTCGTTAGCTAACACTTGCTCTTTTAAAATGTGTTTGCCATGACCAATCAATTTTGATTGGCTTAATCAATCAAATTTGATTGTATACTACAATGCAAATGTGTATAAATGGACCAATCAAGTTTGATTAACTTAGTCAATCAAATTTGATTCTATACTATAGTATGTATTTAATTTTGTGTAAAATGTGATTAGAAGCCAATCAAATGTGATTGGATACAGAATCAAGATAAAATCATAAGCTACAATCACAAATGATTTTGTATTCGTTTACAAGTGAATGTACAAACCAACAAATCATAAGCTATACAAAATCAAATTTGATTTTATTCATACATTTACACAAAACAAATTGATTTTATTCATACATTTACACAAAACAAATGGAGTTTATATCAACAAAGTTATACAAAATCAAATTTGATTGTATACGTATAGTTTCAAAAAGTTATACAAAATCAAATTTGATTTTATTCATAGATTTACACAAACAAATGGTATTTATATCAACAAACCTATACACAATCAAATTTAATTGTATACGTATAGTTTCAAAAAGTTATACAAAATCAAATTTGATTTTTTTCATACATTACACAAACAAATTGAGTTTATATCAACAAACATATACACAATCAAATTTGATTGTATACGTACAGTTTCAAGAAGCTATACAAAATCAAATTTGATTTTATTCATACATTTACACAAAACAAATGGAGTTTATATGAACAAACTTAAACACAATCAAATTTGATTGTATAAGTACAATTTCAAAAAGCTATACAAAATCAAATTTGATTTTATTCATAGATTTACACAAACAAACGGTATTTATATCAACAAACCTATACACAATCAAATTTAATTGTATACGTATAGTTTCAAAAAGTTATACAAAATCAAATTTGATTTTTTTCATACATTACACAAACAAATTGAGTTTATTCATACATTTACATAAACAAATGTAGTTTATATCAACAAACTATACACAATCAAATTTGATTGTATATGTACAATTTCAAAAAGCTATACAAAATCAAATTTGATTTTATTCATACATTTACACAAAACAAATGGAGTTTATATGAACAAACTTAAACACAATCAAATTTGATTGTATAAGTACAATTTCAAAAAGCTATACAAAATCAAATTTGATTTTATTCATAGATTTACACAAACAAACGGTATTTATATCAACAAACCTATACATAATCAAATTTAATTGTATACGTACAGTTTAAGCTATACAAAATCAAATTTGATTTTATTCATACATTACACAAACAAATTGATTTTATATCATAAAACCTATACACAATCAAATTTGATTGTATACACACACCTTCAAAAAGCTATACAAAATCATTTGATTTTATTCATACATTTACACAAACAAATGGAGTTTATATCAACAAATCTATATACAATCAAATTTGATTGTATACGTATAGTTTCAAGAAGATATACAAAATCAAATTTGATTTTATTCATAGATTTACACAAAACAAATGGACTTTATATCAACAAACCCATACAAAATCAAATTTGATTGTATATTACTATCATTCTCCTAGTCAATCTGAATCTGGCCTTTGTTCGTAATAATTGTAATTCTTTCAAAAAGCTATACAAAATGAAATTTGATTTTATTCATACATTTACACAAACAAATTGATTTTATTCATACATTTACACAAACAAATGGGGTTTATATCAATAAACCTTTACACAATCAAATTTGATTCTGATTCATAAAGGTGATTCAATCATATTATCAATTTTTGGTGTAGACATTTCATCAAACACCTTTTATGCAATACTCAATCAAATGTGATTTGATACTAAATCATATATAAGAAACTTTGGTTTAGACATTTCATCAAACACCTTGTAGGCAATATTGTACCAAACAACAAAGTTACTTAAATAACCAATAAAATTTAACAAATTCAAATGTTAAAATAGATATAATCACATGTTAATTACATTTGATTATCACCTAACAATTTCGAATTTACATAACAAAAAACTATATATTCCGTATTCAATAGATCCTCCATTGTTATTAACATCTTGAAGATCAATTGATGATCACTGATGGAGATGATGACGACGACGGAGGCAACGATGGTTGTGCCATTTCGATTGGAACACGGTGGTGACCTGAAGACGGTGGTGATAGTGGTGGTGGTGGTAATGGTGCTGCTACTGTTGGTGAGTTTCCAAGAGGGGGGGAGAGAGAGGGAGAGACAGATCTGTGTGTGTGTGTGCGTATGTGTGTAAAGCTAGGAAGAGTTAGCATGGGAGTGGGATAACATGCCAAATGACTAAACTACCCCTCTGTGTTTTTTTTTTAAATTTTAAACCGATCGTTGATCGTTTTTGATCCAAGGGCTGAGACGTGGCATTTGGATCTCACTAATTTTTAAGGATTCAAGGGAATACAACTCAATACATAATTGATAACTAGATTATTACCCGCGTAATACGCGGGAAACATATAAAATTAATGACATGTTAAAATTTTATAATATCATAATTTGACAAATATTTAACAAGGTAAGAATTAAACCACAATAAACATGAAATTACATTAGTGGTTGTTTAGATTCCGTTAAGAGTGACCAGACAGTTGAAAAATGGATACATAATCTATTAGGGGTTTCGCTAAGTAAGGTTTTCGTTTCTTTTGATGTCTTTCATTCATCCGCTGCATTGTCATTGTACTTGTGCTTTAACATTTTCCTCGAATAATTTAGTTATCCACTAAAATTAATAAGCAATTTAAATATCAATCTATATATCGCATGTTGTGTTAATCTAACTTAAAATTATGCATAATATCATTGCAATTTTCATTCAATTATTTTTCTGATATATAATTGTGATAGCTTACTATATACTCCATATTTGTTTTTTAGTTCTTTATTAAGAAAGCCGGTTTGACATCCGGTCCGGTTTTCAAAACATTGATTTAAAAATAATAAAATATTAATGATATAAAACTAAATACTTATAACCAAATTTTGTTGCGTTATATAATAAAAATCTGTTAGGACCAGTTCACCTGGAACTGGCCAGTCACCAGTTCACACTGACCAGTCACCAGTTGCACCTGGTGACCCAGTAAACTGGTGACCAAGATGATTTGTCGAGAAATATATTGAAGTCCAGTTGCACCGTACAGTTAACGCAACTGAAGACTTCCTCCAGTTGAGAACTGACCAAGTTGAAGAAGCATTCCAGTTGAAGTCGAAGACAACAAATGGAAGATAGAGAATGGCAATGGCAGCGAAGCCCAGTTGGCATTCTAGTCAGTTACAAACTGGAGACCATCAGTGGAAAGCCCTTACAAAGCTTTACACTGATTACGAGGAATTGACTTGTATGCTTTATGTACCTTTACCCGGATAATAAGCCTTATCTTATTATTTAAGTATTAAAAGGTACATAAAGGTGGTTATGTAAAGTCACTTTAACATGCGACTTTACAATGCTTTTTAAGGAATTAAATGATATTCCTTAAATGCTCCCAACCACATTTGTACGGCTAAAGTTAACATCCCAATGTTAACTTTGCCTATAAATACAAGTCATTGCACAACCAAGAATCAAGTTACTTCACAAAAACGAATAACTTCACACTTTGCAAACCTGCAATATTCTTGGTGAACTTGTGCAATATTCTCTCAATCGCTAAAAGGAACATTTCACTACTTTAAGTGTTTCGATTGTTGAAGAGAAATTCCGAGTATAGATCAATTGTATTTCATAGGTTGTTAGGATATTTACATTCGTGTATTATCTTGGTTCCGCGTCAACCTTGTAATTTGTTTAATATCAATAAATAAATTACACATTGAAAACTACATATTGTCTCATCAAGATTGTTTACAAGTTATTTGTATTATTGCATTGTTCTTTACTTATTGTCTTTTATATAAGTAATCTATCTAGAACTTGGTATATATCTCTGCAACTGGTCGTCTCCAGTTCAGCAAGTATATTGCAAAGTAACTCCACCATCGACATAGAGGTGTCTTCAGTAGTACCATCTAACAAGTTGGGACTTACAAGTGGTATCAGAGCAGAAGGCTAATAAACTTGCCTAGATCTGCTAAGATGAACACTACTGAAGGTGGAGATGGTTCTGGTTCAGGTGAAAAACCCATCGAACACTAATGCACAACCTTTTCAAAATGTTAACACCAACCCTCCTCCTCCTACTGCCCCAAACCATGTCCATGTACATTACTCTAACACTCCTGTTCCAAAATTTGATGGAAACAGTGAGACTTTTGGTACATGGAAAGCTAGAATGCTGTTGCATTTTGGTGGTATTGAGAGGTATATGTTGAAAATCCTTAAGATGGATCATATATACCCATGTCTCTTGGGGTGAGTCCTCTTCTTGATCCTACTGGAAGAAGAGGCTCAAGGGAAAAGCCAGAAGACCATTGGTCTGATGAGGATCGCAGACTGGTGGACTTGGACACCAGACTGAAAAACATGATCCTTGGGGCTGTCCCTGAAGACCTAATTCCAACACTTGTGTTGTTTCCCAGTGCCAAGTCTATGTGGGATGAATTATTGATTCAATTTGAAGGAGGTGATGACACTATTGTCACCAGAAAAGTTGCTTTGAACAAGAAGTATGAATCCTTCTTTGCCTTGCCCAATGAAAGTCTAACTGGTACATATACCAGATTTTCTAGCCTCATCAATCAGTTGAGAGGTTTGGGTGTAGAGAAGGATAAGGATATTCTTCTTGAGAAGTTTTGTGATATTCTTCCTTCCAAATGGGAAAACATGGTTCTTGTCTTGAGACAAGGTAAAACCTTGCACACTCACACTCTTGCATCGCTCTATGGAGCCTTCAGATTCACTGAAGATAATAATGCTGCAAGACTTGTGGCTGAGCAAGATGCCATGAACCATGCCCAGAGTCCCAAGGTTGCTAATGCAATTGAGCGACCTTGTGCTGCTTTAATGTCTGCTGAGAGTGTCCAGGTACACTCGATGAAGGAGATGTTGAACAATTTCTTAAACTCTGGGCTGACCACTGAAAACAATGATGGTTATGATGAAACTGACGATGATGATCTGGTCGCCATGATTGCTAAAACCTTTAATAGGTTTAAGCATAAATCTAAAAGATTTAATGGCCCCAACAATGCTTCCAGCTCCAGCTCTCTAGATAAGACCAATCTTACATGCTATAAGTGTGGCAAGAAGGGTCATTTTATGAAGGAATGCAGATCTAGTCAGTTGAATAACCAAACTGGCCCCTCTGTCCCTAATTTCAATCGGCCTGATGATAGCTACAAAGCTAAATACAAGAAGCTTAAGGCCCAGATTGCCCTCCTGTCCATGCAAAAGGAAAAGGATCAGTGCTTAATGGCACAAACTGAGGGAAAATGGGAGTACTCTGATGACTCATCTGATGATGAAGAAGAGGAAAGGGACATGTGTTTCATGGCCTTGGAAGATCAACAACAGCAGCATGTGGTGAAAGAAGATGTCATCTCTGGAAGATGGGTGGACATCATACTGAAAAAGGTATGTGATTATGATCACCAGGTTGACCCTGAACTAAAACTGGACCTGGCTGAATCATTAAGTGGTGATTTGGCATTTGTGGAAACTGTTAGAGCTGATAGTGAAAGATATCTTGACACTATCTTAATTGAGCTGAACAATGTCAAACCACAACTGAATGATTTGCAAAGTGTCCAGTTGGCTCTCAAGGAGTCAGTTTTAAAGATTGAGGCTTTAGAACTTGATAATCAAAAACTATCTTATGATTTTGAAAAAGCTCAAAAGATTATCAAGTCATGGGTAAAAGCATCTGGCAAAAACTATGATGCATTTTCAAGAACGATCGATGCCCAGAAAAATGCATGGAAATCTGAAGATCTGGAGATGGCAGCTCTTATACCAGATCTTCATGCATTGCCTCCAGCTCTCCAGGTTGAAACACCTTATGATCAACCTGAAGCTGTTGAAACTGAAACCAATGAGACCAACCCCATTGAGGTTAAAACTGGAGCCAAACAGGCTAAAGCTCCAGTCAAAAAGGCCACTGGTAACAAGCCTTTACCTCATAAGTCTAAGGAGCCCAAGACCCGACAGACTAAATCTCCAGTTGAACCAATGTCCAAGGTTCAACTGCCTGAACAAAATAATATTTTGGTTAATCTGGAAAGGCAACTCCAACTTTTGTCTCGGCAGGTTCAGAGTTGTACTGCCCGGATTAACAATCTGGAAGGAGGTTCACCACCTCCAGTTTTAAAACTAGGCAAATTTTAGCATCACTGAACCTCTTCACATGCTTCATATGGATCTTTTTGGTCCAGTGAATGTTCAAACTAGAGCTGGAAAGAAATACACTCTAGTTGTGGTTGATGAATTCACCAGATATTGCTGGGTGGTATTCATCAGATCCAAAAGTGATGCACCTGCTGAAATCATCTCCCTTGTCAAAAGAATTGAGCTCAAGTACACTCGAAAAGTTTGTCAGTTACGAAGTGATAATGGTACTGAATTCCAAAATAAGGTACTTGAAACATTTTGCACTGACACTGGCATCTCTCAAAACTTCTCATCAATTCACTCTCCAGAGCAAAATGGAGTTGTGGAAAGAAAGGTCATTTTATGAAGGAATGCAGATCTAGTCAGTTGAATAACCAAACTGGCCCCTCTGTCCCTAATTTCAATCGGCCTGATGATAGCTACAAAGCTAAATACAAGAAGCTTAAGGCCCAGATTGCCCTCCTGTCCATGCAAAAGGAAAAGGATCAGTGCTTAATGGCACAAACTGAGGGAAAATGGGAGTACTCTGATGACTCATCTGATGATGAAGAAGAGGAAAGGGACATGTGTTTCATGGCCTTGGAAGATCAACAACAGCAGCATGTGGTGAAAGAAGATGTCATCTCTGGAAGATGGGTGGACATCATACTGAAAAAGGTATGTGATTATGATCACCAGGTTGACCCTGAACTAAAACTGGACCTGGCTGAATCATTAAGTGGTGATTTGGCATTTGTGGAAACTGTTAGAGCTGATAGTGAAAGATATCTTGACACTATCTTAATTGAGCTGAACAATGTCAAACCACAACTGAATGATTTGCAAAGTGTCCAGTTGGCTCTCAAGGAGTCAGTTTTAAAGATTGAGGCTTTAGAACTTGATAATCAAAAACTATCTTATGATTTTGAAAAAGCTCAAAAGATTATCAAGTCATGGGTAAAAGCATCTGGCAAAAACTATGATGCATTTTCAAGAACGATCGATGCCCAGAAAAATGCATGGAAATCTGAAGATCTGGAGATGGCAGCTCTTATACCAGATCTTCATGCATTGCCTCCAGCTCTCCAGGTTGAAACACCTTATGATCAACCTGAAGCTGTTGAAACTGAAACCAATGAGACCAACCCCATTGAGGTTAAAACTGGAGCCAAACAGGCTAAAGCTCCAGTCAAAAAGGCCACTGGTAACAAGCCTTTACCTCATAAGTCTAAGGAGCCCAAGACCCGACAGACTAAATCTCCAGTTGAACCAATGTCCAAGGTTCAACTGCCTGAACAAAATAATATTTTGGTTAATCTGGAAAGGCAACTCCAACTTTTGTCTCGGCAGGTTCAGAGTTGTACTGCCCGGATTAACAATCTGGAAGGAGGTTCACCACCTCCAGTTTTAAAACTAGGCAAATTTTAGCATCACTGAACCTCTTCACATGCTTCATATGGATCTTTTTGGTCCAGTGAATGTTCAAACTAGAGCTGGAAAGAAATACACTCTAGTTGTGGTTGATGAATTCACCAGATATTGCTGGGTGGTATTCATCAGATCCAAAAGTGATGCACCTGCTGAAATCATCTCCCTTATTAAAAGAATTGAGCTCAAGTACACTCGAAAAGTTTGTCAGTTACGAAGTGATAATGGTACTGAATTCCAAAATAAGGTACTTGAAACATTTTGCACTGACACTGGCATCTCTCAAAACTTCTCATCAATTCACTCTCCAGAGCAAAATGGAGTTGTGGAAAGAAAGAATCGTACACTGATAGAAGCGGCCAGAAGCATGCTATCTGAATCTGGTCTTCCCACCAGTTTTTGGGCTGAGGCAGTTGCAACTGCTTGTCACACCCAAAACCGGTCAGTCTACATCAAGAGACATAAGAAGACTGCCTACGAAGTACTCAGGAATCGTAAACCAAATATTGGATATTTCCATGTATTTGGTTGTCCAGTTTATATACTGAACGATTCCAGTCAGCTTGGAAAGTTTGATGCAAAAGCTGATGAAGGGGTATTTTTAGGCTATTCAGATATTCGAAAGGCCTTTAGAGTTTATAATTATAGACTCCAAAAGGTGCATGAGACAATTCATGTCACATTCGATGAATCAACTGAAGCAATCAACAAGAGACCAAGCCTTGATATTTCTCCAGTCATTCCAATCAACTTTGGTGAAACTGACCAAGTTCATCGGTCAGTTGTTTCACCAGAAGATGCTTCCAGTTACTACAAACTGGAACCAGTCAAGAAGAAGAAAAGCACCAGTGACACATCATTTTATCCCTCCATCAATTTTAACTTACCACAAGAATTGGTGATTGGATCAGATGTTCGTGCCACTCCAATATCAGCACCAGTTCAAGCACCTACTTCTCCAGTTACTCATGAAATACCTTCAACTGAGGAATTTCATGATGCTAATCGAGACCTCATTGACTCTGATGAGGATGTAGAAGTTGTTTGGACTGATCCTTCTCCAGAAGCTGTTGCAACTGAAGAAGATCGCCAGGTGACTTGCACTGATATTGTAGTTCACCAGCCTAGTCAATACACTAGATGGACTAAAGCCCACCCAATTGAACAAATTGTGGGTAATCCAACTAGTGGGGTTCAGACTAGAAGAGCCACCAGTGAGCAATGCTTAAACGTCACCTTCTTATCCTTAATTGAACCAAAGAAGATTGACGAGGCTATGGCAGACCCAAGCTGGGTGGAAGCTATGCAAGAAGAGCTCCTCCAGTTTGAAAGGAACAATGTTTGGGAGCTTGTTCCTTGTCCACCAGGGTTAAAGAAAGAACCTATTGGTACCAGATGGGTCTACCGAAACAAAATGGATGAAGATGGCCATGTTGTAAGAAACAAGGCCAGACTAGTTGCCCAGGGTTATTGTCAAGCAGAGGGCGTTGACTTTGATGAAACTTTTGCTCCAGTTGCAAGACTTGAAGCCATAAGAATATTCTTGGCTTATGCAGCCCATCTGCAGTTCAAGGTCTTCCAGATGGATGTCAAAAGTGCGTTCCTTAATGGAACATTGGAAGAAGAAGTTTATGTTAAGCAGACTCCAGGTTTCATCGATGAGAAGCATCCTCATTGGGTTTATAGACTGAACAAAGCATTGTATGGTCTAAGACAAGCCCCAAGAGCCTGGTATGATACTTTGACTAAACATCTTCTTAAAAATGGCTTTCAAAGAGGTGCAATAGATAATACCTTGTTTATCTTGAAAGAAAGAGGTAATATCTTATTGGTACAAATTTATGTTGATGACATTATTTTTGGTTCAACTGATGATGCAATGTGTAAAAAGTTTTCTAAAATCATGTCATCTGAGTATGAGATGAGTTTAATGGGTGAATTAACATTTTTCTTAGGTCTTCAGATTAAGCAAACTGAAAATGGAATTTTCATAAACCAAGGAAAATATGTCAGAGATTTGTTAAGAAAATACAAATATGATTCAATCCCATCGAAAAACACACCTATTGCAGCACCATTGAATTTGGACTCTGACCCAACTGGCAAACCAGTTAACATAACTGACTATAGAGGTATGGTTGGTTCACTGATGTACTTAACTGCCAGTCGACCAGATATAATGTTTGCAACATGTTTATGTGCCAGGTTTCAGGCTAACCCTAAAGAATCACATTTGCACGCTGTAAAGCGTATCTTTAGATACCTGAAAGGGTGTCCTAATCTTGGTCTTTGGTACCCCAAAGGCTCAGGATTAGATCTAATGGGTTATTCAGATTCTGATCATGCAGGTTGTAAGATTGATAGAAAATCCACAACTGGTGGTTGTCATTTCCTTGGAGGAAAACTGGTAAGTTGGACCAGCAAGAAGCAGACTTCAGTCTCTATGTCCACTGCTGAGGCAGAGTACATTTCTGCGGCCAGTTGTTGTGCCCAGATTCTCTGGATCAAGAACCAGTTACTAGATTATGGTCAGAAGTATACCAAGACCCCAATCTTTTGTGACAACACCAGTGCAATTGCTATTTCTCACAACCCAGTGATGCACTCCAAAACAAAGCATATTGATATCAGGTATCATTTCATTCGAGATCATGTTATGAAAGGTGATATTGAAATTCATTTCATCCCCACTGACAAACAGTTAGCTGATGTTTTTACTAAACCTCTCGATGAGAAAACCTTTAAACATCTCATCAGCGAACTGGGAATGTTAAACCCTTAACTGGAGCTTTCTTTGTTATTGAACGCGTCAGTGACACTGATGAAGTTCTCCAGTTGAGGAGGTCCAGATAATCTTTGCTCGCCAGGCTATCGAATGCCTTTGTGATACTATCTTGGCACTAATTGATTACTGGATCATCATTTTAGGGGGAAAGACTCAAAATAATTTTCTGACTAAAATTCGTTTTTGTTTGAAAATGCAACTGGAGAACTCTTCAGTTGGAAACTGGAACTGGACTGATCCTCCAGTTACCAGGTTCAGTCTTTGTCTAAATTTTTATAACGTTACAAATACTTGGTCAATATGTGTGACACGTGATGATACTCGAGTGTTTTAAACCACTTGATATCGTGATCTGACGTGTTTGAAACCATTTTAAGTACTTGACAACTGTTTGTATTGGGAAAACAAAAAGTGAGTGGGGTCATGGGTAAAGTAAGCCGTCGTAGCATTTAATGCTGACATGGTAACATTTAATGCTTACATGGAAAATTATATTTTTATTTCAAAATTCAAATTCATTTTGTCAAAATATCTTCAAAATTGATTTGGTTTAATAAAATATAATTTTTGGTTTTACATTGGGATCTTGAATCCCCTTATAAATACCCTTATTTACTCCGAAACTCATTTACTTTTCTTTCTCTTACATTCCTTCATTTACTTCCAATCATCAACATTGCTTCATTCTTCTCTTTGCTTCACAAATCAAAAACCCTAAATCCTAAATTTCACTTTCATTCTATGGCTCCTAGATCATCCCGTTCAAGAGATGTAAATCTCTTGACTGTTCCATATAATCCCTCACCAGATGTCACACAGGCACCTGGTGCTCCGAGTTGTGCTGCCATAAAACTAAATCCAAACAATCCTATGGCCAGCCTTCGAGGATCTCAAGGGTCCGATACCCTTATTGGTAGAATTCAAAAGTTTTTAAAGAATTCTCCAATAGGACCCTCATTCTCTCTAAACCCACGTAAGTTGTTTCACGACTACTTATGTGAGTTTTGGTACACTGCCGTTCTTTCTTCTGATTGTTCCTCCATCAGTTTCACATTAAAGGATGGAACAATCCAGTGTATCTTGACCTCTGACGTGTTAAAGGATGCCTTACGCCTTAACTACTGGAGAGAGAATGAATCTCCAGTCGTCTTGCCCCCTAATATAAATTTTCGCCAAGTACTCCTGGAAATGGGACACAAGGAGTGTTTGGAGAATGGGGTGCTCAAGACAAAAGGTGCGATGACCATGAAGGGTCTTACCCCTTCATGGAGGTATTTTTTCATCCACCTGGTGGAAAGCATGGGTGGGAGTTCTGGTGGACTTGACCAGATCAACTCCTCACAAGCAGAGATAGCTTATTGCTTGTGGAACGGTTTAAGAGTGGACTTTGCAGATATTCTGTATAGAAGCCTGGTGCAAAAGCTGAAGGGCACAAGGGGTGTTTGTATTCCCTTTTCAAGGTTCATCTCACTCTGTTTTAAGCAAATTCTGGGCAGGGAAGCATATAATGGTACAGATTCTCCGTACACTGCTCCAGATATGCTTAGGAATCTAGACTCACTGGTATCTGAAGCTGGTGAGGTCGAAATTCCAGAGCGAATGCAACTGGCATTTGCTAAAACTGATGCACCTTTGGAAAGTGAATCAGAAAGACAATTGGGCGGGCCTCAAAATAATGAGGGACCCTCCAGTTTGTCTCAAGTTGTGGTTGAGGATAGAGCAACCATAACTGAAGCAACTCCAATCACGTCTATCCCTGGTGAAGATACTTCGGTATCTGATCCTCCAACAGATGCACCCATCCAGGAAACTGGGGAAGGTCATCTGGAGACTGTCCAGGTAACTGAACAGCCCTCTGTCACATTCATGGATCTGGACATGAATGTTAATGACGAGGAAATCCTTATAGAATCTTCAGATTCTGAAGGTACTGAAACAGACCTGGAGATTCTTGATGCTTCTGTACAAGCTCAAGACCCTTCATCTCCAGTCTGCCCTCCAGACGCATCAATTTCACTTTCACCACCTGAGCAAAATGTGCCTATAGATATTCTTTACCAATATATACCGCTCCTTTACCAACTGGGCAATTCTCACTTGCTCGAGAAATGCCCCCACCACCATCGCCGTTGTTCACACCTGAGCTTTCTCAGCATGAACAACACATTGTTTTTCCAGTCCCTTCTTCTTCTACCACTCCTCATATATATTCAACTGCTGGCCTGACAACTGGGGAGACTTCCATTAGTTTGCCTCCTCCAGTTGCTCCAGTAGTAATTGCAAGTGGTCCAGTGACACCTTCTCCTTTGTCACTGGACAGTCAAGTTGTCTCTCTACAAGCCGATCTCCAAAACCTTCTCACCAGGGTGGAGGAGATTCAGAAGACACTTGATAAAAACACCAAGTCTTTCTCCAGATACCACAAGGACTCTTTGACAAACATCAAGGTGGTTGATCTGGGGATAAACAAGTTCTCATCAAATGAAGACTTGGTGTTCAACAAATTGAATGAGTTGGTCACTGGCTGTAACAATCTGGCTGGTACTCTAAAGGAAGCCTTTGACCTAACTCACTCCAAGGTCACCAGTTCCATCTCAAATCTACTTGGCAACACTGTTCGAACTTCTGAAGTAGATCTGAAGGAAATTGAGAGGCAGGTCAAGGAATTAGTTGAACGACCTGGCCTAGATGTGACTGGCCTTGGAGAGCAATTGGTATCTTCAGTTGGTCAGAAGATAGAGGATACGTTGGGTGCTAGGGAAGCACATTTGATAGAAAGGGTGATATCTGAGATCACCAAGCTGGCCACTCCCAGGTTGATCTGGCCCCACTTACCAGTGAGATCAACCAGTTGAGGGGCAGCATTGAAGGTTTGAGCACCCAAGTATCTCTCCACACTGAATCATTAAATAAACTGACCAATGAAGTGGAGAATTTGAAGAAGAGGGATGATGATATGAAGGAAAAGGTGGTTGCTGGTATTGATGAAGAATCAAAAACTTTGAATGCATTAAAAACTGGTCAAGACAAAGTTGTTGCAAATGTCTTGGCCCAGTCTAAAGAAACCAACCACCTTTGGAGGTCCTTCAGGATGATGTGTGGGATCTTCAAAGAGTGCAAGGATGTGCAGTCGTGGCAGCCTCTTGACCGGTTGCCATCACACCCCTCTGAATGGGAAGCAATTAGGGCAGGTCTAGATGCTGCCAAGGGGGAAAGAAGTACAGTCCTTGCACCACCAGTTGTACCTAGAAGGGAATTGAGCTTAGCTACCAGTACTGAAGCTGGTGAGCAAACTGGTGGAGATGCTAGTGTAAGGGGGAATGTGTTAGACAAGGGAAAGGGTAAAGTATCTGATGAAGCCCAGCCGGCCACTGAAATGCAAATGCTTGAAACTGGTAATACTGATGTACTGCCTCCAGTTTCAGATAGTGATAGTAGAAGACTGGCCAGACTTGGTGATGACATTAAAGAAAGAAAGAAAATAAAACAAAGGAACCAAGCTGAAGCCAGGGCACATCTCACACAATTGAAATTACTAGATATGAGTGATGCCAATCTTCTGGGTATCACTAAGGAGGAGTATCTCAGGATTAAGAATGATCCTAAGATAGTTGACCAGTTAAATGAAATGCTAGATGTTGAACTGGAAAGACACTATCATGAGAATGAGGCTGAATTTGATGCCAGAAGCTTGAACATTTCATTGGAGAGGGCTAAGGAGTTAAGGGCCAGTGGGATTCTAAAGAGAATTGCTAATGTGAAGAAGGTTGTGAAGGAAGTGATGAATCCACCAAGAAGAAGGATTCCACAACCAAGAAGACCACTGACCAAAGAGGCAAGAGATGCTGACCTTAGAACATTCGTTGAACCAACTGGCGAGGTCTCAAATGAAGACATTAAGTCCGCTGTACTGGCTGCTGGTGCTGGGAGTATTAAAATCACAAATGAAACTGAAGCAAGAAACTACTACTCCCAGATCATGTCAACCAGAAGACATGGTGGTACTATTACTAATGTCAATGTTACAATTAGGGCAGGTCTAGATGCTGCCAAGGGGGAAAGAAGTACAGTCCTTGCACCACCAGTTGTACCTAGAAGGGAATTGAGCTTAGCTACCAGTACTGAAGCTGGTGAGCAAACTGGTGGAGATGCTAGTGTAAGGGGGAATGTGTTAGACAAGGGAAAGGGTAAAGTATCTGATGAAGCCCAGCCGGCCACTGAAATGCAAATGCTTGAAACTGGTAATACTGATGTACTGCCTCCAGTTTCAGATAGTGATAGTAGAAGACTGGCCAGACTTGGTGATGACATTAAAGAAAGAAAGAAAATAAAACAAAGGAACCAAGCTGAAGCCAGGGCACATCTCACACAATTGAAATTACTAGATATGAGTGATGCCAATCTTCTGGGTATCACTAAGGAGGAGTATCTCAGGATTAAGAATGATCCTAAGATAGTTGACCAGTTAAATGAAATGCTAGATGTTGAACTGGAAAGACACTATCATGAGAATGAGGCTGAATTTGATGCCAGAAGCTTGAACATTTCATTGGAGAGGGCTAAGGAGTTAAGGGCCAGTGGGATTCTAAAGAGAATTGCTAATGTGAAGAAGGTTGTGAAGGAAGTGATGAATCCACCAAGAAGAAGGATTCCACAACCAAGAAGACCACTGACCAAAGAGGCAAGAGATGCTGACCTTAGAACATTCGTTGAACCAACTGGCGAGGTCTCAAATGAAGACATTAAGTCCGCTGTACTAGCTGCTGGTGCTGGGAGTATTAAAATCACAAATGAAACTGAAGCAAGAAACTACTACTCCCAGATCATGTCAACCAGAAGACATGGTGGTACTATTACTAATGTCAATGTTACAATTAGGGCAGGTCTAGATGCTGCCAAGGGGGAAAGAAGTACAGTCCTTGCACCACCAGTTGTACCTAGAAGGGAATTGAGCTTAGCTACCAGTACTGAAGCTGGTGAGCAAACTGGTGGAGATGCTAGTGTAAGGGGGAATGTGTTAGACAAGGGAAAGGGTAAAGTATCTGATGAAGCCCAGCCGGCCACTGAAATGCAAATGCTTGAAACTGGTAATACTGATGTACTGCCTCCAGTTTCAGATAGTGATAGTAGAAGACTGGCCAGACTTGGTGATGACATTAAAGAAAGAAAGAAAATAAAACAAAGGAACCAAGCTGAAGCCAGGGCACATCTCACACAATTGAAATTACTAGATATGAGTGATGCCAATCTTCTGGGTATCACTAAGGAGGAGTATCTCAGGATTAAGAATGATCCTAAGATAGTTGACCAGTTAAATGAAATGCTAGATGTTGAACTGGAAAGACACTATCATGAGAATGAGGCTGAATTTGATGCCAGAAGCTTGAACATTTCATTGGAGAGGGCTAAGGAGTTAAGGGCCAGTGGGATTCTAAAGAGAATTGCTAATGTGAAGAAGGTTGTGAAGGAAGTGATGAATCCACCAAGAAGAAGGATTCCACAACCAAGAAGACCACTAAAAAGAAAAACCTAAGGCATTTATTGATCTATAAAAATGCCTTAGATAACTTAAACAGATTTAAATCGAACAAGTCTCTATAGTTCACACTTGTACAGATACAAGAACTAGAAAAGACTTAGACTATATTTCTAGACAAATAGGGGGAATTTGTTAGGACCAGTTCACCTGGAACTGGCCAGTCACCAGTTGCACCTGGTGACCCAGTAAACTGGTGACCAAGATGATTTGTCGAGAAATATATTGAAGTCCAGTTGCACCGTACAGTTAACGCAACTGAAGACTTCCTCCAGTTGAGAACTGACCAAGTTGAAGAAGCATTCCAGTTGAAGTCGAAGACAACAAATGGAAGATAGAGAATGGCAATGGCAGCGAAGCCCAGTTGGCATTCTAGTCAGTTACAAACTGGAGACCATCAGTGGAAAGCCCTTACAAAGCTTTACACTGATTACGAGGAATTGACTTGTATGCTTTATGTACCTTTACCCGGATAATAAGCCTTATCTTATTATTTAAGTATTAAAAGGTACATAAAGGTGGTTATGTAAAGTCACTTTAACATGCGACTTTACAATGCTTTTTAAGGAATTAAATGATATTCCTTAAATGCTCCCAACCACATTTGTACGGCTAAAGTTAACATCCCAATGTTGCACAACCAAGAATCAAGTTACTTCACAAAAACGAATAACTTCACACTTTGCAAACCTGCAATATTCTTGGTGAACTTGTGCAATATTCTCTCAATCGCTAAAAGGAACATTTCACTACTTTAAGTGTTTCGATTGTTGAAGAGAAATTCCGAGTATAGATCAATTGTATTTCATAGGTTGTTAGGATATTTACATTCGTGTATTATCTTGGTTCCGCAACAACCTTGTAATTTGTTTAATATCAATAAATAAATTACACATTGAAAACTACATATTGTCTCATCAAGATTGTTTACAAGTTATTTGTATTATTGCATTGTTCTTTACTTATTGTCTTTTATATAAGTAATCTATCTAGAACTTGGTATATATCTCTGCAACTGGTCGTCTCCAGTTCAGCAAGTATATTGCAAAGTAACTCCACCATCGACATAGAGGTGTCTTCAGTAGTACCATCTAACAAGTTGGGACTTACAAAATCCTATACAAAAACATAATTTAATAAAAACGTATTACATTGAAAAAGAATATTTTATCGTAAAAAATATCAAAAATTGATTTTAAAGATGAAAAATGATGTAAAATATAAAAATATTAGTTTCCATAATTATATCATTAAAAACATTAATTATTAATGTCTACAAATTTAAATAAGAAAATAATAATCATTTAAATTTATTAAAATAAAATTAAATCTAAAAAAGTTAAATAAGGTATATGACATCATCATTTGATCTAATGGCTCTAATTAAAAGTTAAACTTCATCTAAAGGTCCATACTTCTCCAATTATGAATTAAGGTTTCTCTTTTATATATATTTAGAGATAATATAATTGACATATTTTTTTTGTTCTTCTAACTTCCTTTTTAAAGCTTATAAAACTTAGTTTATGTATTTCCATGTATTTAATAGCGAAAGTTACACTCATATATCAATTAATCAAATCAATCTATTTATAAATTATTACAATCAAAGAGAACAAAGAGAATAAAAACATTACCATCAATTTAATCACAATATATACTAACAATACCCCACTGGAAAAGGTTTATGTGAGAACCATTTGAATTGGAAGAACCATGAGAACTTCAATATTATAACTTGATGTTCATATGTTAATGTTATATGTGAACATATTAGTTCACATATAAATTGTCATGTTATACTTATAAGGATTATTTACTGAAATGGTACCTGGACTATCCACCATATTACTGGTTTCATACCTAAAACTTTAAAATTACTCTCATCATACCCCAACTTATCAATTCTCCACTCGGACAGTACCTGGACCTGACGGGCATCAGTTTGGCCGTTAAGTTGGGGTATGACTACCATAAATTTTAAACTATAGGTAGGTAATCAGTAATATGGTGCATATTCCAGGTACCATTTATGTAATTAACCATTATTATTATTATTATTATTATTATTATTATTATTATTATTATTATTTTATTATTATTATTATTATTATTATTATATTATTATTATTATGTTGTTGTTTTTGTTGTTTTTTTTATTACATAAAGTATTATTTAGGAATAAATAATTTTAAAAAGTTTGTTGATATTTTTTGTAAATATCTACTTTTATTTTATAAAAGAATTCTTTAATTTTATAAAAAAATTATTTTATTAAAAACTATTAATATATCAAATTATAGATCCATGATGATTTTAATTGTGTATTTTCATATTTATTT
This sequence comes from Erigeron breviscapus, assembly GCA_034093135.1. Classification (NCBI taxonomy): domain Eukaryota; kingdom Viridiplantae; phylum Streptophyta; class Magnoliopsida; order Asterales; family Asteraceae; genus Erigeron; species Erigeron breviscapus. The sequence continues at coordinate 9,341,496 of CM067168.1, read as the reverse complement.
ATTTTTAGCAATAAATTCGAGTTTTATAAAAAAAATACTATTATTTATATAATTTATTTTTTAATAAAATAATATTTTATTTTATAAAAGAATTCTTTATTTTATAAAAAAAATACTATTATTTATAAAATTTATTTTTTAATAAAATAATATTTTATTTTATAAAAGATCATTTTTAGTACAAAGTTTTTATTTTTATAAAATTTTTTTTTTTTTATTTTCAATTTTCTTTTTTAAAGGGGTAAACCGGAAAGAATATCTTAATTTCTTGTATTGCATTAGTACCTGTACAACTACCATGCAAGGTTTGAATTAGCTCAAATCGGATTTAATCAACTCCATGTGGTGGTATCCATTCAAGACTTCAAGTACATTTATCAATGCTTTACATGAAATTAAGGTACTGCTTCCGATTTACTTATTTTTTTTATATAAAAAGTAAATAAATAATTTATAAAATTTATTTTTTAATAAAATAATATTTTATTTTATAAAAGAATTCATTTTATAAAAAAATATATTATTTATAAAATTTATTTTTTAAAATAAAATATTATTTTTATAAAAATAAAGTATTCTTTTATAAAATAAAAGTAAATATTTACAAAAAATATCAATAAACTTTTTAAAATTATTTATTCCTAAATAATACTTTGTGTAATTAAAAAATAAAAAACAACAACAACAATAAATAATAATAATAATAATAATAATAATATAATAATAATAATAAATAATAATAATAATAAGGGTTAATTACATAAATGGTACCTGGACTATGCACATATTACTGATTACCTACCTATAGTTTAAAATTTACGGTAGTCATACCCAACTTAACGGCCAAACTGACGTCCGTCAGGTTCAGGTATCGTCCGAGTGGAGAATTGATAAGTTGGGGTATGATGAGAGTAATTTTAAAGTTTTAGGTATGAAACCAGTAATATGGTGGATAGTCCAGTATCATTTCAGTAAATAACCCTACTTATAATTATCTATATTCATATGTGAATAGTTTTCACATAAACCTTACCCACCGCACACTAATTTAACTATTTCATTCTTGTCCAAATTAATTAACTAATCAAGCAAACAATTTTTATTTATTATTATTTTATAAGATAAGATGCAAATACAGAACATATCAGTCGTCATTATTTCAAACAAGTTGAAATTATCTACACACACATACATACAAAAAAAACTCCATTTTCATTTCATTTCATTTCCATTTTTCTCATCTCCTTCCAACTACTTCAGAAAAAATAATTAATAAAAAAACATCTTCGAAATCTGTACTCTCACGCCGCCGTTGATTCCCCAAAACACACACACACGACACACATCCTTCATTGTTCTCCAAACATCATCAAAACAAATCCTGTCAAAAGTTGTCATATTTATCCCCAAATTTTCAAGATCCTTAAATATTTATCATTTTGATAATCATTCATGAAGAAATTAAGAAGCTTTTACATGCATATGAAACACCCACATACCATAAAACGAAAATGGATCTACCCATTAGCAGTCGGGTCAACCCTTTCTTTATTTCTCATTTTTTTCATAACCATAACTTCAAACCCACTTTCTGGATACTACCCAGGTTCCGGGTCATCCGTATTTGTCGAAGATAAGCTTCACCCAAACCGCCCGGATCCAATTACCCGACCCGTTCGGTTCGCTTACTTGATATCCGGGTCAAATCATGATGGGGTAATGTTAAAACGAACTTTACTTGCTTTATATCATCCTAATAATCGTTATGTTGTTCATTTAGATGCCGAATCGTCGCCCGAAGAACGAATGTTGTTAAATGAATTTGTTACCACTCACCCGGTTTTTGTGAAATTTGGTAATGTGGTTATGATCACTAAGGCTAATTTAGTGACGTATCGTGGGCCCACTATGGTCGCGAATACGTTACACGCTGCTGCGATTTTGTTAAAGAATGGATTGGATTGGGATTGGTTTATTAATCTTAGTGCTTCGGATTATCCGCTTGTTACGCAAGATGGTACATTTTTGTGAATTATAGTACATTTTGTTGGTAGATTTGTGAATTACATTAGTACATTTTTGTTTTTCATTTGTTTAAATGTGTGTTTTCAGATCTGTTTCATACGTTTAATTCGTTACAGAGGGATCTTAATTTTATTGATCATACAAGTAATATTGGATGGAAAGAGTAAGGGATCTATTTAGTGATTTTGTTGTGTTTTGTAAGCAATGTGTGTCGTTTTAATGATTTTTGGATCTGAATGAATGTGTTTGTGCGTGTTGTGTTGTGTTTGTGTTGGTAATTAGGTTTCAAAGAGCAAAGCCTGTGATTGTTGATCCGGGATTGTATATGACAGAAAAAACGGATGTGTTTTGGATCACACAGAGACGAAGTGTACCGACGGCCTTCAAATTATTTACAGGTTTTTTTTTCTAGCCATGGAATTTAGTAGTTTGTTTTTGTTTGCTATTAATTGTAATTGCTTTTGCATATTGGGTTGTTGCTTGGTTGTTTTGTCAATTGGGGTATATGCATGATTGTGATGTACAGATATATATTATGGGAGTGGATAGTATTTATATAGGATGTGAAATTAGGTGAAATTGAAGCAAGAACAAATGGGTTCAAAATGTGCATATACGAAATGTTTGTTTGAAGTTTGAGATATGTTTTTTACTTGATATAGATTGGCATTGCCCGTGCTTGATTTTTCAGCAATCCTTTTTCTAATTTCCATTCCTAGTTCCTATATAGGTTGTGCTTGTGAAGTTTGAGCCTAACTTCTGAACATGTGTTTTGTTGTTTTGAAGCCTGATTTGGACCGTAATATGATTGGCGGCAGAAAATTTTGAAAGAAAATACGTGTGTAGTTTAACTGCTTGGATAACATTTCCTTGTCTTATTCATTTAATTTATTTGGCTTCAAATAAATGGAACTAGTCATTATTTGATCTAAGAGCAGAGGGTATAGTAACAAAAAAATTTAAGCCTTTGATGTAAGCATACCGCTAAACCATATATTTAGAACTTTTGAATATTCATGAGGCATAATAGATTATAAGGTTGACCTTGTACATCTTTTTGAAATATCGACTTTGGGATTCTTGTGTTTTGGTTTATGAAAATATTAGGACCGAGGAGATAAGTTTGAAAAATCTTTTTTTTACTGTCTTATTGGTTGTAACTAGCATTTTGTGGTTATTCTAGTGAACTACCAATGACTTTTAGGTTTTACCTATTACCCATGGACCATCAAAACCCATCTTACACATCAACAAAATGATTCATAATGACTGGTTTTCTTGTGACAATACCAGTGGGTATGGATCCAGGATGGGATTGTAAAGTACACAGGATTTTGAGTTATATACGTTTAGTTAATTGAAACAAATCCTCTACTTCCCAACTTTAACTTTATGTAGAAGTTATTAATTTATCCCCTGAAATGTCTTGAGATATTTGCTTCAACATGGAGACTGGAAACATTCATGTTCTAGTTTTTTCCTTTGCTTTTCATTTATATTGGTTATTCATGAATCTGTTGATGACGTACAAACCACCTGAACCGATCTGGAATTTTGGACCTGTCAATCTTGAACCAGTCTACAACCTGCATAATTATTTATAATTTCTCCAGCACCTGCAGTTTTGGACTGGTGGACACCTTAAACCACTTCCTTCATATCTTTTAGGCAACAACACAAATGTAGTTTATAAGGAGTGATATCTTAGCCATAATCCTTTGAATTTTCATTTCAAGCAAGTCGTTGATCTTATAGATAGGCTTATAAACACAATACACAAAAATGATCGAATTTGGAGTTATGACAAAGAATGTTAATTACAATAGTTCTGTAACACATTTTTAACATTTGTCCAAAGTTATCAAATTTTGCATACTATGGTAGTATAGTGTGTCTATGTGTGTTGCATTTTCACAGGAATGATAGTTAGTTGAGCTAACAGCTCTTTGTTTATACTTGGTTGTAATGATGTCGATTTTTTTTTCTTTATACATGCAGGATCTGCGTGGATGGTTTTATCTCGTCCATTCATCAACTTCTGTATATGGGGCTGGGACAATTTACCTCGAACGGTCCTTATGTACTATGCAAATTTTATCTCCTCTCCTGAAGGCTATTTTCATACTGTATTATGTAACGCAAAAGAATTCCGCAATACCACAGTCAACAGTGATCTGCACTTCATAGCATGGGACAACCCTCCAAAGCAGCATCCTCACTACCTTACTTTAGCTGACATGCAAAGAATGGTTGACAGCAACGCACCTTTTGCGAGAAAGTTCCACCAAGATGAACCCGTGCTAGACAAGATCGACTCAGAATTACTGTTCAGAGGCCCAGATATGATTGTTCCTGGTGGGTGGTGCATCGGTAGTCGGGAAAACGGTTCAGATCCTTGTTCCGTGGTTGGTAATTTAACACTCCTTAACCCCACTTCCGGGGCAACAAGGCTAGGAAATCTTGTAAAGTCTCTTTTGTCAGAGGAGAGTTTCAGACCAAGACAATGCAGATGACAGGTGGTGAATATTGATCGGCTGTAATTAGTTCGTGTGTGGAAAAACGACCATCACCAAGTGGCTTATCTACTTTTGCGACTTGTGGCAGGCGTTAGACTCGATCGAAACATTATGCTGCTGAAGAAAGCAAGGTAATGGAATGGAAATGAATTTTTTGTTAAATGTGGGTTTTTGTTGTAGTAACCTGTTACTGTGAGCCAATTCTTTTTAGAACCCTATTCACCAATTTTTATAGCTTTTTTAAAGGGGTTTGGGTGGTGGTGGTGGTGGTGGTGGTGGTGGTGGAGATCAAGAAAGGTCGTCTGTATTGAATAGTCCTTGAAAAAAAACACTACATTTCACCTGCACAAGAAACATGATGTAAAATATATCACAAGTTCAAAACTTTTTCTTATTCTGCTTGCTCTACTTTAGACTTTACTTTCAGATACTTGGATCGTTGGTCACACAAAGTGTTCGGTATCATTATATTACGCAGGTACATGTTAGTTTTTAAGCATACATTCTTTATATGTGTTACTGGATTTTACACATAAAATATCCTAACCTGACCAAAGTAAAAGTCATCGTATGATAAATCGAATGAAGCCGTGACATATACTAAATTTTAGACCGTGTTGACACGTTTTGAAAGTAATCTTTATACGTATGTTACTGTAACGATGTTTAGTATCCAGTTAATTGATTCATAAGTATCGCCTTCATTTTGCTTAAAACTGCGGTGATTTCCAGTTTTCCAGTTCCTGGATGGGCTTTTAAATTTTCAGCGGCTAGACTCTTCTTGACAAAACTTACCTGTGTGGCTGTGTTAATGTATTTGGTATAACAGCAGCATTGATAGATTCATTCAAAATTCAACAAAATGTATTAAAAGCAACATAGGTGCAAAAGTATTCTATATAAACAATGATAAAATATAAGAGAAACGATAAAAATAGCTTCAGGAACTATGTTTAGACTATTGTTACATGCATAGAAGTTGTATTGTGAATCACAGCCCGTAAATACAAGGAAATGAAGATAAAATCACAAATCCTTTATAAACATAATGCAAGTATGCAACTAGAGTCATGATGGTACCTTATTCCATCTTTCACGAGGTACAGAGGAAGTAAGATGTCAAAATAGTCTCATCTTTATCCGAAAGTAGAGATGCTATTTCTAGAGGAACTCCGGTTATTTTTGCAGGAGGTGAGGATCGAACCGTCACTCATGTATCCAAAGAAGAGAGGTCTTTCAAACTGATGCAACCTTGTTTAAGCAGATTTACATACAAATCAGATTTCCCATACAATATAACCAGAGTAACTTTTACCAAAAAACAGATTCACATACAAAACTATTAATCTAACACATAAAAACGGATTTCATAATAAATTTAACCCCAAACCACTATAGTTCCTAACATCATGACCGTAAAATAAAAACATAAAGTTTGAAGTATCGGAACATCCAGAAGTAACATGTTACACGTAGATGTATATGGAGGCCGTTGATCATTTGTTAGCCGTATCTATGAATTGGACCCGTTTACATATTATGATAAATGTATTAAAAATCTGCTTTATTCTATTTTTTTAAATCGCTCAATGGTGTATCATGACTGATTATCCCGGACCTATCTTTGTTCCAAGTTTGAACCTGAGAGAACCTAAGAACGCCCCGATCTGTACGATTAGATGGCAACCGGGCATATATTTACTCGGACAACACAGATAAAAAAGTTTTTCATGTTTGTGAACATTATAGACTAAATTATTGGCATATGGATATTGCGGGTATAAAAGGTCTTTGTTTGCTGTGAATTTTATAATAACTAATTTTAACTTTCAGTTGGCGCATAAACTAATATGCGAGATTAACAGGTGGGGGTTTGGAATCTTTGCCCTTTCGTCACGTCATTAACTCATTATTAGTCATCATTAGTGCCTGCTTAACAACTGGGCCATTATTTATAGATTGATGTGAGTTTTAAGTTTTGACGTTTACGTATTTTATATCTTCTAATAGATTTGAAATTATAAAATCCATTCAACTATTGCTTTAATTCAATTCTGTTCAACGTAGTCCACCTAGATATTGTGTAAAGGGTAATATTTTTATTTATTTATTTATTTGTTAACAAGTATTTTAACCCCGGACTTTGCCCCGGGAGAAAATAACGATACGTAAAACGTGTATTGTGTATAAGGTGGTGATACATACATTTCGTTGGTCGGTGATTACATGGCTGTTAGAACCGTTTAAACTAAACAATTAAAAAAAAGGTGAATATAAAAAATAAAGCGTCTTTTAGACATATAAAAAAGGTTTAAAAACTGACCATTTTGTTATAGCAGAAACAGTACAATATACTATTATATATGTTCGTTCGTCGGTGATTACCTCGTTATTGACGGAGGTGAAAAATATAATTTTTTTCACTTAAAAGAGCTCATTAAAGGAAGAAAAAAACATTAGTACAAAAAAAAGGAAAAAATTAAAGAAAAAGGTTAAAAGTAAAAAAAAAAAGAAAAAAAAATGCTGACGTCATCGTTACTATTGCCTAAGCCTTCATGAATTGTTATATATATATAATGATATATTCTTCTAAAATTAGCTTAAAAATTCCCATAAACGCAGTTGGGCAAATCTTAAGGGGTGTTTAGGATTGATTATGTAAAACAGATTTTGCGTTTAAAAACTGCGCATACTTTTTCAAAACTGCGTTTTGCCACTGTGAAAACGCAGATAATCACTTTTTTTTTCCAAACAATTTTTTTCATTAATTGCGTTATGCAAACGCAATAATTAAATAATCTCGTTAAAACTCGATCCCAAGTAGATTCCACAACATCTGTTTGCAAAAGACTTGTGCCTCTTAACCACTATAACCCAACATTTAGGGCCAAGAATCTAACCTGGGTCCATATGGTGTTAGCCCACATGGCCACATCACATCTAGTCATCTAGATATGTACAATATTTCTTTACCTTAGAATTTATGCTAATGCGACGTTATATAAATAGTCCACTTGGATTGTCCATGTTAATTTTCGAATTAAAACTTGGAACTTGTTACACAGTGGTATTTTTTGTTTATATGCAGCTGAGAGAAAAAACATTCAAAAGAAAATGTAAAAATTTGTTACAGTGGTATGCCTTTTTGAATTACCACATTCCAATAATCCAGTTGAAATCAACTCATTTTAATATACGACTGGATTAAATACTAACTTCATTAATGGAGGCTTTATCTTGCAATGTTAATTAAATGAAACACTTCAAACTTTGGGATGTGACACATTGATCAAAATGAAGAAGTCTTGGACACTAGGTAATCAACTATTTAAGCAATATCTATACTCAGCATGTATATAAAGTACTTGGAACTAGCTCGTACATGAACACAAAGGAGACCCGTTCACATGAACACAGTAAGATAAAAAAAATGTAGATGGTATCTATCGACTCGGGCCTCTTATAAATCAGCTATTTTGGTATATGTTGCAGCACTCTATAACAGACATTTAAACAGTACACTACCGCCTTAAGTCAATATATGAAAATTCCAATATAGGATCTACCATAATGTTCTTAGAGCATCAGCTTTAAGCAGCCTGTAACTATCAATCGCCTTTTTTATGGCATGGTCCTATTGGAAAGGGACGGGAGTACCTAGCTTCTTGTTAACAATAGCCATTGCTAGATAGCGACTACCCATTCCTATAGGTGTCTGCTCATCCGGACCTTCCCAAAACGGGGCTTCACCCTCCCCTACCAACCGCCAGTACCCTGTTCTCAGAGATTCGGCTTGCTCCTCTGTGCAGTTTTGTAGTAACGCTTCCACACGAAAATTTATTCCAAGATTACCAAGAAACTGAGACTGAGTGATGGGGCCGTACACGGACACGTCTTCTGCAGGTTGATGCAAAATCATCAGTTTCCACTCAAGTAATAATGGAGGACATAATACTACTCCTTACTAATTTATGTTTTGTGATGTCTCAAGAAACGTATGAAGTCTCCACTCTTTCAAAAAAGTGGTGTACAATTACAACTTTGACAGCTGGTAAATGTTAAAAGGTTTATAACAATGATTGACATAAGAGATTCTAGTATTGGTTATATTACAGAATGGTATTTTAGATATTTGTCAATTAAAATAATTTTCAGGAGGGCTACGGAAAATAGGTATAGTGATTATGCATGCCACGAGTAAGGAATACAGACCTGAGACTTCCTCAGCGGAGTGCCTAATTGCAGGAAAGTCAACATAAGCACTTAGATCAGCGGAACCAGGATCATCCAACATATTAACAAATTTATGTTTTCGTATTGCCTACACAATAGAAATCGTAAGATTATAAAATAAAGCATATCTTCTAAGAGACAAGTAACAAGACATGAATGCTTAAGACCTGAATGAAGTGATGTAGGGGGAAAGAAAAACAGAAAAATACATTTTGTTAAACTGGATCAGGAAGGAGAAAATAAATAAAAAACAATAGCTTAAACCTTATGATTGAAAACCAAATGTTTTAAACGCCATGCAGCACCGAATTACCAAATAAAAGTGCAATCATAATCCCTAGAATAGGTAACTTCAAGCCATCTATAGAAAAATTGGTAAACTTGGGTTATGTCTGCTCAAAAGCATACCCAAATGTTAACAACCACCAATATTTTCGAAAAAGGGCAATTTTATGAATCATACTTGTTATAATCAGTTTAGTATAAAAAAATTCTATGCAATTGAAGAAAATAGATGAAGAAAGTATTAGTAGGTCAATCCAACCACTTTTGACCCATCACATGACCCATCCATTTTGTCATTCATAACAATTATAGAGGAAACAAAGAATATTGGTCTATTCTCTCATATATCACTTTGGTTGTTAGAATAGTGGCAGACCTGAAGACTGTCAGAGACTATCCCGTCCAAGCCATAATCAATAATAAGTGCCCCACCGCCATCAGTACCTATTCTCTTGGCAATAGTTCGTGTCAGATCCATTGTCTTGGGGCTAATCTCTATGTGTTCTAATTTACTCAACTCTTCAGTCTGAGCCCACTTGCAACGCTTTAAAAGATAGAGAGTTGCTGGTGTAGGCTGAGGTGAGAGCACAACGCAGAACCTGAAGAGTTGACAAATGAAAGAAATGATAAATTATATCAGCAAGTTGCCCCAATGGAATAGATGATAACAGTGCATCTCTAAAACGTACTTCGAGTCTTCGGCAACATCAATCATCTTTTCACACCAGCCACGTGAAGCTTTCTGAAAGAAACAATTAAAATATGGGTAAAAATATAAAAGGTAGTATTGCATGATAACGAAGGCCAGACATGCAGAACTTTTCCCCCTTCTTTCCGTCCCAAAAGAAAATGCAACACTTGCCTTTTTTGCAAGGATCAGATGCAAGTCTACCGATTTACTCATTAGCAATCACTTCAAGATATTGGCAAGGTTGGTGCTGGTCAATAAATTTCTTGGTTTTTTCATATAAAGGGGTGCATTGAGGTTTGATTGTTAGTCAAAAAATTTACATGGGTCAACTTAAGTATTCATTATCTTCAGAATGGAGTATCTACAATGACTAGGTCTAAATCAATTCGTGCCCCGGATAGAATAAGACACAAAAACTGAAGAAAGAACGCTTTAGTGCGGAATTCAGTTTTTAACTTTTTATTGACAGTCATTTGCAACTAAATGCTAATAAGAATCTAAACCTTTATATACAAGACATTATACATCTAAAAATCTAACGGAGACAAGTGCTTGAACAGAAACAAATTATCTTTTTTAAGAATCACTGCCAATGTTATGTAAGAGAATGAATAACATGTAAGAGCCCTAATGCCTATAAGCAACTAAAAAAACCTGAAATTGATGAACTGGTAAAGCATCAAAGAATTCATGAGCAATAATAATTGTTGGCACTGCATTTAAGGAAAAACAATGACGTCAGAGAAGGAAACAACCCTTTAAGCCTTTCAGAAAATACAATATATTGGTAGTCTCTACATTTCACAGTTCACTAAGCTTATCTATCATACTTCTAATGTTAAAAGCACAACAAAGCACTAAAATTATGGACAAATTTCCTAAAATATTCCAATTATGCAATAGAAACTAACTACTATCATCTTTAGAGAAGGGCAAAACCATTTTAATTGTATTCAACAATGCAGAACAAGAAGAAGGAACCATATATGCAACGGAAACTGGTAATTTCTATGTAGTAGAAAAACTCCAAAACATTTATAATACGATGCAGGACTGCATATGCTGATCATTAAGCTGGATATGATACAGAAATGACTTTACAAAGATAATTTGAGTGCATTGATGCTTTTAAATATCTAAAGGGTACTATATGGCACATGAGATTTGTGAAACAGTTGAAATCCATAGATATTGAGAGGGTTAAAATAAGAGACAACACTGTCAGCAGTATCAAAAATATCCTTACCTCCGGTTGGAACCTCATCTAGGGTCGAGTGCCATGAAACATGCGTTCCGGTCAAGGTGGTAGCAGTATTTTTATCAGCGTCATCCTCATTATTGCATTTCAAGGTTGTCTTTTGGATCTTCTTTAATGTTGGACTCACTTCAATCATGTGTATGTTTAAGGATGTTGTGAACTTTTCGAATTTTGAAGCACCCTATTATCACATTCCCATATTATGTATGTAGAACTATAGGAAAAACTCTATTAACTAAATTAGCTAAAGCGTGGAAGTGGTAAAATAGATAAAAAGCAAGCATAAAAGTAGCAGTATACTCGTAGGAGATCGGCCATGAGAGTTCCCCTTCCCGGGCCAAGCTCGACTAGATTGACCTGATTAGGTTGCCCCATTTGCTCCCACAAACACATTGCCCAAACACCAACCATCTGAAGCAGAAATTGCAAACATGATTCAAAACGGAACACTTTTGTGATAAATCTTAACTTAGAAATCACAAATAACCGAATGACAATAACCACTGCTAAGAATGACAGAACCAATCAAATTACCTCTCCAAACATTTGGCTTACTTCGGGGGAGGTTATAAAGTCACCTTCTGCACCGAAAACATCCCGATTGATATAAAACCCAGCTTTTGGATTTATCAGGACTTCCTCCATGTATTCAGCAACTGATATTGGACCCCCTCTAAACTGAAGAAGCAAGCAAAATTCATTATGAAGACGAAAACAAAACCAAAAACACCAAGATAATCAAACAAACAGACAATTACAAAAACCTAAGATATCAGAAAATGGCATCAATTAATTTCTATGGCCATAAAGAAAGTCAATGTTTATATTTGAGACTTGGGAAGAAATGATTAGTACGTTAAACAAGTGAACAGTATAAAAAATAATGCAAATCAATCAACTAATTTACACTACTAAAAGCATTTAGTGAAATTTCGTGCTTCAAGTATCTATCTCAAAACCAACTAAAAGGGGATTTACACTAGATTATTGTCTTGTTGATAAATTACTTAAATTTACAGCAACAAGAACCTACGTTCTGGCGTATAATCTACTTACTTACAAGTGTTTATGCTTATTAAAAAAAAGCTTTCGCCTTAATAAGCACTTTCCAAAAAACCATCATCCATGAGCTTCTCAAAAACAACTCAGCCAAACATCCCTAAATCTACTATTGAAAATAGTGCTTCGTAAAAGATTAAGCTTTTAGAGAAGCAGTCAACTTTGTTCAAAGTCTATCGTTTGTATCCAGCTTAAGAAAATGGGTAACTTTCAAGGGATTAGTACCTTAAAATGTAAACAACCTTACATGAATTGTCATAGTGTTTATGCAACTTCAATGTTGTGCATTGTATGTAATGAACTTTCAAATCCTGTGTATTTTATGTTTCCGAGTATATGTGGCAACCATATAAGCTGTCACTTGTAAGTTTTTGATTGGTTGGGTACACACAATGCACATGATTTGAAAGTTCATTACATACAATGCACATGATTGAAGTTCGATACATACTATGACAATTCATGTAAATTTGACTACATTTTGAAATACTAATCCCAACTTTCAAATATTGTTATTGTATGTGTCCGATGATACTTTTGCTGATGTGGCATCTATACAAGTTGCCACTTTCCTCGTAAGCAAAAGTACCATAGCATACATACAATAGCAATATTTGAAAGTCAAGTACACAAAATAGAGTTGTTTTAAGTTGAAAACAAACAAATTTTTCCTAATATAACAACACAATACACAAAATAACATTATGTAGTACAACGAATGGTTAGTTCAATTAATAATTGGTATGCTTTGAATTGAACAACAAATTCGATAAGATATAAACAGGGACGAAAGAAAAGGGAAGGTATTGCTATTGGAACCTTAATAATGCTTTTGAGATGCTTAACAAGTTCGGAATCTGAAGACGGTTCATGAGAATGCTCTGCATTAAAAACACTTACAAATTATATATTCATAACAAAATGTGTTATATATATATACATATATATATATATAATTATTTTGAAAATATAAATAAAAAGATAGATAGAAGGAGGGACCAGGGGGGTTGTTCAATCCGGACCGGTCGACGGATATTGTGGTGGGCGGTTGAGAAGTGAAGTCAGCGGATTCCGGCGGTTGTTGGTCGGAAGTTGATGCCGGAAGGTGAGAGGAAGCAATTGAAAATCGGTGAAAAGAGTCAAACGGCGAAGGTTGATGTGGTTGACTGATGAGGAAACGACATCGTTTTGATAGAGAAGAGTGAGTTATGATTCTCCGCAGCATTGCAGCAGGTGGTGGTGGTGGTCCGGCCAAATTATCCTGGAAATGAAATACTTATCAATTGTGCTGTGTTGTGCTGTGCTGAAATACTAAACTTCGAATATAAATACATGATTTCTGAAACAAATAAACAAACAGATACAAAGAAGGGGATGTAGCTCAGATGGTAGAGCGCTCGCTTAGCATGCGAGAGGTACGGGGATCGATACCCCGCATCTCCATAATTTTTTTTATATTTCTTTTCATCTTTTCTCTTATTATTGAAAAGTAATTTTTTTTATTAACTTGATAGATTATTACCCGCGTAATACGCGGGAAACATATATAATTAATGACATGTTAAAATTTATAATATCATAAGTTGACAAATATTTAACCATGTAAGAATTAAACCACTAAAAAATATGAAGTTACATTAGTGGTCGTTTAGATTCCGGTTAACAGTGACCACACAGTTGAAAAATGGATACATCATCTATTAGAGGTCTCGCTAAGTAAGGTTTTCGTTTCTTTGGATGTCTTTCATTCATCCGGATATGTCTGCATTGTCATTGTACTTATGCTTTAACGTTTTGCTTGAATAATTTAGTTATACACTAAAATTACTAAGCAATTTAATTATCAATCTATATATCGCATGTTGTGTTAATCTAAGTTAAAATTATGCATAATATCATTGCAATTTTCATACAATTATTTTTCTGATATATAATTGTGATAGCTTATTATAGACTCCATATTTGTTTTTTAGTTCTTTATTAAGAAGGCCGGTTTGACATCCGGTCCGGTTTTCAAAACATTGATTTAATAAAAACGTTATATGATAAAAATCCTATACAAAAATCCTTATAACCAAATTTTATTCGTTATATGATAAAAATCCTATACAAAAATATAATTTAATAAAAACGTATTACATTAAAAAAGAAAATTTTATTGTAAAAAATTAAAAATTAATTTTAAAGATAAAAAATGATGTAAAATATAAAAATATTAGTTTCCATAATTATATCATTAAAAACATTAATTATTAATGTCTACAAATTTAAATAAGAAAATAATAAATTTAAATTTATTAAAATAAAATTAAATCTAAATAGGTTAAATAAGGTATATGATATCATCATATGATCTAATGGCTCTAATTAAAAGTTGAACATCATCCAGATATCCATACTTCTCCAATTATGAATTAAGGTTTCTCTTTTATATATATTTAGAGATTATGTCCCGTGTTAATACAAAGGACACTTTTAAGCCACATTTTAAATATGAAACTTCTAACTAAGTAAAATATATGACTACTATTAGTTGATTAGTGTGTTAACTTAACACACGACATGTAACACCCCAACATGGCGGAATCATGGGGTATCACTTAGAAAAGCACAGCACGACATGGGAATTATGTAGAGTCAACTATATGAAAACATAGGATTGAAACAATCCTTAAACTTGTACAAACATATACAATCATCAACATTCATTGAAATACATGTTCAATCAATAATAAAAGGCAATTTAATTGATAGTAGTTGATCCTAAAAGTAACCCATAAAAGGGAAGTAAGGATCATGGATCCAGAAAGTCCAAAGCTAGTCCAATCCTAGCAAGCAAGCATGCAATCATCCATTTTGTCTCTAATTAACTTGATTACCTGAAAAGTGTACTAAAGAGCGTCAACATAAAGTTGGTGAGTTCGTAGGACAAGTAACAAGGAATAACCGTGTCGGATACAACCGTTAACAATAAGTGAGGATTAGGAGAACTAATCACATCCAAGGAAAACCTATAAGGTTTCACATTATCACAATTCAATACAAGTCAACGTTCAACAACAACGATTCCATATAACGTTCAACAACGTTCCATACAACGTTCAACAACAACGATTCCATATAACGTTCAACAACGGTGCGGCTTACATAGTTAATAATTAACAATGCGCTAACGGTGCGACTTATATAATAAGTAATGCGCTAACGGTGCGACTTACATCGTAAACAATGCGCTAACGGTGCGACTTACATCGTAAACAATGCGCTAACATGTCCACATCAACAATTCAATCATACAATCAATCAAATCAACAATCAACAGTTAAACAAACATGTACACTTTTCAGCCCGAATCTCAATTGAGTAGGGAGGGTTTACCAAACTCACCTTATTCTTGATAATTCAACAGCAAAGTAGAAGAGATTGATGTAGTCAACGATGACGAGTGAGTCAACTGGCCACGTTACGTGTTCCAAGTATGGAGATATTATGAGTTCTAAGATCAAAGTAACGATATAGGGATGAGCTCCAAAGAAGATCTTGAGAGAATCGACTATAACTTGGATTTGTAAACTTGATGAATATGGAATAATCCTAACTCCATGTGGCCATTATAACTAGGCTTTGATAAGTTCTTGAAAGAATTCGCAATAACAACGTCGTGTTTACAATTTCAAAACCAACGAATTCAAAACAACTTTGGTTGAATCGAAAGCTTGGGATGATGAAAGGTTGTGTAAGATATGCTTGAACTTGAACAAGTATGGATCTCGGAATGATAGGGATTTAAGAAGAGAAGTGTTGAGAGTGTGAATTAGCAAGTTTTAAGGCATGGAATGGTGTAGTATTTATAGGTATATATTTACCATGGTTACTAGTTTAGTTTGTTGATAACTATGGTTAAGTTAAGGAATACCATGGGCTAGTTTGATGGTTTTGCAATACCATGGGCTAGTTAACTAACCTTGGTTAACTAACCTTAGTTAACTAACTTTAGTTAACTAATCTTAGTTAGTTAGTACTTAACTTAGGTTAGATGTAAGGTTACGAGTGTTTCAGGTTCGTTTCTTTAAAAGTACAACGAAACAGATCATTCAGATAGCAGATGTTACAATATCTCACTAGTCCGACACATATATATATATATATGCACCAACAATACCCAAAGTTTTCTTATATTCATAAAGTTTGCCATTATTATATATAACAAGTAACGGGCTAAAATGGCAAATGTTACATTATTCCCCCGTTAAAGGAATTTCGTCCTCGAAATCTAGACCATATCGAGTAAATTAAAAAAATATATATATACTTATACTCGTATAGTATAGACCACTTATATACTTATAGTATAGCATAACCGATTCGTCTAGACACAGGTAAGTCTGACTAGGGCGCTATGCAGAATTCAAATTCATTTCTCTTTCCATATTTGTCCGTTAGAAACGACACATTTTTAAACTATATAATAACACCATAGATAAGATATATATATATACACACATATATATATATATATGCACCAACAATACCCAAAGTTTTCTTATATTCATAAAGTTTGCCATTATTATATATAACAAGTAACGGGCTAAAATGGCAAATGTTACATTATTCCCCCGTTAAAGGAATTTCGTCCTCGAAATCTAGACCATATCGAGTAAATTAAAAAAATATATATATATATGCACCAACAATACCCAAAGTTTTCTTATATTCATAAAGTTTGCCATTATTATATATAACAAGTAACGGGCTAAAATGGCAAATGTTACATTATTCCCCCGTTAAAGGAATTTCGTCCTCGAAATCTAGACCATATCGAGTAAATTAAAAAAAAAATATATATATATATATATATATATATGCACCAACAATACCCAAAGTTTTCTTATATTCATAAAGTTTGCCATTATTATATATAACAAGTAACGGGCTAAAATGGCAAATGTTACATTATTCCCCCGTTAAAGGAATTTCGTCCTCGAAATCTAGACCATATCGAGTAAATTAAAAAAATATATATATATATATGCACCAACAATACCCAAAGTTTTCTTATATTCATAAAGTTTGCCATTATTATATATAACAAGTAACGGGCTAAAATGGCAAATGTTACATTATTCCCCCGTTAAAGGAATTTCGTCCTCGAAATCTAGACCATATCGAGTAAATTAAAAAAATATATATATATATGCACCAACAATACCCAAAGTTTTCTTATATTCATAAAGTTTGCCATTATTATATATAACAAGTAACGGGCTAAAATGGCAAATGTTACATTATTCCCCCGTTAAAGGAATTTCGTCCTCGAAATCTAGACCATATCGAGTAAATTAAAAAAATATATATATATATATGCACCAACAATACCCAAAGTTTTCTTATATTCATAAAGTTTGCCATTATTATATATAACAAGTAACGGGCTAAAATGGCAAATGTTACATTATTCCCCCGTTAAAGGAATTTCGTCCTCGAAATCTAGACCATATCGAGTAAATTAAAAAATATATATATACTTATATATATATATATATATATATATATATATATATATATGCACCAACAATACCCAAAGTTTTCTTATATTCATAAAGTTTGCCATTATTATATATAACAAGTAACGGGCTAAAATGGCAAATGTTACATTATTCCCCCGTTAAAGGAATTTCGTCCTCGAAATCTAGACCATATCGAGTAAATTAAAAAAATATATATATTTCGGTAATTACTAATTACCGTAGCAATGATTAAAAATTTCTGTAGTTTATGGACACCTGTCTGTTCTTTCAGGTCACATTTCCCTTTTCATCCTCTATAATAGAAACGCATTTTCTTAAGGAAGAATGCACACTAAATCTTCTTTCTCTATCTCTTTTATTTACTTAGTTCTTCATCTGCTAATTTGTTTTTAGCTATTCCGTTCACAGCCAGCTTGTGTTCTAACAGATCTCCGACTTTCTCTTTGGTAAGCTATATTTTTGTACTCTTTCTCATCTTGGATAATATACTATCTATTTATATGTTTATATAAAACTTTTATCTTTTAATTCATGTTCGCTTAATTAACAATATTGTTCCACCGATTTATCATAAGACAATGAAAAATTTTGGTGCCTCTTCGAGCGATCCAAAAGGCAAAAGGCCAATAACTCAAGAGGATCTTGAAGATCTTGAAACAAATAAGGTCAAAAGGATTAAGCAGGAGGCCGTGATGTTAGGTATTTCCTTTGAAGTTTACAAGGCGATGGTAGACGAAGATGTCCACCTTTTTGAGAAACAAACTTCTGAAGATGAAAAACTAGCAAAAATTTTATCTCAATTTTTAACAGAGGAGGAATCTATCCTTGTGAATTGTCAAATAAAAGAAGATGAAAAGTTTGCAAGAGCCCTAGCTCAGCAAGACGAGGATAATCTCTCTCAAAGGGAGAAGTCCATTTTTGCCATGTCATCTGAAGAAGAAGAAGAAAATCCCAATATTCCACCTCTTAAGAGAAGAAAAAAAAATGCTGCTGGGGGAAGTAACATGTCAGGGTCGAGCTCTGACAGAACTCCCAATTCTTGAAATCAAGAGGGATTTTATAGAAATATTTGGAATCTGTTATAAATTTTTATAAATCAGATCTTAAGTTGTCCAGAATGTGTTTTTAAATCAGAATAATATTGTTGATAATGTTTCTTATGTATTTGTTATGTCAATTGTCTGACCAAAACTTATTGTAGATAAGAAGAACTCAATATAATCATGGACGCATGGCAAAACCAGATGATTGGTACTAGTGAATGGGGAACATCAATCGATGATTTTTGCCAAGACTGGCTTCTCCAAAATACAGTACCAACATCACAGCTAGAACCCCCAACAGAAAATGTCAGTGCATCGTTCCCAACTTTTGTTGATGCAGTACATCATGGAGTTTCATCTTCAATCCCAATGAACCCTTTATATCAAAACTTCTCTTTCGATACACCAGAAGCAACATTCCAGTTGAAATCAACATTCCAACCGGAACCATCATTCCAACCAGAATCTTCCGAGGAGGTAACAGGGCACCAGGCAAACGTCCAATGTCAGACTCGCCCACACTATACCCCAATCCAATTAGTGACACATATTATGGGGTCTCAACCTCAAACAGGGTGGAACCGGTTGATACGATAATGAATCATGGACCAGAGTTTGAGAAGCACGTAGAAGACTCATGGGCTTATATTTGCAAGCTTTATAGTCGAAAGAAAAAGTCCGCAAAGGTATCGTCCTCGAAAGCCCAAAGAAATGTAAGGTCAAAAAGGTCTTACCAGTTTGTGAAACAAAATACTACTTTGGTAGTATTTGGGGAAGAAATGAACATATCAGAGATGCCAACACCGATATGCTCATGCACAGGGATACCTAGGACCTGTCGCGGGTGGAGTACAGAGGGATGGACCTCCGTTTGTTGTACAGCTTCTCTTTCCATGTATCCGTTGCCAACATATGTTGGGCCAAGTCGTATTGTAAGGTTGCCGGGGAGAAGAATGGGTTGTAGTACATTCTCAAAGGTCATAGAGAAATTATTGTTAGAAGGGTACGATCTCGATTGTCCAATTGACTTGAAAGATCATTGGGTTAAGCATGGGATTAACAAGTATACATTGAATAGATAATTGTGTGATCTTCATAGATTTAGGAATTTGGCTACTTAAACTATAAAGTAGGATTACATAAACAGTTAGTGATCTTCGTATGTCTATTTCCCTCTTTTCTTTATTGCAAAATTTATATATAATTTGTTTGTAGTTAACACTTTTATTATTGCTTATATCAAAATAGTCTGATAAAGCCATCCTACTTTATCTTGTTCCATCAAGATCCAGATATCTTATTTGTTGTCGGCCATTTTGAAAAATTATTTTCATTTGACGTCATTGCTTACGTTTATATGAGCGAATAGTACCTCTCAGTAAAATCATGTATTCTTATTCTAGGTACAAGGCCAATATAAGGTGAAATCTACGGGATTTGATTCCTGCATATAATCACTTAAGTTCATAATCTTCTACTACTATCCTGTTTGCTCTTTTCCAGCCATTTTCTTGAACACATTCATCAAATTACTAACCTAAGCTCCATGTTCGTAAAAAAAATGCCTCTTAACACACTAGATCTATTAATATTTCATAATATCTCACTTTACTTAAACATTATAATCTCCAAAAATCTTAGCTCATTCTATCAGTCAATCGTAACTATAAGTTTGAACTTAGTCTATAGTTCATAATAAATCATTGGTCTACAATTATAGATTATAAGTATCTAAGACCTTAATAAGCATGTATTCTAGATCTTATTCTCATACTGTTATTCCAACAATGACTGATAATTGTAGACAATTATAAGTAATATAACTTAGACATGGGCCATCCGGTAATGCCTATAATATAAGGCATACCATTGGCTAGCCCAACACATTACCAACCCATCCAAAATATCCTATACTTGTACTACCATTTCTATTAACATAAAATTCAAGTCCACACAATCCACACTTGAATATCAAAATTGATCTTCAAGTAATACACAATTTCCACATCAAGTCCTTATAAATCATTGCATGAATATAGTTATCTCTACAGGGATATTACCATGGCAATAATCTAAGGTTTCAGCAATCGTACAATTTACAATTAACAATACAATCACGAAAACATTCAACACTATATAAATAAAAGGGTCAAGTCATAACAAGGTGAGTAAAGCATAGTCCGAATTTTAACTTCAACATTCAACACTATATAAATAAAAGGGTCAAGTCATAACAAGGTGAGTAAAGCATAGTCCGAATTTTAACTTCAACATTCGACACATTAAAAGTGTTTGTATACAGGGTGTACCATCGGCTAACCCTCCACACCGTTAATATATAGAATGGATGTCCAAAACTCGGTTCCGATATGTTCTCTAAGTGTTGACCGGGTATGTATACAGGGTGTACCAGCGGCTAACCCTCCACCTAACCAACACTCATTAAACATATCGGGTTAGCTACTATACTTTATCCACGAGGCGCAATCCATGAGATTATTAACTTTATATGACATAGGATAACCATAGATTTGTTGATCAGGCGCCTCTAGGGTTATCGAATGTTATACTCCATTAATGTCATCATTTCATTTTGCTGGGGGACAAATAATAAATGCATCCAAGATTCCACACACATCAACGTTTATCACAATAATTCCACAATTCACGGTGTATCCCGACACTATCATATACGTCCATCAAGTTGTCATATAACAATCAAGTCATCAAATCATAAGTAACCTACGAACTCCGTTTAAACCATTTTTATGCATCATACAGTTCATGTTGCACACAAAATTTCCTATCATGCATGCTAATATGAAATGTGGGTGCAATGGCTATAGACTAGGTCAATCCACCTAATTCTCTACAACCACGGCTCTGATACCATTCTGTAACACCCCAACATGGCGAATCATGGGGTATCACTTAGAAAAGCACAGCACGATATGGGAATTATGTAGAGTCAACTATATGAAAACATAGGATTGAAACAATCCTTAAACTTGTACAAACGTATACAATCATCAACATTCATTGAAATACATGTTCAATCAATAATAAAAGGCAATTTAATTGATAGTAGTTGATCCTAAAAGTAACCCATAAAAGGGAAGTAAGGATCATGGATCCAGAAAGTCCAAAGCTAGTCCAATCCTAGCAAGCAAGCATGCAATCATCCATTTTGTCTCTAATTAACTTGATTACCTGAAAAGTGTACTAAAGAGCGTCAACATAAAGTTGGTGAGTTCGTAGGGACAAGTAACAAGGAATAACCGTGTCGGATACAACCGTTAACAATAAGTGAGGATTAGGAGAACTAATCACATCCAAGGAAAACCTATAAGGTTTCACATTATCACAATTCAATACAAGTCAACGTTCAACAACAACGATTCCATATAACGTTCAACAACGTTCCATAACGATCAATAACGTTCAACAACGGTGCGGCTTACATAGTTAATAATTAACAATGCGCTAACGGTGCGACTTATATAATAAGTAATGCGCTAACGGTGCGACTTACATCGTAAACAATGCGCTAACGGTGCGACTTACATCGTAAACAATGCGCTAACATGTCCACATCAACAATTCAATCATACAATCAATCAAATCAACAATCAACAGTTAAACAAACATGTACACTTTTCAGCCCGAATCTCAATTGAGTAGGGAGGGTTTACCAAACTCACCTTATTCTTGATAATTCAACAGCAAAGTAGAAGAGATTGATGTAGTCAACGATGACGAGTGAGTCAACTGGCCACGTTACGTGTTCCAAGTATGGAGATATTATGAGTTCTAAGATCAAAGTAACGATATAGGGATGAGCTCCAAAGAAGATCTTGAGAGAATCGACTATAACTTGGATTTGTAAACTTGATGAATATGGAATAATCCTAACTCCATGTGGCCATTATAACTAGGCTTTGATAAGTTCTTGAAAGAATTCGCAATAACAACGTCGTGTT
Organism: Erigeron breviscapus; assembly: GCA_034093135.1. Taxonomy (NCBI): domain Eukaryota; kingdom Viridiplantae; phylum Streptophyta; class Magnoliopsida; order Asterales; family Asteraceae; genus Erigeron; species Erigeron breviscapus. The sequence continues at coordinate 9,318,878 of CM067168.1, read as the reverse complement.
TACAATTTCAAAACCAACGAATTCAAAACAACTTTGGTTGAATCGAAAGCTTGGGATGATGAAAGGTTGTGTAAGATATGCTTGAACTTGAACAAGTATGGATCTCGGAATGATAGGGATTTAAGAAGAGAAGTGTTGAGAGTGTGAATTAGCAAGTTTTAAGGCATGGAATGGTGTAGTATTTATAGGTATATATTTACCATGGTTACTAGTTTAGTTTGTTGATAACTATGGTTAAGTTAAGGAATACCATGGGCTAGTTTGATGGTTTTGCAATACCATGGGCTAGTTAACTAACCTTGGTTAACTAACCTTAGTTAACTAACTTTAGTTAACTAATCTTAGTTAGTTAGTAGTACACACACACACACACACACACACACACACACACACACACACATGCACGCACACACACCCACCCACATCACACACACACACACACTCACTCACACACACACACACACACACACACACACACACACACACACACACACACACACACACACACACACACACACACACACACACACACACACA
>CM067168.1:9288341-9313341 GCA_034093135.1 Erigeron breviscapus | reverse complement strand
ATGTCCATATATATACTACTTGTCTTATCGTGTTTTAACAGGCCCGGACCTGTTAAGACACGAAACACGTTAAGGCCAAACACGAAACACGAAAAAACCAGGTCGTGTCGTGTCGTGCTAACAGGTCCGTGTCAGAAATTGCCAGCTCTACCCCCCGCCCCCATCCTCAACCTCTCACTTAACTAAGTATATTAGAATATGTTTTTTAATATGGAAAATGAAAATAGCATTTTCTAGTTTTGAACGCGTTTTCAAAATTTTCATTTGTTTTCTAGAGATAGAAAACTCCTTCCATTTTCTAGAAAATTAGAGTTGGAAAACTAGAAAACATTTTCCACAACTAAACACGCCCTATATGTTTCAATCAATCAAGCCCGTAGGGTGGGCGGCGAGCTATCTATCCATGTCTTCGTATAACATTTGTAGAAATGAGAAAGATATTACATACTGTCTTTCTTTGGTTGCTTCCAAATGGGTTTAAAGTAACTGTTCCGTTACAAGTTTCTCTTTGCCTGTTTTCTTGTATTCCCTGGTTCCTTGAGTATTGATGGTGAAACGTAAATATTACTTGGATCGCTGAACATGTGTCACTCCTAACTCAATTTTTCATGCTTGCTGATTTTATTCGAATCTAGTACTAATCTAATGGAGAAATAAAAAAAATTGTGCGGTTTGTTGTTAGCTTTATTTATACGTGGTGTTCTCTTATTGCTGATGCACATTTCTTTTATTCTCATTTTTTTATGTCCTGTTCAATGAGATATACGGTATGTTACTCTTCCCGTCTTATATGTGTATTATTCACTTCAATACTATTGAGACAATGCAATTTGTAATGAATGGACGTAATGGCTATATATTAATATTGTTTTTTTACTGTGTTTCTCATTATTAGGGATGGCTGGAATTAGCTAGTGCTCGCTATTCAATGGGTGGTTCACGTGTAAACACTGCCTTACTTAACCTTAAACATCATTCTGCTGCTACAACAGTCGAGCTAAATAATGACGACGGTACTGTACTTTTACTTTATCAATTGCCCTTCAATTTTTGTTGTAGTGAGTTTCCCGAATGATTTGTTAAATTAGTTATTGAATGGGTTATAAATCCAGAAACTCCATTTCGTCTAGTAATGATCAACTTCTTAAAAATTATATGGAACATTCTAGGTCTTCATACAAAATGCCAAATATAGCTAGAAGCTTTAAAACCTACAACTTTAGGTAACAGTATATCCTAGACAAGTATGGAACCTCTTTTATGCAAATGTTTGTTGGGCGGTCCAATAATGCATCAGCTAGTGTTAGGGTGGCGCATGTCACCTAAATTCGACATGCATGATGACAAAAGTGACACTTGACCATAGTAATTTGAGTGACAAATTGGGTGGGATGCGGAAGGGATCAAAATGATTTGGTTTATAAATGGGTCAAGTTGACCCATGACACCCTGCCAATGTTTATAATCATTTTTGTAAAAAGTTATTGCATTAACTTTCATTATAAATGTAAATTTCAGTTCATCAAACTTTATTTTTAAAATTTGACATCCATGAGGAAGGCCTATCAATGTTACGTATTAAATCAATAAAAGGTCAAATAAATAGAATATATAGAAGTATAAGGGAGTGTTAGGGAGATATTAGAAGATGAGGGACTCAAAGTGTCAAAGTGAAACTTGGGTGGTTAGAGGCGGTTACCAACCGTGGTATATATATATCCGTTGTATCTTGTATAATATTCATATATGAAATGATATTGTGTGTGATTAATCACATTCTCTCTCTCTCTCAATTTCTTCTGTATTAATTGGTATCAGAGACAGGCCGCTTCTTCTCCGGCGACTCTATTCCGTTCTTCTTCTCCGGCGATATCTCATCTCCGGCGATTCTATCCAAAATATAATAAAAAAAAAATAAAAAAAATAATAAAAAATAATAAGTAATAAGGTCTTGGAAGATAAGAGAGCTAGAGGAGAGTGCTTTTATTGTGATGAGTTTGATCTGCTCCTAAACAAGGTTAGTATCTGTGAAGAATACACTGTTAGCTTGTTTATTGAGGGATTAAAGCCTGAATTGAAATGTCATATTAGAATGTTTAGACCTAAAACTATGAAGGATACTATTTCATTGGCAAAAATGCAAGATCAAGCCAATAAGGCTTTAGGAAGGCTTACTGGTGCTGGATTTTCCTCTAGTTATAGGTCTAATGTAGGTAGACCTTCCACCTTTTCTGGAAGCTCTAGACAGCCTATTTTGCCTACTCCTACTAATGCCTTACCTTCTACATCCACTGCTATTGTACCTAAGAAGATAAGTAATAAGGTCTTGGAAGATAAGAGAGCTAGAGGAGAGTGCTTTTATTGTGATGAGTTTGATCTGCTCCTAAACAAGGTTAGTATCTGTGAAGAATACACTGTTAGCTTGTTTATTGAGGGATTAAAGCCTGAATTGAAATGTCATATTAGAATGTTTAGACCTAAAACTATGAAGGATACTATTTCATTGGCAAAAATGCAAGATCAAGCCAATAAGGCTTTAGGAAGGCTTACTGGTGCTGGATTTTCCTCTAGTTATAGGTCTAATGTAGGTAGACCTTCCACCTTTTCTGGAAGCTCTAGACAGCCTATTTTGCCTACTCCTACTAATGCCTTACCTTCTACATCCACTGCTATTGTACCTAAGAAGATAAGTAATAAGGTCTTGGAAGATAAGAGAGCTAGAGGAGAGTGCTTTTATTGTGATGAGTTTGATCTGCTCCTAAACAAGGTTAGTATCTGTGAAGAATACACTGTTAGCTTGTTTATTGAGGGATTAAAGCCTGAATTGAAATGTCATATTAGAATGTTTAGACCTAAAACTATGAAGGATACTATTTCATTGGCAAAAATGCAAGATCAAGCCAATAAGGCTTTAGGAAGGCTTACTGGTGCTGGATTTTCCTCTAGTTATAGGTCTAATGTAGGTAGACCTTCCACCTTTTCTGGAAGCTCTAGACAGCCTATTTTGCCTACTCCTACTAATGCCTTACCTTCTACATCCACTGCTATTGTACCTAAGAAGATAAGTAATAAGGTCTTGGAAGATAAGAGAGCTAGAGGAGAGTGCTTTTATTGTGATGAGTTTGATCTGCTCCTAAACAAGGTTAGTATCTGTGAAGAATACACTGTTAGCTTGTTTATTGAGGGATTAAAGCCTGAATTGAAATGTCATATTAGAATGTTTAGACCTAAAACTATGAAGGATACTATTTCATTGGCAAAAATGCAAGATCAAGCCAATAAGGCTTTAGGAAGGCTTACTGGTGCTGGATTTTCCTCTAGTTATAGGTCTAATGTAGGTAGACCTTCCACCTTTTCTGGAAGCTCTAGACAGCCTATTTTGCCTACTCCTACTAATGCCTTACCTTCTACATCCACTGCTATTGTACCTAAGAAGATAAGTAATAAGGTCTTGGAAGATAAGAGAGCTAGAGGAGAGTGCTTTTATTGTGATGAGAAGTTTGTTGCAGGACATAATAGAGTTTGTAAGGGAAAAAAACAATTATTTTTGGTTGAAATAGAGGGTGGAAATGATGAAGGTGACTCTATGGAAATTGTGGAAGTGGAATCAGGTCCTTTGATTCAAGGAGAGCCCAAAATTTCACTCAATGCCATATTAGGGATCCCATCATACTCTACTATGCAAGTTGTTGGTACTGTTGGCACCAAATGTCTGCACATATTGGTAGATAGTGGCTCAACACACAATTTTATGAGTGATATGGTACTGCACAAGGTTAAATGCATTACTAATGCCATTCCTGGTGTGAAAGTGGAGGTGGCTTCTGGTGATGACATGAGTTGTGTGAGCATGTGTAGAGATTTTAAGTGGACTATGCAAGGGGATTATTTCTCTGCTGACATGTTAGTTATTAAGCTCACAAATTATGACATTGTGTTGGGAGTGCAGTGGTTGGAGACATTAAATGATATAGTTTGGAATTTTAAGAATTTGACAATGAAATTTTCATTGGGAGGAAAGAATTTTGTGCTAAAGGGAACAAAAAGGCAGGGTGTCAGTTCTTGTTCCATGGAGAAAATGACCTCTATTTTGCAAAAACCCAATAATATAGCACAAGCACAGTTGTTTACACTTCAACCAGTGGGAGAGAATCAGCCAATGTGTGAGCCAGTGATTGAAGGGATGGACTCTAATGGAGCATTAGATGAGTTGTTGCATAAGTATAGTGATGTGTTTGAGGTACCTAGAGGACTGCCACCTTCTAGGCCAATTGATCACAAAATTATACTGAAACCAAATGCTGCAAACCTTAACCTTAAACCCTATAGGTATTCCAAGCACCAAAAAGATGTCATAGAGGAAATGACACAGGAATTATTGGACACTGGGGTCATTAGAAATAGTACAAGTGCTTTTGCTGCCCCTGTAGTGTTGGTGAAGAAGAAAGATGGCTCTTGGAGAATGTGTGTAGACTATAGAAAATTAAATGAAGCCACTGTCAAAGATGTATTTCCCATCCCATTGATTGAGGATCTTTTGGATGAGTTACAAGGTGCAGTATTGTTTTCTAAATTGGATTTGAGATCGTGTGAAGAGGATATTCATAAAACAGCATTCAAGACTCATATCGGGCATTATGAATTTCTGGTGATTCCTTTTGGGTTAACCAATGCCCCAGCCACTTTCCAATCCCTCATGAACACTACTTTCAAAGAGGTATTGAGGAAAAGTGCCCTGGTATTTTTTGATGACATCCTGGTCTATAGTGGTAATTGGGACCAGCATTTGGTGGATTTGGAAATTGTTTTGGAAATTATGAGGCAGAATGAGCTCAAAGCAAAGAAATCCAAATGTACATTTGCTGGCAATAAGGTGGAATACTTGGGGCATATTATTACAAAAAATGGAGTATCTACAGACCCTGCAAAGATTAAATGCATCCAAGATTGGCCAACTCCTAGGACTGTTAAGCAGTTAAGGGGTTTTTTGGGGTTAGCTGGGTATTATAGGAGGTTTATTAAGGGTTTTGGTTGTATGGCTAAACCTCTCACTGAGCTTCTCAAGAAAGAAGGATTTCATTGGTCTGTGGAAGCCCAAACAGCTTTTGATGAACTTAAATGGGCACTTAGTAACCCACCTGTGTTAGCACTGCCAAATTTTTCACAACCATTCACAATAGAGACAGATGCTTCCTCTAAGGGTTTGGGTGCAGTTTTAATGCAACAAGGTCATCCCCTGGCATTTGTGAGTAAAGCTTTATCTCCCAAGCAATTGGCTATGTCTGTGTATGAGAAGGAGTTGCTAGCTATTATGATGGCAGTTAAGCAGTGGCAACACTATTTGGGCACCAAACACTTCATCATAAAAACTGACCATCACAGCCTTAAATACCTTTTGGAGCAGAAAATTGTTACCCCCCTGCAACAGAAATGGCTAGCAAAATTACTTGGTTTTGATTATGAAATAGCATTCAAAAAGGGGGTTGAGAACACTGCAGCTGATGCCTTATCCAGAATATTTAGTTTGCAGCTGTTGGAAATGGGTATAAGTTCTTTGGATTCAGAATTATGGTCAGAAATTCAATCTTCTTGGTTGACTGATCCAGCTGTTCAGGCTACCATTCAGCAATTGACACAGGGTCTACCCATTCCAAATAAGTCTTGGGATGGCAATGTTTTGAGAAGAAAAAATAAGATCTTTATTCCTAATAATAAAGACTTGAAGACAAAAATTATCCAGTTATTTCACTCTTCTGCCCTGGGTGGTCATTCTGGTATTACTCCCACTCTGCAGAGGATCAAGGAATTTTTCTATTGGAAGGGTTGCTCTAAAGATGTGCAACAGTTCATCAAGTCTTGTCAAGTGTGTCAGAAGGCCAAATATGAAAGGGTGGCTTCTCCTGGTTTATTACAACCATTGCCAATCCCTAAATCACTTTTTACTGACATCTCTATGGACTTTATCAGTGGTCTTCCAAAAGTTAATGGCAAGGATACAATTCTGGTGGTGGTGGACAGGTTATCTAAGTATGGGCACTTCTTGATTCTATCTCATCCTTATACTGCTGCCAGTGTGGCTAAAGTCTTTATGGATGAAGTTTTCAAGATACATGGCTGCCCAGAGACAATTGTTTCTGATAGAGATCCCATTTTCCTTAGTAATTTTTGGAGAGAATTCATGAAATTACAAGGTATTCAGTTGGCATATTCATCTGCATATCACCCACAAAGTGATGGGCAGACTGAGGTGCTAAATAGATGCTTGGAGTCATATTTGCGCAGCATGTGCATGGATGCCCCTCTTCAGTGGGTCAAATGGGTTCCTCTGGCCCAATGGTGGTACAATACCACGTGGCACTCTAGCATTCAAATGACACCTTATGAAGCATTATTTGGAATTAAACCTCATATTCATTCACCTTATATTCCAAATAATACTGAAGTGATAGCTGTGGAAGAATTTCATAAAGATCGTGAAGGCATGATTAGGCTGCTGAAGTCCCATTTGGAGGTTGCTAGAAATCGAATGAAACAGCAGGCTGACAAGCATAGGAGTGATAGAACTTTTGAAGTGGGAGATTGGGTTCTGGTTAAACTTCACCCATTTGCCCAGAATTCCTTGAAGCAACACCACAACAGAAAACTCTCTCCAAAGTATTTTGGTCCTTTCCAAATTTTACAAAAAATTGGCTCTGTGGCTTACAAGTTGGATCTGCCTGCTTCTGCACAAATTCATCATACCTTTCATGTCTCTCTCTTGAAGAAGGCTGCTGGCATGCCTGCTACTATTACCCCTCTCCCACAAGGTTCTAAATTTGTGTTGCAGCCAAGAGCAATTATTGATAGGAAGATGGTCAAGAAAGGTAATGCTGCTTCTGTCAAATTTCTGGTCCATTGGGAGGGTCTGCCATTATCTGAAGCTTCATGGGAGGATGTTGATGACTTCACTGCTCGTTTTCCAGGCTTTGATGTGTAATATGGGTGGTCTTTTAACTAGTTTTGATGTGTGATGTCTGTTCAGTTTTTTTTAAAACTTCCTTCTTGTTTGAGGACAAACAATTTCTTAAGGGGGAGGTATTGTTACGTATTAAATCAATAAAAGGTCAAATAAATAGAATATATAGAAGTATAAGGGAGTGTTAGGGAGATATTAGAAGATGAGGGACTCAAAGTGTCAAAGTGAAACTTGGGTGGTTAGAGGCGGTTACCAACCGTTGTATATATATATCCGTTGTATCTTGTATAATATTCATATATGAAATGATATTGTGTGTGATTAATCACATTCTCTCTCTCTCTCAATTTCTTCTGTATTAATCAAGAAGGGAAAGGGACGCCTGACAGTTGTAATGACATAATGGGTGGGTTGGGAATCGAGTCAAATTGGTAAGTTAACACTGTATCACTTATAGTCCAAAGTTTTTAATTTTTAATTATAAGTAGTTATTGTGTCAATCAATATCAGAAATTTATTAAAAGTGATGAGCTTATAGAAAAGAACTTATCATTCAGTTTTCTTGCTTTTTATACTTGCATGACTCCGCATATCGATTAGGCTAGCCTCTCACTTATTGATCCTCATACTAGATGCCCTATTTGGTTCACCAGCAATTGCCTTCTTTCAACTTCTCGACTAATTAATATACTCTCAATTTGGCTCCAGTATGTAACTTTAAAAGTTGGATGGAGTGGATGTAATTTAGGACATTGAGAAACTTAGTAGGTAATATATTGTTCGTATATTCAAGTTTTTGATTGCTTCAAGTATTTGCCTAATAATAAAGAGAAGATTATTGCATTTTAATCTTTAAAGAATTGTTAGAGCAGATTATAATATTTAATGTCTGTATATATTAAGTAAAAAATAGGTAAATGACGGTTATTTTTGTTTAGTAAGTCAAAAAAAGAACATAAAATTTGACTGAATGCATTAAGTTCTTAATTATTAAGTCTATTAATTAAAAAAAGAACAGGGCCTAATTAGTGGGAAATTTTAGTATATTCACTTTAAAGTAAGATGCTTAAAGATACATTTTGATAAGAACATGTGAAGGAAATTGTACATCCTCTGTCACATACAATATTATTGCTTGACAGAGCTTTGTCAATTTTGATTAATCTCTAAAACCTTTTTTTTTTTTTTTTGAACGGCATTCTATCTTACTCCTACTCCTACTCCTAAATTACACGTATGCCTGGAAACCAGGACTCTCGAAAAACCCCTATTAATCTCTAAAACTATCTTCGATAACAGGGGAAAATTTTCCAAACAAATTGGATCTCCTCTTAAATTTCTAAAGTCATGTTTACAAGCGTATCAATTATTAAATAGCTTCCTCTCTGTTTTAGGGGGCTCTGTTACGACCTCACCACAGTTCGGTTTACGTAAATGGACATCTTCTGACAATAAAGACTCCTCTTCAAAGAAGGAAAACATTGAGGAAGATGAGCAGTTGAATGAATATCTAAGCAGTCCGGATTCTGGTAAGCATTTGTTATATTTGCTTCATGGAAACTGCTTGCTGGAATGCTGGTCTCCACTAGTGTCTTATGCTTTTCGCTTTCTGAGAAGAGATTTAGTTTGAACTTTTAGATCAGCCAAGTTTATCCTAAAAGTTACTGAATTCTTTAAGAGATGCAATATAATTATTTCAAAATCTAAAAAGAAATTTTTCCGTCTTTTCCAACCAAGTGCAAAATATGGATTTTTGGCTGTATGTGTGTTTATTTTTTATCTTCTTATATAACATGTTATCATTATAAATTTTGTTGTTTGTTTTTGGTAGTTTTTTTTTAATTAATCTGTAGCATTATGCCATACATCCTTATCAATTTTCAAAATTGACGATATTGGTAAAAATAGAATCTTTTAATCCAAAACATTAATTAAGTCCAGAGTTTAACATTGTGATCTGCAAGTCTCAACATGCATCTTAAAGTATGATATGATTTTTTATTCTTTGCAACTTAAAGAAATGTGTAGGTGTTAGATCTCATTTTGTGATTATGATATACTAATTGTGTTATTTTGTTTTCTTAGAAAAACATGAGAGTACACTAGAGAGCAGTGACAGGCACCAAACCGATGCATCAGCGCGTAAAACAGATAACCATGTGAGTGACCAAACCGATCCATCAGCCCGTAAAACAGATGACCATGTGAGTGTTGCTGACTTCTTTTAAACTTCTTTTTTGCTTCGAATATAACAGCAGACATTCGATCCTATTCCCATATGAACAAAACTTTCCTTTTTATGATATCCCATGAAGTTATAGCATGCTACTTTAATTTTTTGCTACAGTTTTAATCTTAAATTCGTGAATTGCCCATTGTTATTGTTAAAAAGGTTTAATGTATTGTTTCAGATACAAATTGTTCTCCTACTTTGTTAATGTTTAAAAGGTATTGAAGATTTGTTTAATAGTCAAATGTCTCTTAAACTGCGAGTGTGATCAGATGTTGTAATTTTTCGTGAGACAAAGGAATCACTCGTATAAAACAACATTTTCATCGAGATATACGAATTATTTTCTTTAGTGCCACAAAGTTGCACCATTGACTTACTTTGTTTAATAAAATTTTATGGGTATTTAGTACATTTGGTTAGTAGTCAAACATTTTTCTAAAACAATCTATGCAGTCAATTATTGCAATTTCAGTGCCAAACACTGCCATAGATGTTGCTTTGCACTTTTCCTTGGAGGCTTGGATCAGCAAATTATTTACTTTGTCAAAGAAAATTTGCCCTCTAAGAGCCGTAGTTCAATAGTAGTTTTTGACTACTAGTTAGATATCTGGTCAATCATAGCTTACTGAAACTATCTCAATACATATTATCTTGAATCTTGGACCATCTTACCTGGTCTTATGTGGTAGAGAAACTTTTGTTCTTTTAAAAATGTGGATAAAAGGCACTATGCCTGGTAAAATGAGCTTTCTTGATTATTTGGGGGAACACTTCTAATTTTTGGAAAGAACAATCTTCTATTGACTATTGTTAGTTTTGCAACATGTGTTGGTTTTAATTAGAAAAAATGGTTTAATAAACAATATGTTGCTATTTTCATAAAGATATATGTATATATATGTTGTGATTTTTATCGGACAAACAGGCAATCTTTTTTTTCTTAGGATTTTTTTTTTCAAGTATCTCCTATACTCCCTCCCCTTATTTATTATCTGTTATTTATATCTATTACTTATTATCTCGCGTGTGCAGCTCCAGAAAGAACGAGCAAAGGTACTATCAACGTTTGGGACTTTGGTTTCTCCTAAGCTTCGAGCTTCTCAACTTTCATTCGAGACAGGTGAAAGTCCGAAAGCTATATAATTTTACTCTAAAACTTTTGCTATGGCCTACCAAAATTCAAGCACTGCGACATGTATTATTGGATTCTTGTTCAACATTATCATGCCTCAAACTGTTGTCAAGATAAGTTGTTCACATTTTCGTGCAGCCCTAGAAACACTTGTAGAAATAGCAAATGCACGTTCATCTATTCTTGAAGCTCATGATGTGCTACATAAGGATATGAAGAGTACCAAAAAATGACATAATGGAGGGGTCTTAATTGTCCAAAATAAAATTGTTCGATCCAGGGATAATTCTTGATGTACCAACGCAAGACTCCATATTGAACTCTTTATTTTGTTGACCATACAATGAATCTCGAAGCTTTTAAAATTCTGTAGAACAGCCGTACAAAGGACATGGAGCGTTTATGTCATCTTGTCAGAATGGATTTTCACTACGACATACTTTTTATCTGAAGAACAGTTACTATAAGTTTCTTAGCATACAATTTCCATTTGTCGATGTAAGATATAAGACTATAAGTTATTGTCTAAAAGAAGATTGTAGACAGTGGCTGGAAGTAATTGTCAAATATCTTGATGACTCTTTCGGTATTGATGTTATGTGATGGTGTCCCGTGGCCGGTGGATTTATTTCAGGCCCAAGCATGGCAAGCCCACAGGACCTCACATTTAAAGTTGTCTATCTCAACCTTCCCCGTATATTGTCAAAGACGGTAATGAGACTCAAAACCTGTAAAAACAGCATTGGGTGTTGGCTTTTTTTTTTTAAGGTCATGTGCGTGAAATGTTGTGATGAAGCTTGTACGGGGGTCGGGGAAGTTGGTTTAAAAAACCAAATCTTGGAAAGTGACGTTTGGGGAATTTCCATTGACTTTTTAGCAAATTTGAAACTCACTTCGTAGCTATTACTCACGCAACTACAGAACGATGAAGGAAATGTAGGTAGAATAATTTAATTATAGAAAACATATAAAGTCATTACGTAATTGTTATTGAAGTAACATTATTTGCATTAATACATGTATTGTTATTTATGTTGGTACATGACATATACTAAGACATCAATGTCTATGAAAAAAAATGGTGCACATATCACCTTTCATTCGAAAACCGAACCTCAACAGCACAAACAACTCATTTGACTTTGGAGCGACTAGTTACGTCATCCCTAGAAAGTCTGAAAAATAGTTAAATTTTGCATCTCATTTTCTCAAAGTAATTCACGTTAAGACGAAGTAAAAGTTAAACATGTTCGTGTTGTATAGTGCAATATATGATTAAAAGTATAAATAAATAATAAACAACAATATATAAAGATGATAATATGCTGTATTTTTTAGATGGATGAACATAAACTAAGTATATCTGTATATGCATATGTTTAAAATTTTTAGTTCCATACATTTTTATAATCTAAAGTAAACTGCTAAAAGAAACAATGTTTTACATATATTGTGAACCACATATGTTTAATATAAAATAACACAATGTATAATCATGATTTCCATTATCCATATTGCTTTCAGCTTACGGTTTGAACAATGATTATATGTCAAAGAATATCATTTAATGTTAAAAGTTTTACTTTAAATAAATATATATAGTTCATAACCTATAACTTCTACATATTTTTAATTTTCTTTTACTGATATTATATTCTAGCATAGAAAGTATAGATAGACGACCTTGACCTTTGTAGTCCTTGGGGCGACAACCATTTCCCATGGATCAACACGGAAATTCGGAAAATGAGATTTGTATTTTTTTTTAATTTTTTTTTTTTAACATCAAACTTTAAACTACTACTACCCTATTTAAATACACCAAGAAACACCATCGCCAAGGTTTGAACCTTGGTGTTTTGCCTAAGAGGCCAAAGCCTCTACTACCCCACCTAAGTGGTGATTAGATATGAAATCGAGAACGAATTCGAATTGACATATTTATAACAAAAATTCTCCATAATAACCCCACAAAAAAATTATAGTGGGAGAATGATAATCCACTTAATCGATATTGATAAACGTTCAAATAAAAAAAAAATCGATATTGATACATGAAAATTTGTTGAGCCAATGACCCCTTGTCGCTTGGTAAGATGAGGTAAGACATTTTGTTTTTGTTAAGAGGTTTTGGATTCATATCTAAATATCGATGAATAATATTTAAGATAGTGTAAAAGAGTAGAGTAACATTCGACCAATAAATTTTTTTTGTTAAACTCGCATAAAATTTTGAAAATATGCTATATGTTTGAAATTGATGTTATAAAGTTCCGAGTGTACCCTATATATATATAAATCTCAAGTGATTTTCATTTTTAGAAATATGATTTTTTTCCCATTTCATCATGTCACTTATAAAACTGATACTTCACTAATTTCAAACAAAACATTACAAATATGTTACATAGTTATAGTTATTGTTGTGATAGAGGATATATATTACTTCGAAACTCAATATGATACGTCAACTTAAATCACACTTTCTCACATATCGAAATGGAGTAATAATTCATTTTTTCATCAACTAGAGTTTGATTTTCAGGCAGCCTAGTTTCATCTTCAACATGTCTCCACATCTTCCAAAACTTAACAAGATCAACGATCACAATCGCATAAAATAGAAACGAACTACACACTAACACGACACTATACAGAGTCACCATGGTTTGCCTAGGAAAGAAATCCGCAAGCTGATACACAAAGCCAAATGAGAAGGCCGTATAGAGAAACCAAATATTTAGTTTCAACAAAAACTTCTGACCAAATGTTCCGTTTTTAGGTAGGGACGAAAATTTTCTTAACCAGAGTTGTATTAGAAAGAAACACACGAAAACGGATACACAAAGAACCAACAATGAATAGTCATTGCGACGGATTGCTTTGCTAATTGTACCGACGGTGTTAGGCATCATGATCACGAATAAAAATGGGAACCATGGTTGTTGGTCATCCGCGATTTCTTGAGGGTCTTTTTGGGTACTCATTTTGAATAATGGGTTGCTTGTTAAAATTATGTATTGAGTTGAGTGAGGATATCTTTGGTTATAAATTCCATCCTATATGTATGGCACTAAAGTGAAATGTCACAGGTCACCTGGTACCTGAAGAGTGGTTTCTATGAAATTTCTTAGTAATATGGGGCTCCTTTCTTTCGATGTAAAGTGAAAGAATGAGGAAAATGATGGTTAATATTTCAATAAAATAAAAATATATTTTACTTTGAATTAATCTATATGCCTTTATTAAAGTGAGGGGATAAAACTCAAAAAAGAAGTAAGAAAAAAAATATGGATTAATACAATGTTTAAAATATTGGTATTTTAGTTTTACTGGTATGGTATTGAGTACCGGTATTACCTACCGATACGGTTAACTTTATATTTTATATGTTTATTTAAAAAAATAGATACAAAACTTGTTGTAGTTTAACAAAAATAGTTAAAATACAATTACAATTCACTCAAAAATAATATCCAATAGGTATTGCACGCATAACAAAATATAAGTTTAAACATTTAAGTTTACAAACAACAAAAAATAATATTAAAGTATCATTAAAAATAAAAATAAAAAAAATAATAAAAAATGAAAAAAAAGATTTTACAATACCGAAATACCGGGAAAACCGGAGAATACCCGCGATAATGAATAATGAAAATACCGGTTAAAATACCTGGCTAGTTATACCAGAGTACTCTCTGATACAGGTGTTACCGGTAATACCGACCGGTATATACCGGTATTTAAAACATTGGATTGATATTTGGAAACTTGAGACTTAAAGTTTTGGGATGAAATATTGATGTAAGCAAAATGCTTTTAAGGAGGGTGGTATTCTGAGAATGAGTTTTTTTTTTCCCGAAATTCATGCCGGTTATATGAAGAGGCAATTCCATTAAACTCAAATTTACCGTAAATAATAAAAAAGAAACAAAATTGAGAAAAAATTTTTTACGCATGAGACTATTTTCGAATGGTATGGTGTTTCTAAGAACTTTGTTCAAAACATTTGTAAAAATAGGAAAACCGGTGTCTTAGAAAAACCAACCAAAGTCGGCAACTCCAATACCAGTCTTCACCTACGTGGCAACGATTTGGGCTATGGGAAGCTAACGCCGGTGTCATGAAACGACACAACTCGATTTATGAAAAATAAGATATTTTTTTTTTTACATTTATGCGCCGCATATCCTGTGCTGACAGAACCAAAATCAACTTTTGACACTAGATTCAACTTGTAACCTTTCCAAACTCATTTCCAAGTTTCATGACACAATATTACTGAATTCAAACAACTAATTGACACATTTATAAACATAGTAAAAGTATTCATTTGATCAAACATTCATTTTACAACAAAACGGGTCACTTGCCCAAGTTGTTGACAATTCAAATTAAGCAATTACATTTTGATACAAAAAGACCATGACACAACAGAAACTTCACAAAAGTTACATAGCCAAAATCTCGACAAATACATTTACTAAAACTCATTATAAAAGACAACACACAAAAATTAGAAATTTCGGCATGACCTTTTCGTAAAATCTTCGTCAAAACCTGTTACGGATAATGAGTTTTCTAAATACATTCAATCATGATCAATACATCACTATTACAAAATGACCCATTATAAATGACCAAAACTCCTTGAATCTAACACTTGACATAACAATAATTTTACCAAAACAATCAGATGTACCATGAGCCAATAGTTCAAAGGGGGCCACTAAGGGTTCTATCATCAATACGATTTTACCGCGAATAAGAAATGCTTCAAGCTTTACAATTCAACTTCAATCTTTATAGCACTTAACTTTGTTTCCACATCCGGGACAACCTATAAAAAAGGTAAACAACTAAAAGGTAAGCAAAGCTTAGTGAATAATCTTGCATACGTTTATACACACGAAGGAGGGCAACACACAAAGGACTATTACATGTAGCCTATGGCACCGTCGTACCATATCTACATGCTCACCTTTGTACTTTAACGCATTACATGGATCCATATAAGCTATATCAACACAATCAAAATCAATAATCTTGTGATTCTTAGGTCCCATTCACAAGAGGTTCTTAGGCCTCATATATCACATATCAAGAGGTTCTTAGGCCTCGTATATCTCATATCTCAAGAGGTTCTTACGCCTCAGAGGTTCTTAAGCCTCACACAACATATAGACCCTACTCGGGCTTAACGCCAAATCGATTACCACACACAGAATCCATCATCATATGGTAATCGACCCGGCGTATATATAAAGGTATGCAAGAATACCCACCTCCTTCGCGCCACAAATCAACAATTAAGATGACCGCATGAACACAATACATATGCTTTCAACCTAGCAATAAATCACAAGTACATAGAAGATCATCAATCACAAACTAGGCCATCTAGCCACAATCAATAGCATCTCAGCACCAAACCCATATTTTATAATCTCATATTGCTCTTGGTTTGATTTACAAAACATGAATCTCTTATATCTTTATCATATGGCCAAATTCACTTTCATAACAAAATCATCATTTTCATAATCGACTAGGCTGACTTCAAACAAGCATAACTCAAGTTCTACTTCATCTTTTTACATGATTCCAGTGGCCAAATTTAGAAGACACATATTGTAACACCCCAACAAGGCGGAATTATGGGGCATTAAAAGAAAGCTCAGCACGACATGGAAATTATGTAGAGACAATACTAAATGCAACAAGGATTGGACATTTCCATTCACAATTCAAGTTCAAAAACAAATATCGGATCAAATAATGCACAAGGAGCACAACACCATCAATAGTTTACAAAAAATAGATCAAATGATGGTTAACGATCCTAGGCATAACCCATAATCGGGTGCAATGAATCACGGATCCACAAAAGTCCAAGCTCAATCCTATCACATGCAATGCAATCATCCATCATGCCTTTGATTCATTTGATTACCTGAAAAGTGTACTAAAATGCGTCAACATAAAGTTGGTGAGTTCGTAGGTTTTGACAATAAGAAACAAGTGTCGGGATAACAACCGTTTAACCTTGATTTATATCATAACGATCACATAACCTTGATACGAACATATAACCTTGATTAGATCATTAAATGATCACATAACCTTGAAACCTTGATTTGGATCGATAAACGATCACATAACCTTGAAACCTTGATTTGGATCGATAAACGATCACATAACCTTGATACGAACATATAACAATCATACAACCTTGATTCAACAATTAAACGAGCATATAACCTTGATAAAACAATCAAACAAACTTATAACCTTGATTAAATTATAAACGATCACATAACCTTGATACGAACATATAACCTTGATTAGATCATTAAATGATCACATAACCTTGAAACCTTGATTTGGATCGATAAACGATCACATAACCTTGATACGAACATATAACCTTGATTAGATCATTAAATGATCACATAACCTTGAAACCTTGATTTGGATCGATAAACGATCACATAACCTTGAAACCTTGATTTGGATCGATAAACGATCACATAACCTTGAAACCTTGATTTGGATCGATAAACGATCACATAACCTTGAAACCTTGATTTGGATCGATAAACGATCACATAACCTTGAAACCTTGATTTGGATCGATAAACGATCACATAACCTTGAAACCTTGATTTGGATCGATAAACGATCACATAACCTTGATACGAACATATAACCTTGATTAGATCATTAAATGATCACATAACCTTGAAACCTTGATTTGGATCGATAAACGATCACATAACCTTGATACGAACATATAACCTTGATTAGATCATTAAATGATCACATAACCTTGAAACCTTGATTTGGATCGATAAACGATCACATAACCTTGATAAAATAGGCTTTCGATCATATAACCATAAATTAGTAATTAAGCGACCATTTAACGATCAAATAAACCAATAACACTTTGTACACTTTTCACCCCAAAAACATGTAAAGTATAGGGGCTACGAACTTACCTTAATCGGCAACAACACGTTATGCTAGAGTTATACTCGTCCAATGTCCTTCTCCTGTCAACGACCTATAGTTGTATATATGTACACACATATTAATACACTTAGACAAACCCTAAATTAGGTTTTTGATGTGCTTTGTGACTTTGAAGGACTCTCGGGACACGTTTAGGTCACTAATGAAGTCAAGGGAAAGTCTAGATGAGAGGTCGATGCGTTCCAAGGAAGGTTTAAGCGAAGCTAGTCAAACAGGAAACCGAACATTGGAGACTGGCGTCTCATACGCCACCAGTTGGCGTCCCTTACGGTGGCACATCAATGGCCCAACGTAGCTTATGGTAACAAGTGGCGTCAGGTACGGTGCTAGGTCTGGCCTAGCGTCCCTTACGGTGGGTAACACCGTCCATTACGGTACCCTAGATTTGCCACTTTTGGCGTCTTGTTCACTACTTCCAGCGTAAGTCAGGGACTAGGGGTTTCAAAAATGAAAAATGAGAGAAGGAGGGGGGCGTTAGCTACGCCAAGAATGGTGCCCCTTACGCCGGGTCTGCATCAGTTCCATGAGCAACAACCCAAGGAGCAAAACACGACACATGCCACACCCAAACCCCATTTTCGGTCCATAAATCGATTTAGGAAGCTCACAAACTCAATTTTATCAGTAAGTAATCATGTTAGGACATAAACGATCATAACCCATTTCAAAAACTCAAATCATAACATAAAAATCTTGCCTAAACTTGACCAAATCCAACCCAAGAACCTCAAAACCCTAGTTTGGTCAACAAAAATCGGTTTGGTGGGTTTACACACTCAAATTGGATATCACCAAGCACATTTAGACCAGAATGAACATAATGCATAACATTATTTCGATCCATAACTTCATTTTCTTGCAAGAACTCATTTGACCCGTTTTGAAACCCTAAGAAAACCCTAGATGACCCATTCTTGACCTTTGAACCGAATTTGACCAAGAACATTCAAGACTTGACTATGGGACAAGTTTATAAACATAAAGTGATGAATTTAAAATGAGTTTACTTACCAAAATCTTCCACCTAGATGGATAACCCGAAATTGACCCGAATTTGAGATTTTCTTGCACTTCAAGACCCAATCTTTTGATATGTTGTTGCAATGATTATGATGATGAAAACCCCTAATAAAATCTTGCTTAAAACATTAAATTTGATGCATTTAATTTAGAGAGAGAGTGAGATGTAGGTGAATGGTGTTCTTGCAATGAATGAGAGAGAGATGGATGTAAGGGAATGAGTGGTTGGGTAAGCTGGTGGTGTAAGAGATAAGGTTGGGTAGGGTTATGGGTTTGGGTTGACCCATGGATAGTCCATCACTATAATATTACTTACAATTTGCCTAGTCTTGACATTTAAGCAAAATGATCAATCAACCTCGACCAAATAACCTCGACTAGCACACGAACATAATCTAATTAAAACAATCATCCAAACATATATGCACCTTGAACACGATAAAATTACCAATAACTCGATCATATATTATCAACCAAATCATTTAATTCAATTTGTACATAAAATTCACGGGTCAACATAAGTCAAAATTCTCGAATGTTACATTATTCCCCCGTTAAAGGAATTTCGTCCCGAAATTCGATCAAAACCCTAGTCACTAAACAAATGAGGGTATTTGGCCTTCATAGAATCTTCACGTTTCCAAGTAAACTCGGGTCCGCGCCTAGCTTGCCATCTCACCTTGACGAGCGTGTATCGAGTGTTCTTTAACTTTCTAGTTTGTCGATCAAGTATCTCTACCGGTTCTTCTACAAATTTTAACGTTTTATCTACTCGGATTTCCTCAAGAGGCACATGGAGTGTTGGGTCCGCCAAACACTTCCTAAGATTACAAACATGAAACACATTATGAACTCCACTCAAATCTTGAGGGAGCTCCAAACGATAAGCAACCGGAGCGATGCGCTCCAAGATCTTAAATGGGCCGATATACCTTGGCCCCAACTTGCCACGTTTCACAAAACGAACTACTCCCTTCCACGGGGATACTTTCAACAAAACAAAATCGCCTACCTCAAACTCGAGGGGTCTTCGCCTCACATTGGCATACTTCAATTGTCGTTCCCGGGCTACTTTCAATTTCTCCTTGATTTGTGAGATCACCTTAGTCGTTTCAAAAACAATCTCGGGCCCAATGAGTTGGCTTTCACCAATCTCTTCCCAAGCTAAAGGTGACCTACATACTCTCCCATACAAAGCTCTAAACGGTGCCATTTGAATACTTGCATGGTAGCTATTGTTGTGTGAGAATTTGACCAAAGGAAGATGTACATCCCAATTGCCACCAAACTCGATGGCACAAGCTCTTAGCATATCTTCAAGCGTCTGGATCGTTCTTTCACCTTGACCGTCGGTTTGTGGGTGAAACGCCGTACTCATATCAAGTTGAGTACCCATTGCTTTTTGGAACGCCTTCCAAAACTTTGAAGTAAATCGGGCATCCCGATCGGTTATTATGGAAATCGGCACTGCATGTTTGGATATCACTTCCTTGATGTACAAGCGTGCCATGGTGTCAAATTTATCATCTTCCCGGATGGCTAAGAAGTGAGCCGACTTAGTCAACTGGTCAACTATCACCCAAATGGTGTCCCGACCACTACTCGTTCTAGGTAACTTCGTGATAAAGTCCATCGCAATATCTTCCCATTTCCACTCCGGTGTTCTCGGTTGAACCAGTAGACCGGGTGGTTTCTTGTGATCGGCCTTTACTTGCAAACATGTAATGCATTCACTCACATACCTAGCAATATCTTTCTTCATCCCCGGCCACCAATACAAATCCCTCATACCAAAGTACATCTTGTCGGACCCCGGGTGAACCGAGTATGCCGACTTATGGGCTTCGTTCATCAATTTCATCCTTAGACCACCAAAGACGGGAATCCATAATCGATCCACAAAGTACAAACCATCATCATCCTTCTGATCAAATTGTTCTTCCAAGCCATGTAACGCTTCATTGATGAAGTTTTCCGGTAAAGTAGCCACTCTTTGAGCTTCAATAATGGTATCACGAACACTTCTTTGCACGGTGAAACTCATGGCTCTAATTCTTCTTGGATGTACACGTTCTTTCCGGCTCAAGGCATCGGCTACAACATTGGCTTTACCCGGGTGGTACTAGATAACACAATCGTAATCACTAAAAAGTTCTAGCCACCTCCGTTGCCCCATATTCAACTCGCTTTGATCAAAAATGTGTTGTAGGCTTTTGTGATCGGTATAGATCACACTTTTGGTGCCATACAAGTAATGCCTCCAACACTTCAAAGCAAACACGACCGCTCCTAACTCCAAGTCATGTGTTGGATAATTCTTTTCATGCACCTTCAATTGTCTAGATGCATATGCAATCACCTTGCCACATTGCATCAAAACACACCCTAAGCCTTGCCCGGAAGCATCACAATACACAACAAAATCATCGGGCCCATCAGGCAAGCTCAAGATTGGTGCATCACATAGTTTGTCTTTAAGCAATTGGAAGGCCCGCTCTTGCTTATCACCCCAATCAAACTTCCTTTCCCGTTGTGTCAACAAGGTCAAGGGTTGGGCGATTTTTGAAAAGCCTTCAATAAACCGTCTATAATAACCCGCCAAACCAAGAAATTGGCGAATCTCGATTGGCGTCTCGGGTCGTCTCCAATTCTTCACCGCTTCGATTTTACTAGGGTCCACATGAATACCCTCCTTGCTCACCACGTGACCAAGGAAATGGACCTCTTCTAACAAAAATTCACACTTGGTGAATTTAGCATACAATTTCTCCCCTCGAAGTAGCTCCAACACTTGCTTCAGATGCTCGGCATGGTCTTCTTTCGTTTTAGAGTAAATAAGTATGTCATCAATAAAGACAATGACAAATTGATCTAAGTAGGCCGACACACCCGGTTCATCAAATCCATGAACACCACCGGTGCATTTGTCAACCCAAAAGGCATCACCGTAAATTCAAAATGCCCATATCTCGTTCGGAAAGCGGTTTTAGGAATGTCATCTTCATGGACCCTCAATTGATGGTAACCCGAACTCAAATCGATCTTGGAGAAATATTTAGCGCCTTGAAGTTGGTCAAATAAACCGTCAATCCTAGGGAGAGGATAACGATTCTTCACCGTCAACTTATTCAATTCTCTATAATCAATACACATTCGAAACGACCCATCTTTCTTCTTGACAAACAAAACCGGTGCGCCCCAAGGCGATTGACTAGGGCGAATGAAACCCTTGTCTTGAAGCTCTTTGAGTTGGGCGGCCAACTCTTGCATTTCGGTCATGGCTAAGCGATAAGGCGCTTTGGCCACGGGAGTAGCATTAGGAATGAGGTCAATACAGAAATCAAGTTCACGAGATGGAGGCAAACCCGGTAGGTCATCCAGGAATACATCCGTAAAATCTTTAACTACGGGCACAGTTTTCAATTCGACTTTAGTAGCGTTTACATTATACACTTTCCCCTCCCATCGATCGGTTGTCTCACCTTGGACCACTAGTTCTTCCGCGTTTTCTAAAGGTATCCTCACTACCCTATTACCACAATCGATCACCGCGTTCATAGCCGACAACCAATCCATACCCACGATCACATCAAAGCTACCGATATCAAAAGGCATCAAGTCTATGTAAAATGGGTGGTCACATAATTCTAGCATACAATCACGAACAACTTGACTAATTCTAGACAATCCACCATTTACCATTTCTAGTTCAAAGTAATACGACAACGGGCTAAGACTAGCATCGATCAACGGAATGAAATCATTGGAAATGAGGCTATAATCGGCCCCGAAATCAAACAACACGGTAGCATATTGGTGATTGTTAGGTCTAGATTTACTGTACTTACTCCAGACTTGATGACTGGAGTCCTACTGAAGATTTGTTCAGAAATAATGGAAGACCAGTGAGCAAAATACTTGTATAGGAAATCTGGAGTCTTCCAGATTAGCTCACTGGACTTCACCCCAGTCCAGATCTATTCTACTGAAGACATTCTCACTGAAGTCAAAGACTGAAGTTAGAATAAAGAAGACTGACAAATGGCGGAGTCTGGAAGTCTTACCAGATCTACGACTGGAGCTTTGTCAGTGTTCTAGACCTTACAAGTCTGAACACTGATTACGAGGAATTGACTTTTTGCCTTTACACACTTTTCAAAGAACATTCACTTGTCTTTACAAAAGTACTTACGTGTGTAAAGGTGGTTGGTTAAAAGGATAATAAGTCATATTGATGTGACTTTATCCTTGTACCTTAACCAATGCATTTAATGACCTTGTCGGTTCATTAAATACATGCAACCATATTTGTACGGCACAAATTCACTGGTGAATTTGTTTGCCTATAAATACAAAGTCATTTCCTTGTTAAAATTACTTTTTAGCAATTAGGTGAATTTGTCTAAATACTCTCGATCGTAACAGGGATACTTCACAACTTTAAGTATTTCGATCTAAAGAGTTTATTTAGCAAATATAGATCATTTGTAATTCATAGGTTGTTAGGATACTTACATATTTGTATTATCTTGATTCCGCACAACCTTGTATTTTATTTAACATCATAAATAAAATACACTTGAAAAATTACATTGTGTTCCACCTTTATTATTGCTTTAAGTCTTGTATTACTTTGTTTATATACTTGCATTTATATTCAAGTAATACTAGTCTAAATCTAGTGCATATTAGACTTGTTGTATTTTACACTATTGGGTTAAACCATCAAGTGAGGGACTTACAATTGGTATCAGAGCAGAAGGCTAAACAAACTTGCCTAGATCTGCTTCTTTGATGGCCAACCCAGAAAATACACAAGGTTTTGTCTGGTCCTGATCCTAATATTAATGATCAAAATAATGAACCACCACCTGTCATTAACACTAATCCACCCCTCCTCCTCCTACTCCTGCTTCTCCAAATGTGCATGTGCACTACTCAAACAATCCTGTTCCTAAATTCAGTGGGAATAGTGATGAATTTGGTACGTGGAAAGCTAGGATGATATTGCATATCACTGGAATTGAGAGAAATATGATGAAAATTTAAATGAAGGACCTTACGTCCCCACATCACCTCTCAATGCTCTTCTTGATCCAACTGGATCTAGAAGAGGTAGGGAAAAGAGGGAGGAACATTGGTCTGAAGAGGAGATGAGATTGGTAAATTTAGATACCCTCCTCAAAAACATGATCCTCGGGGCTGTTCCAGAAACCCTAATTCCCACACTAGTTCTTTTTCCCAGTGCTAAAACCATGTGGGATGAACTAGTGAACCAGTATGAAGGAGGAGATGACACCATTGTCACCAGAAAGGTCTCCTTAAACAAGAGGTATGAGTCATTTTTTGCTCAGCCCATGAGTCTCTCACTGGTACTTACACCAGATTTATGAGCATTATTAACCAGTTGAGAGGACTGGGGGTTGAGAAAGACAAGGATATACTTTTGGAGAAATTTTGTGATATATTACCCACCAAATGGTCTCACATGATCCTGGTCTTAAGACAAGGTAAAACTCTGCACACTCACACTCTTTCAACTTATATGGAGCTTTCAGATACACTGAGGAAAATCAAGCTCAGAGAGTTGTGGCAGAACAAGATGCCTATAACCATGCCTTCAGTAGTTCTAGTGTGGTTAGTCATACTGAACCACAAGGTACAACACTAATATCTTCTGAGAATGTATTTTCTATGAAGAAGATGGTGTCTGAATTCATGGAATCTGGAGAATCTAGTCTTATCTCTCCAGACTGTGATGAATTTAAAAATGATGACCTGGTTGCAATGATTGCTAAAACGTTTAACCGTTTCAAAGCAAGAGCAAATAGGCCATCTGGACAATTTGCATCCAGTTCTTCTACTGATAAGACCAATCTGACATGCTTTAAGTGTGGCAGAAAAGGTCATTTCATGAAAGATTGCAAGTCTAGTCAGTTTGTATCCCAGCCTGGTCCATTTACTTCTAATAAAAAGCCTGATGATAGCTATAAATCTAAATATAAAAAGCTTAAGGCTCAAATTGCTCTCATGGCACAACAAATGGAAAATAATAAATGCATGATTGCAACAACTGAAGAAATGGGTTCCTTCTGATGATTCATATGTTGATGAAGAAGAAGAAAGAGATTGTTGTTACATGGCTCTGGCAGACGAAGAGCACCTGGTGAAGGAAGATGTCACATCTGGAAGATGGGTGGACATTGTTATAAAAAAGGTCAGTGATTATGATGTGGAAACTGACACTGAACTAAAATTGGACATTGCTGAAGCTCTTAATTCTGATTTAATTTGTTGAAACTGTTAGATCTGACTGTGTAAATGGTCTAGAAACAGATTTTTCTGAAATTACAGTTTTAAAATCAAAATTAAAGGAACTTCAAGATATTGAACTGGCATTTCAAGCCCAAGTTCTGGTAACTGAACAACTGATTCAAGAAAAACAAGATCTTGAAATCATTTTAGAAAAAGAAAAACTGGTTATTAAATCATGGCTTGAAACCAGAAAGCCATATGATGATGGAGTAAATCAATTTCCCACTCAAAAACGTGCTTATTTAGATGGAAATACTCATGTTGCATCATTAATACCAGTAATTGATCGGTTACCAGAGGGATTAGG
>CM067168.1:9236246-9287341 GCA_034093135.1 Erigeron breviscapus | reverse complement strand
CGCACCTACCCTTGGTGCGTCGCATATCGGGCTTTCCACTTTTCCAAAATGGCTTGTGGTGCGCCGCACCACCCTACTGGTGCGTCGCACCTGGAGTGTCGACCAGAAACCTAATCTTTGTTCTATGATCAAACGAATTCCATACGAATCCATACCCCAAATCCAACCTGAGGACTTAAAATTAATCCCTTCAATTGCACTTTCATCAACTTAAACCATCCTATTAATCCTTAATCCTTTACATCATCGTTCAATCTTTAAAACACCCGAATAACATGAATTCAATAAACGTTTGATCAAATAACCCAACCCAAACCCTATGGCCTGGATCGAAATCACTACTAAGACATACATGATCAGATTTAAGAGTAAGATCAGCCATAATACCTGTAGATGACTTTGAGGATTCGAAATCTTAATCAAACTTGATCGAAACGACACGAAACGATTGATTCTTGGAGAAAACTTGTCCTGAGAGGGAGGGGATCTGTTCCTAGGGCTTAATCACGAAAATTTGCAGCTATTGGGGTCTCACTAGACCTTAAACTCCTGACAATAAGTTTCCTTTAGTGCCCATAGGCCCCTCGACTTCCTAAACTTTACTTTCGTAGCTTAATTAACTTACCGGGAGACTTAACGATCTAACAAGCACTTAACTTTCATACTTTACTTTAAATTACTTTCATTTAATTCACTTTACTTCATTTCATATTAAACACATAAGCATTTAATCACATAATCCCTTATAAGGCACATAAACATAATAAACCTAACGTTAACTATCGGAAAGTCAAATAGTCAAACATAAAACGTTGGGATGTTAAATCAAGATTGGCAGTCTTGTTTTTGCCAATATTCATCCTCCTTCCTGGGCTGAAGGATATGATGAGATTGTAGCATTCTTGTGGTACCATCCATTCGGCAAGATGCTGATTGAGAAGCCTGATGTGGTGTTTAAGGATCTTTTGTGTGAATTTTGGGCAAGCTGCTATGTGGGTAAGAACAAGAAAGGAGATCCTGCAATCTTTGGCACCATTCTCAATGGTAAGAAAAGGTATATATTTCTTTAGAAAGGATTAGGTCTGCTTTTGAGCTGTCATATATGCCTGATGATCTTTATGAATGCATTGTGTCTCACACTGAAGCTAAAAGTGTTTTGCAAAAAGTTGGATATACTGGTCCATTGGCTTCAGTGGTTAAAATGAAATATTTAACTGGTATTTGGAATTATTTGTTGAGCACAATATCAAAATGTTTACAAGTAAAGGCAGGCAGCTTTGATCAACCTAATGCCTTAGAATTGCAGATTTTTCATGCTATGGTCACTATGACCAGAATAGACTTTGCTGAGATAATTTTTAGAGACTTAGCTGGCCGAGTCAATAATAAGAATCTTACCATACCTTATGGTAGGATTCTTGCACTCATTATTGAAGCCATCCTTGATAATGATTTCAGTTTGGCAACTGGTCAAACTGTGGAATGTAAGGCCATAAATAATAACATTTTCAACAGTCCCAAGGTAACTGCGCAGGGTCTGACCCAAGCAATGCAGATTTACCTTGATTATTGCAGGCAAAGGGAGAGAGAGGAGGCTGCTAATGAGGAAGTTGTCCCTACTTCGACGCGATCTGAGTCTGACACTCAATCTGCCAATCAGGGGGACCAAGGTACACATGCTTCTCAACCCTCAAACTCTTCTCAATCTATTCAATCTTCTTCTCCTTCTAAAGAGGGTGAAGGGTTGGCCAAATCATCAGCCACCCTAGCCACACCCTCATCCCTTCGTTCAAAATCCGCATCTAAAAGACCCATTGTTGAGGACTTAGTACCTCACAGTGCTAAAAAGAAAAGAACACAAAGGAAATCTGAATCAGCTTCTGGGGTTGATATTGCAACATCAAATTTAGAGATCCCCCAAGGTGCAGTGGCAGCTAAGGAACGTTCCAAAGCTGACTCTGCCACCCAAGCTGATAAGCCGAAATCACCATGCCCATCTGCACTCTCCCAAAAGAGTGTAGACGAGTTAAAGGGAACAACTACTGCTACCCAACCCTCCAAAAAGTGTGAAGGTATTGAAACAAAGACCTCCTCCTAAGGTCATACTGAGTCTGTACCAAAATCGCCATCATCAACCTCCCAAAAGGTTGATGATATCATTAAAGGGACAACAGTGGATCCAGCCCAGATCCAACAAGAGTCAGAGTCTATGCACATCAATTCTGAGGATGGTCAGCCAAAGGAGAGAAGTATCGAACGCACTTGTGACACTGCTTCTCCTCCCCAAGCTGATCAGACTCCTTCCTTCTTACACTCTGAGTCTGTACAGGCTGCCAATGCCCCATCTAGATCACAAGGAGGGGTACAGGCCTCAATAATTCTCCCTAAGGATACTTTGGTGCAACAACACACCTCTGTTAAAGGGCAATCAATTACACAAAACATTACACCTGCAGGGTCTGTGTCTGCATCTGTCCTTAGACAGAGGGATCCTGTAGGTTACATGGATGTCTTTAAGGTAGTCATGTTAGCCCCATGTGCAGCAATGGGAACCATTGGTGGTCCTCACGATGCCAATGAGAACAAGATCACTATCTCCGGAAGTGATTCTTCATTCGATGATGTGCCTGCCCATCCATCCTTAAGGGATGATCTGATGGAAGATGCTAGTGGAGGAGTTGGTCAACATCATGATCAACACATTCCCACTGGCCCTCAGCCTGAATTAAACGTCAATCTTTCTCAGGCTGACCAGCACATCATCATTTCTGAAAAATCTACTCATGAGACTCACTCTCATAAGCATATTCACCAAAACTCTCTTAGCCTCCACCCCCTTCTATATGAGCCAAATGACCCTAATTTTAAGGATTGCAGGCTGCTCTTTCCAGAGTCAGTGGCTTTTAAGCCAACTGCAAGTCCTTCCCAAGCTGCCACTATCTCACTTTCAGATGTGGTGGGTCAGCTCACTGAGTTCACTTCAACCTATAAGGTTGAGACCTTACAGCTGACCAAATGCTTGGAAAAGATCCAAAAGGATCAGGAATTGACGGACAAGAAGGTGGATAAGCTGAGTCAAGATCAGACTGCACTGGAAGAAAGTGTGATAAAAGCAGTTGATTTGATGCAGCAGAACCAGAGCAAGCTGACAGAGTCTCTTGATGGTCTTACAAAGGCAATCAATGAAGAGAAGGAGAGAAACAAGAGCACTCTGAGTCAGATTGAGAAAGCTACAACCAAGTTCACAAGAGATGTCACTATTGAGCTTCAATCTGCAAACAAATCACAAGCAGATTTTAAGAATGATCTGATTGAAGCCTCAAAGAGTGTCAAAACAAAAATTGGACTCCTCCATGAAGATTATGTTGAATTAAGGAGAGCCTGCTGTCTAACAAATATCAAGATTGACTTGATCAACCAAGATCTAAAAGGACTCTTTGCCACTCCAGTAAGCTCTTTCCCTGCTGATGATGACAAAAAGGGGGAGAAGAGTGCTACTAAGAAGAGTGCTGTTGAAGCTGAGCAGGAAAAAGAATTAGAAAGAGAAAGACAAAAAGCTAAGGTTGACAAGGAAATTGAAGAGTACTTTGATAGACTGAAAGAAAGACAGAGGAAGGCTAGAGCTGAGGAGGAGGCCAATGATAGAAGAATGGTTGTTTATGGTTCAAGTGTGGAAAGTGAGAAGGAGATAAAAATACCAGAATATGAGTCTGGTGGTGAAAAGGGTGGAAATGTGAATAAAGAAGCTAAGAAGGAGAGTGATACAATTAAGGGGGGGACTGATGTTAAAATAGGAGATATAAGGAAGGAAGTTGGAGTTGAAAAAGTTGTTGAAAAAGGAAAGTCTTCCCAAGCTGACCCTGAACAAGCTGTGTCATCTCAAGCTGACCCAGCTCCCAAAGAAAAACCTGCTGAATCTTCTTCAAGTGAAGACACAGCCACTCTGTCTCAGTTTATGATAAAGAAAAGGCCAACTGAAGCTGAGTCAAGTGGTGTGAAGATTCTTACTGACAAAGAAAAAGATTGGGAGCTTGCAATTAAACAGGCTCCAGAACTTGGGGTAACAGTTGAGGTGGCATACAAAATGGTTAAGGAAGACAGACTGCAAAGAGAGAAAATGGCAGTGACTGAATCTGATCCAGAAGTTGCTAGGGTTCTTCAAGAAACATTGAACAAGGAAGATGAAGAAGACCTTGCAGCTATTGGATCCAAAAAGAAAGATGTGGGCAAAGGCAAAGGCAAGAAGAAGGTGGTTCACACTAAACCATCACAGAAGGTAAAAGATGTGAAGAAAAGTGTTGAAGCCCATGATAGGTGGGAGGCTCTGGAGAAAAGAAAGGTGACTGAAAATCTTAATTATAGAAGGCATCCAGAGCCAATCACCCAGGTTCAACTCAAAAGAAAAAGAGGAAAGAACATTCCCAGCATCAGGTTTACAAGAGAAAGATATGAAACAAGCTGGGAAACCTATGATCTTGATAATCTATTTGACTTAGGATACGCTGAGTGGGTGGAGTTGCATAATATCATAACTGGTATGCCTGGAATCCATAGAGAGACAGTCTTGAAAGCCATTGAAAAGAAGTTGGCAATAATTGTGAAATTCAAGATTGATATCACTGGCCTTCCAAGACCAAAAGCATATGATATGGATGATGAAGATGAGTCAGCTGAGACACTTAAAAAGAAAAGGAGAAGGTTTGAAAGAATCAATGCTCCTGAGGGTGATCACACAGATTTCCTCAAGAACTTGAATCCTACAGAGTTGCTTGCTCAATTATCTTCTGATGCTCTTGACAAGATTCTGAATAATCTCAATCTGTCTCTGCCTGCTGGTGTTGAAAATGCAAGAGGTGGGCTGTTCATCACTGAACCTGAACATGGGATGTATTTTGTGAATGCAAGAGGAAAATTGGTTTTCCAAAGGACTGCTGAACTACAACAGGTACCAGCTATGCACCTTTTTACCTTATACAGATTCTGCAGAAATTTTAGTGAAGAAGGTAATGGGTATGAGCAGTTTCTTATTGATGAGGGTTTAGATAGGCAGTTAGATGTGAAAATTGCCCCATCATTTGAAGTTAAACAAGAAGCTGTAGAAATGCTTGGGGAATAGTTATCTATCTTGTAATATTTTTTCTCATTTCTCTATATATGCAAAAGTAGTTGTACAAATTCAGTTTCTTTGTTAGAACTTCATATCAGTTCAAAAGAACCCAAAAGATTCAAAGGGTCACAATCTGTTAGTCATATTTTTACTTTGATTCTTTGTAAGATAATAGTTAGAAGTGTTGTTGGGTTTTGTCATCATCAAATAGGGGGAGATTGTTGAGTCCCAATGTTCATTGATAAAGGTTTGTAAATTTGGTGATGACAAATCTGATTTATAAACACTTAGTAATCTTTTGGTTCTTGTAATCTGATCTGGGTCAGACTAAGCTGACACACCTTACGATCTGTTTCTGACCCAGATCATGCTTCATACTTTGTAATTGTAAATCTTATGGAAGCAAGTGTTATTCAAGTTGCATCAACAATGTGATAGCATTCAATCCAAGTCGAAGAGGAGGATTGAAGATAGAAGACCAAGCTGTTAGTGTAAGGCAGCTTGGGATTAGCAGTCAGCTTGGAAACACTTAGGCAGATTGGTGCCTTGACAAACGGCCCAATCTGTGTCTGACAATCAAGTGAAGATAACAACCTGGATTAAAGATAAGGACAAATGACGTGACTAGGAAGAATCCTAGGATCCAGGTTGGTGGTTGGTTTTACATATGCGTGTCCATAATCTTATTGGATGATAAAGAATGTGCAGCTGTACGTGGGGGACCACAAGTACCATGAAAGCCACGATTGATTATTCCTTTGTCATTCATTGAAAGAAGAACACGTGGCTACATTGGATACCAAGAAAGAAGGGCTTTCGCCTATAAAAGCCTCATTCCTTGATTGCATATGTGTGACATTCCTGAGAATCATTCTTCACATAAGTTTTCTCTGCTCTTAGACACAGCTTAGTCTGTTGGAGATCAGCTTTGGCTGATTCTCTTGAGCTGAAACTTATTGATTGTAGTTTGTCATTTCAAGGGTTGTTTAGATATCTATAGGCTATCTTTATTCCGCAACAACCCTGTAATTCTTTGTATAGATTATTTCTTAATAAA
The DNA here is from genome assembly GCA_034093135.1 of Erigeron breviscapus. Taxonomy (NCBI): domain Eukaryota; kingdom Viridiplantae; phylum Streptophyta; class Magnoliopsida; order Asterales; family Asteraceae; genus Erigeron; species Erigeron breviscapus. The sequence goes on along the minus strand of CM067168.1, from coordinate 9,281,177 downwards.
GGATTACATTGAAAACCACAATCTGTGTCTAAGAATGTTTCACTCTATTTACTGCTTTACTGTTTTAATGATTCCTGTTCTTTACTTACTTAATATATAAACTGAATCATAAAACGTTTTAGTTAAAAACTTTGTAAAGTTCGAATTAAGTTGTATTCACCCCCTTCTACAACTGTTCTGTGTATAATATACTTTGGTGTATTGATACACCTTGGGACGTATCAGATGTTACAGTCCAAGACACCGGTCTTCACTTTTTCGGGCAAACATGACGTCTAAGACACCGGTCTTATTTACTTTTCACCAAGGCCGGTGTCTTAGTAACCGGTCTTAGCATACTCACTTCGAACTTTTTCATTTGCACGTCCTGAACACAAAAAATTCATTACATATGTTTTTTTTATTGTATATTCACTTATTCAGGAAACAACAAAGGTATGAAAACAAGCAATAACCAAGAAATCATACATTTTATTTCATTGAAATCAATTTACAATAAAAGAAAACAATTATCCTCTATTAGGACAAACAAGACGTATACAGAACGAGATGGTAGATGTCCTAATAGAGGATAAAGGTTTCCTTAATTGTGAAAAAGTTTTACTAAAATAAAATGTATGATTTCTTGGTTATTACTTTTTTTTCATACTTTTCTTTTGCCTGACTATACAGTAAAAAAAAACATATGTAATGAATTGTTTGTGTTCAGGACGTGCAAATGAAAAAGTTTGAAGTGAGTATACTAAGACTGGTTACTAAGACAGCCTTGGTGAAAGGTAAATAAGACCGGTTTCTTAGACGCCGTGTTTGCTCGAAAAAGAAAAGACTTGTGTCTTAGACACTGGCATCAGCTTCCCATAGCCCAAATCGATGCCACGTAGGTGAAGACCGGTATTGGAGTTGCCGGCTTTGGTTGGTTTTTTTAAGACCGGTGTCTTAGACGCCGGTTTTCCTAATTTTACAAATGTTTTGAATAAAGTTCCCAGAAACACCACACTATTCGTAAATAGTCTCATCCGTACAATTTTTAAAAACGGGAGAATAAACCGTGGAAGCCATAGGGAGCCTTCTGAAAGTCAAACCAGCGCTCAAAGACGTACTGCTTGTTTAGTGATGAGTGTAATTTCGACGATGTGAAGAGGTGGACTAGTAACTGGGTTTGATATTATGTTTGGTTACCATTTAAGCTCTATTTCTGACTAGTAAATTTCTTCAAGCAAATCAAAGTCATAATATGTTAAAAAAAGATTTTTTTTGTCAAAGTCATAATGGTTCCTAATCTATATAATCGTTTGTATTTTGATAAATTCACTACTCCGTATATTTTTGGTCAATGTACTTTGTATTCCAACTACCAATCATAAATCTCTCGTTTAGGTGAAAGTAAAACATGCCCAAATTAAAGGAAAATTTTATGATAAAAGATTTTGGTTTGAACTTCACACAAAAAAATGTTACAACCTACTCAAGTAGATGAAATTGGATGATCATAGTACAATAGTTACCTAATTTTAAGTGTGTAAATAATGGATTACGAATGATCATGTTTATATTTCTTTTAAAGTAATTAAAAAGATAAAAAACGAAATCTATTTTTCTCTATTTTTTTTTATGAGAACTCGTAGCTACTAGACTAGGTAAATTTGGTGGTGGTTAAAACGAAATCTCCATATTATGGCTAGAAACATGGAAATGGTACAATATTTTTGAACTATCAAAACAACTAACAGAACCTAAACGAACACCATAAACAAGAACACAAAGCCAAATACAAGTAATTAGTACGAATATATCATAAGCTAGGTTCTAATTAATTATATGAAGGATAATCAAATTGATGACAAAGGCGAAACAACAGACGAATCGTATAAATCCCGGTGAACAAACCCATAATTCCGTAGCACTTGATCATCAGCAAAGTTCAAAGCCTTGTTCATGGCATCGCGACAACGATCTCTAGTAAACGACACGTTATGTTTCCCATTACACGGTTGACAACCCGCGAAATGAGTCACAAATGGCCTCCTCCATCTTCCAAACTCATCATAACCCGCGTCTTTCAACAAGGCTTCACGTAACATTCCATATCCCTCACTCACCTTCTCGGCATACCTTCGTCGTAACATCCTCATTCCTGGCTTGTTTTCGATTTCCAAATACGTATCGGTTATATTCGTTAACGTATCAACGATATCTACCCAATACCCTTCTAGGTAATATCTAGCTTCTATAAACATTTTTTTTCCATACCATGACCATTTTATATGTTCCATATATAGTAAATAAGCTAGCGCGGTCTGGTCACTAGACTTATGCTTAAAAACTTTTAACAAGATTCTTTCCCATTTATCGAAATTTGGAGAACTTGGGCCCATATCGGCCCATTTCTCCAAAAATTCAAGTGACCATTGACAGTTTCTGATCAAAATCGACCCAGCATTTAACCCGACCCAACTTTTCTTTTCATAAACTTCTTTAGGCCAACCATGAACAATAAAATTATAATCTTTATACCGATATAACGGTAACTTAAACTCGATGTCGGTAATCACCGTGTCTTCATCGAGCCACCACATCCACTCGGCTTCTGGATGAGCCATCATTGCGGCTCGAACTGCTGCTATTTTTCCCCAACCAAAACGCATATTTGGGTCAAGTAACACATTATTATAAAATATATCATAATTATGTATACGACAATAATCTACTTTGTTACGAAAGGACCTTAGTAAGAAATGGTCTCCAGCCGGGTTACTACATGGGTTAGGCTGTGACCCGGTTACTATAAACACTCGTTCTAGCGACTTGGGCTCCAACGACGGGTGCAGTTTGAGCCAGGCGTGTCGTTTTTCGTTCCAGTTTTTTATCGATTTGTTCATAGTGTAACCAAAACTTGGGTCATCGTAGAAAGTTGAGATAAGCGGGTCGAATTGGAGGTCTAGAGTTGATTCGGGCTGGTTACAGGGCTTTTGTTGAGAGACCATACGGACTAAATCGAAAGTAGAGAATAAGAAGACGACCGAGAAGGCCGATACGGCTCCAGCGAGGAAGATGGAGAGGCGATCAAAGTTGGGCTTTCGCGAGTTGGCTTGTGAGAATGCAACCATTTTTACTGATATAAGTGTTTTAGCTTTTGCACAAGTAATGATATATGCTTAAATACCATGCGAGATTTTTTTTTTAATACTTGTACTTGCTTATATCACAATTAAAGATAGATGGATGATATATAATATAATTAAATATCGACATGTTTGTACGACATAATTATACATAGCATATAGGAAACATGATTATAGAGATAGTAATCATACGGATTAGAAGACAATAGATGAACATATCCATTGGTATGATTCATACACAAATAAACGCGTGCTTAGTTTCGAACACCTAATACGTTTATTGAAACTAAAAAGTAGTTTAAAATATATATAAAGTAAGTACTCACGAACGTATATAAATACTATATGTAGTAAGTTACTAAATGTATAATTATGGTAGGGATGAGATGGGGTCGGTCGTGGGTCGCTTTGGGTCAGTTTTGGCCCAAAATCGAAAACCGAATCGATATTTTCGGTTTTTAGATTCAATTTTTCGGTTTTTGTTCGGTTTCAGTGTGGTTTTAGTTTTTAAATTTTTTTTAATGGTTTAAGGTTATTAAATTATAAATTAAACATAAGTTAAAAACATGATAAAGAAACAAAAATATATAGTTACTTTTTATTAATTAATATCTTTTAGATGTTGAAATTTATATATTTTTTTATATACTAAATTGATTTTGTTGGATACTTTTATTTAAAAAATACTATTGAATTTGATTCATAAGCTTAGATCGGGATTCTTTCACATTTTTGTTTTTTATTCATAAAATTCATGGGTCCAAAATATTTATTTATTTTTCAACAAATATAAAATATTTGTGTGTGAGGGTTCCTCATCTAAGCTTAGATGGGGAACAACCTCATATTCACTTTTCCATATATATATATATATATATATATATATAATTACTGAGAGTGTGTTTGTAAAGAAAGAAAATTCCAACGCCCTCTCACATTTCTCTCCATTCGGCACATCCCCCCCCCCCCCCCCCAAAGTCGGATTTCTACTCACCTATTCAATATGGTAGAGTGGAACCGGCGAAAAGCGACGGCGATGGCGGTGTAACGGTGGCGTTCGCGATGACCGGTGGTGGCGGTGGTGATGACTGGTGGTGCCAACGGCGGCGCTGATAGGCGATGGCAACGACAGTGATGTAGGTTATTGATGTAAAAGTAACTGATATAAAAAGGGGTAATGTCTTATTTTAGGAGTTGGATGATAATTGTTATAATTATTTATAAGCGTATTTTTGGGACACCACTTAAGAATGTGAGTAGAGTCGTAAAAAGTTATATTTTAGTCTATACTGTTACTTGTACTTTAAATGATTTTTTTTTGGGGGGAGGGGGGGTGCGGGGAGGGGAGTACAGATAAATGTATTTATATTTACATATATAGATACATATATAAATGCACTTCAGATATTATTAAACAACAACAACATAATAGACCCTCAAAAGGGTTAGGAACAGAATCGACGTTACATGATGATATAATAAAAGGATAGAGTTTAGACGGGTAAAGACGGTGCGGCATGAACACTTCTAAAACTCTAAGATCCAACAACTCTATACGATCTAGTATGAGTGTTGGTGCATACATGGTTTAATACATTTATAACATTTATAACGAGAACAATACCCGTGCGTTACTCGGGTTACACTTGACTATCAAATACGTTTTTACTTGTGTAGTTACGTATTATAGTTGAGTCTTACCACTGATAATTAAACTAAGACTCTTAATCAATTTACCTTATCAATCACCCATGGTTAATAAATTGGAGAAGTTTAAACGGATTCCAACATTTTAAAAGCTAACCTTATCCTATAGATAATGTCACATGGTTAATAAAATGTTAACAAACAAACCGCCTTAAATGGAGTAATTTACATGGCTAAGATTTGATAGGATTAACATCTTACAGTCATTATTGAAAGTTGAATTGATTAACCGGTAGCAATATAGATATATAATTTACTTTAAAGATTCTACCCAATATATATCTATAATATATATGCCAATGATCAAATTAGTCTAATAAACGATCTACTTATTTTCTCTCAAAACAATATCACATGCATCATGTTTCGATATTATCATGCAACAATATAACATAATGAAGAAAAAAAGTTGATTAAATCCTTAAAGGAAGTCAACTTAACACAGAATAATTCGAAGTAAATGATCGACCGACCTATAAAACTAAACTTCAAAACATAGATAGTAGAATAAGTTATAAGTAAATGATCAAGATGATCTTCATCACTATGAATTTCATCCAATAGAAGTCATAGATAGGAAATACATCATGAGCTTGAAAATTCACCTATATAGCATGATAAATAAGTTTTTAATATACGTTGAATCAAATTATAGAGTAAATATTGTATATCATCCAAGAGTATAAAGTCATCTAAGAGAGCAAATTCATCATCACCATCATTGTCCAAATTGTCAACTTGCTCATCATCTGAATCGTCGATCACAATCACATTGTCCCATTTCTAGTTCTGTAAGTTATCTTCTCGTTTTCGTTTTTTCATTTGTTCAACATCCTGAAAATGAAGGAAACAATTAGTCACATTACATATGAATCGTCTTAAATATATGAAAGAAACTATACCTTGGTAGGTGACTTGATCGGTCTGTTGTTTGAAGCCACTTTTCCTTTTTACTTCTCAAGGTGTATACCTTAACGAAGGTTCTGAGTAGAGTTATGCAAATAAGTGTGGTATGTATGTATTTATATAATGGTACTAGGTGAAACCCGTGCGTTGCACCGGTCTAATTTATTTTCTAATCAATTTATCGTAAATGACATGCAATAAAAAGAATGCTATCATTTTAAGTGAATAGTTATATATAATAAAATAGATCACTCACTTATATTGACGCAAAAAAAAAAAAAAAAAAAAAAAAAAAAAAAAAAAAAAAAAAAAAAAAAAAAAAAAAAAAAAAAAAAAAAAAAAAAAAAAAAAAAAAAAAAAAAAAAAAAAAAAAAAAAAAAAAAAAAAAAAAAAAAAAAAAAAAAAAAAAAAAAAAAAAAAAAAAAAAAAAAATTGAGTGGGTTGGGTAACGGTCAAAGTGAGTATCATCTTGCACAAATTGAAACCGGGTGTATCCGAAACACTTTTTTATCAAAAAGATTTAAAAGTTTTATGAATGACTTATTGAAGTCAAATATTATTATAAAGCTGACAGATCAAAACACGTGTAATGACTGACCTCTCAAGTTTAGGCTAGCCAAACACTTCGTTTATTTTCTTATATTAAAACATATATTTTGACAACATGGTAATGAATATGGAATAAATTGTTTTGTCCGAATATGGAGACCAACATCTCAACCGTATAACGACATTTTATGAATAAAATCTCCTATAATCGGGTTATAATGTGATCTTCAATATAGAAAGAATATTGAACCAAGTAATGATATTGAGCCTAGAATGACTACCTAACATAAAACCGAACAAAGTGAGCTTACCACGGGCTTGTCTGCTAAACATCTAACAATGTTGACTACCACAACCTTGACCTCTAGAACATGTTGCAAATTGCAATAACCAAATGTTAGCATGAGTATATTACTACATTCATGATTTAACCATCATATGATTTCAAATTCAAATAAGTCAGAACATATATTCATGATTACGTATTCACTAAATAATTTGTATATAAGCAAATAGAGTAGTTTTTAAGGTGCAGAACATGCACAGTTGTTTGAAGGAAAAACTTTACTCGAAACTACTCACATAATATACATGGGTCTCTCTGTTCATTTAGGAGGGTTTGGTTACACTTTACATTTTTGACGCAAAAGAGATAAAACATAGTTTAAAAACAATCTTGCTGTAGACATGGAAAGAAAATTCCGATCACGTAAAGAACAACATATTTAAGTATGGTATATAGCATAATACAGCAAGCAAACGTTTCCTAAATGACCAAATCAACCTTGCTATAGACATCAAAACTTCACCAAAGTATTGGTATAATGTGGTAAGTTAACAGGTATTAATTAGTCTATCAATATGCATGAAAAGATGAAATTGACATACGCAAATAGAAAAAGACTGGTTGAACAAAAACTAAAAAGTTGCACTCGATGTAATCACCAGACGAACGATCAAGTCCACTACTTCCTCCCTTGCTGCCCTTGAGACTCCACGAAAGATATTCCCCTCATCAACAATTATAGCCACCTGAGACATCATAGTAACTCAATCTAAAAGCATAATGTCAAAGGAAATCTTATATGCTACTGAGTTTTTACTGGGTGTTTGGTTTTGTTTTCGGGGTTGGTTATCTGATTAATAATCAATTTTCATGCTAAATTATACAGATTATGCTTCTGATTCATTCTCTATCACACTAAAAGTACATTTAATAGATGCCTTCTTAGTGTCTGCAAATTCAAACCCCGTGACTACCCGAAAGATACTAAAGAGATTGGAAATCTACCTAGTTACCCCATGTTTAAATGCATAATCAAATAACTAAATTTTTTGAGATTGTTAATGTGTGATGTGCAGATCATCCACATGAATCAACACGGAAATAAAAGAACCATAAGAAAAAAAAAACACAAATTTGTCATGTAGGATAAAACCGTACTTGTAAAGCCTAAAAGATTACCACTTAAGCACTTAGAGATATTGTTCTATATATATATAGAGAGAGAGAGAGAGAGAGAGAGAGAGAAGAGAGAGACAGAGAGAGAGACAGAGAGAGAGAGAGAGAGAGAGAGAGAGAGAGAGAGAGAGAGAGAAAGACAGAGAAACACGAGAGAGGAGACAGAGAGAGAGAGAGAGAGAGAGAGAGAGAGAGAGAGAGAGAGAGAGAGAGATATAGAGAGAGAGAGATACATCCCAACGGATGTATCGTTACATGGACTAATAAAATTTATAATCGAATTATGGACATTGAAATATTTTCATTATAAGACAAGCAGGTTGGGTGGGTTGGGTAATGGGTCAACATGGATTTAGAAAGAAACTGTCCAATCCTTAATATAAAATTGAATGGGTTATATAGGGTTATCGTGTTAATCAAAATACAAAAAAAAAAAAATATTAGTATGACGGCAAATCTTTAAAGAAAAAAAAGAACCATAAGAAAAAAAAAACACAAATTTATCATGTAGGATAAAACCGTACTTGTAAAGCCTAAAAGATTACCACTTAAGCACTTAGAGATATTGTTCTATATATATATAGAGAGAGAGAGATACATCCCAACGGATGTATCGTTACATGGACTAATAAAATTTATAATCGAATTATGGACATTGAAATATTTTCATTATAAGACAAGCAGGTTGGGTGGGTTGGGTAATGGGTCAACATGGATTTAGAAAGAAACTGTCCAATCCTTAATATAAAATTGAATGGGTTATATAGGGTTATCGTGTTAATCAAAATACAAAAAAAAAAAAATATTAGTATGACGGCAAATCTTTAAAGAAAAAAAAGAACCATAAGAAAAAAAAAACACAAATTTATCATGTAGGATAAAACCGTACTTGTAAAGCCTAAAAGATTACCACTTAAGCACTTAGAGATATTGTTCTATATATATATAGAGAGAGAGAGAGAGAGAGAGAGAGAGAGAGAGAGAGAGAGAGAGAGAGAGAGATATAGAGAGAGAGAGATACATCCCAACGGATGTATCGTTACATGGACTAATAAAATTTATAATCGAATTATGGACATTGAAATATTTTCATTATAAGACAAGCAGGTTGGGTGGGTTGGGTAATGGGTCAACATGGATTTAGAAAGAAACTGTCCAATCCTTAATATAAAATTGAATGGGTTATATAGGGTTATCGTGTTAATCAAAATACAAAAAAAAAAAAAAAATATTAGTAACACAACTTTTGCCCATAAGTGAGCATGTTATCATGTAAACTTGAATGATGGCGAAAAAACGATTAACGAATATACTTTTCGCCTAGGGAGGATCTTGTCAATATTTGGAACACAACACGGATGAAAAGAATAAATGTTCACAAAAGCCATTTATATTAAGATTATATTGGAACATATAAATTTAAATTAATAAACAAATCATATGTAGAAAACATAAATCATTTAATTAAATTAAACTACAAATCATCTTTCAAATTGAAACAATAAAAAAGAAAAACTTACTGATGTGGCTCTAGGATGTTAATTAAGATCAGGGATCGAGGACATCGAATAAGTTGAACACCCTATCAATTCAATAAAGATCTAATTAATGTGTCCAATATGATAGTAGAAAGTAGAAACCATACTACTACAATAAAGATCTAAATTATACATGGAGTTACGGAAGAGAAAAGCGATAAACATATGCCTAAAGAACATTAATAGCATTCCATTGTCAATATAGCATCAGAATTATCCAACCTCCAATAACTAAACCAAGAGTTCACATACTTGACTCAATAATTGATTCCTAGCATAAATAAACAGGAAGTAACACACATGGAGAATTTGGATACTAACTTTATAGGTACCTTATATCTTTGGCTCCAACATGTTAGCAAAATTTTACAAAAAGAGGTGTCCTTGGCTGAATAGATTTGACCAGTAACCTAGTTAGCAACTAATTCATCTTTGAATGATGTGAGCTTTAAGTTAACTGCCATGGCTAGTGTTACGAGTAGAATCGAAGAAGAATGATTTCAGAGAAGAAGAAGAGTTTATCCATATTCATATCTACTATATTACTACTACTAATGTGATTCTTATACAAACAACTAACCGACCTACAACCATCTTTCAATCTTTAACACTTTGTCCCCCTGAACTATTACAACATATCACTTTGGCCCCTTATTCATTTATTATGTAACAATACTTCCCTCCCAATGAAGAATTTTGTCCTCAAAATTCAAAGTCATGAAGCTTTTTCTCAACCCAGTCAAACTTGCAACTGCACACTTTCCTTTATGCAACTCAATGAATAGCCAAAACCAATCTTTCACACGTTTCTGAGTTCGAATTCCTTTCTTGTATGGCAATCCCAGCAACAGTAAGTTAGAGGCATCTAACTCACTTCTTCGTCCAGCCTCTGTAATGCAAAATGCTTCTAACTTACTTCTTCGTCTATAGCCTCTGTAATGCAAAATGCAGAATTCCTTTGAAGATATGCTGCAACGACACTTTCCACCTTTTCACAAAACACATCAGAATATAAAAGGACATGATCAAGTTGTGTGAAAGCATTATGGAAAGATGCTTCTCTTAAGCCTCCATGTTTCCCCATCAGAGTCTTAATCAAGACTCGAGACTGCCACCAAATTCATTTAATGATTGAGCCATCTCGTCTTCCATTACTACCCTACCAGTTTGATTCAGTGGATTATGACATTCTGTCTTAAGAAGTAGCTGCACCAGAATCTGGTCCATTTCAACTAAATTGGACCCTGTGTTTGAGGCAGCTGGAACTTCATCCCATTTCATACCATGAACCCATCTCGAGTTGCCCATCCAATTACAACTGAGCTCGTATTTTCCAGCATATACCAGCAACTTAGTTCCATTTTTAAGGAAACCAAACTCATTATTACCAATTCCCAGAGCTCGCTTAACATAACTCTTGTTAAGAAGTGTCTTCATGTCTAAGAAGTAACAATGAAAGAGCCCCGTTGCTTCTGTATACTGCTCATTCTTCTTACAAGCAAATATGATGAAATTTGGTTCCTTAACATGTGAAGGCTCTGTTTCACACCTAGCTGCATATACCTCAGCAGATGAAACGCTATCAAGCCTCTTTGTTGCAGCTTCACAAAACCTTAATCTCATTTTCAAGCCTTGTATCCCATCGTCTCTTAGTTTTTCCAGTGGCAGAGCAGCCTGAATTTCAGCGATTAACACCTGCCCAATTATGCATGTATCTTGTTCCTTCCTAAAATCTCTAAAAGTAGTCTTCAACCAAAGTCTCCACTTCCTTGACAATGACCAGACCTCTACACAGCACATAACCCAGAAATTCGATGCTATTCCCCATATCTTGAGTGTTTCAGAATCAAATTTTATCATATCAGGAACCAATGCTTTCTCGATATCTTTGTTCTCTAAACACATATACAAATGACTATCCCCATTAACACAACTCATCATAGTAGAATTTGAAGCAAAAGATACATGCACCTTATTGCTATCTTCCTCAAAAGTCCATCCCGGTTTCCATTCAAATGATCCAACAATCATTGATACAAAACCCAATAGCCATCTTTTCTTTGTGTTGATCACAACAATTTCCTTATTCATGACTAAAATCCAGCAGGATTTCCAATTAAATGCACTAAAACTTCCATTCTTGAGGCACACATACTCTTTAATATCCTTAACCTCATTCACAACACCATTTGTTTTCATATCTACTTGATCATCAACATTAACCCACCCCGGTTTCCAACCAAAAGATTCTATATCCATCACCATACTAGTAATACCTAATACTCCATTCTTATGGGATTTTTGTCCCCAAAAATCTCCAAAATGCACAATATCACCTAAAAATTGGAATTCCTTAACCTCACCACAACTAACTTTTACAAACACATCTTGACTTAAAACTCGAATTGCATGCTTAAATTGCCAAAAAATCAGATCACTACTATTATCCAAAATCACATCATTCACCATTATAGTAGTATCTTTTTCATACTTAGGAACCTCTTGAATATCAATTTTCTGTTCATGAATTTCACTTAAAATACTCTCACAAACATATATATCACTAAAATGAGTCTCAAATTCAGTCCTAATTGCAGCACTACTTCTTTCAGGACTTTCATCAAACATCTTATATACATTATCTATCATTCCAGATTCCACCTCAATTTTATCATCCTTAACAAACCCCCTTGAATTAATATCAACAAACAATTCTTGAACATTTACATCTTCTTTACTAATTTCTTGAATCTTACCATTCTTAAAAAACTCATTGTCCTTCATTATTTCATCAAGACTTATTCTAAAATCGAATTCTAATTCTTTTTTGTAAAATGAAGATGTAGGATCAAATGGTGAAAATGAATCTTGCAAACCATTAGCATCAATTTTTAAAGCAAGAGAAATCACATCTTCAACCATATTGCAACTATATTGATGCCAATCATCAAATATTTCCCTAATTTCTGATTTTAATCCACAGATAAAGAGATAAACACCATAAAAGTCACTAAATCCTTCAAGAATCTGAACCTGTTCGAACCAATCTTGAAAAACTTTACAGTATTCTGAAATTGTACCTGTTTGTCTGATCGATTCCATCTCTGAAATTCGTGTAGCAGCCATTGATTGTACTGAATTGTGATTAATTTCAAAATTAGGTCAAAATTTTTGTGAAATTGAAGTGGATTACTGATGAATTAAAGTAATTGAGACGAATTTGTGAAGAATTGAAGTGGATTATTGTTGAATTTGGAGAATTTATGAAAAAATTGCGAAAATTGGGGTTTTTTGTTTTCTGATTTTTTTTTTTAATAAAGGATAGGTCACCGGAAGACGAATCTCGCCGGAGAAGATGATCGGAAATCGAGAGCTCGCCGGAGAAGGAAGCGATTGGCTCTGATACCAATGTTACGAGTAGAATCGAAGAAGAATGATTTCAGAGAAGAAGAAGAGTTTATCCATATTCATATCTACTATATTACTACTACTAATGTGATTCTTATACAAACAACTAACCGACCTACAACCATCTTTCAATCTTTAACACTTTGTCCCCCTGAACTATTACAACATATCACTTTGGCCCCTTATTCATTTATTATGTAACAGCTAGTTCATTCCTATAAAAAAAATATATATATACTGATGATTAAGAAATTGTATGGAACACAGTGAGTAAATGATAGAAACCAAAGAACACTAAAAACATACTTCGGGTTGACCGATGATGTAATATCAATTCCAGCCTTCACCGACAATGAAAGTTGGAATTTTCTGGTCTATGCCTTATACTATGTATCTTGATTTCTTTTAAACATTTTATCGAGCACCTTACATGCATTCATATAGACAACAACGTCTTATACATTGTGAATTATATGATATCATCAGCATCTACAAAAAGAAAAGCTATCAAAAATACATTTTCTCTATAAATTAATAATTATTAAATATCAAGAATATATAAATGAATAATATTTTAATTAAAAGTAAAACCCTAACAATAAATCCCATTTTTTCTGATGAGTTAAGGATTAGAGACTAAGATTGAAAAAAAATATCCAACTTTAAAATAGTTGTTTATTTCCAAAATCGAAAACTGATAAATTTGAATCCAATTATTAGAAATGAGACCTAATCTTGATGGAATCGATGAAGAAACAAAATTCGAAAATCTGTCGAATTTTGGAATTTGCGTACAGACGAAGATTTGAATCTGGAATATAAGATTTAATTTGGAATTTTGAAACCACATAAGTGTAAGACAAGCTTGTTTATCAATTGTGATTTTCCAATTAACAAACAAAACGTGTGATAGTTCAAGTGGTAAATATGCTTACTATAGAAGACGGAGGTTGCAAGTTCGAGTCCTCCGATAAACCTTTTTTTATTAAAAGGCGATTTAATGAGTTATATATACTTAAGTGGACACTCCACAGTAAAATGCTGTGAGGGAAGTTGTGTATGTAAAAGTTAAATTCCCACAATAATCTCCTCAATTAGTAGATAAGAACAAAAGAAAAATCTAAGAAGCACATGTTTTTTTGTTGATCAACAAACTATAAGATAGAATCCATTGTTGATCAACAAACTATAAGATAGAATCCACAAAGGAGGTATTTTTGTGGTGGTGATAAAGTACATTTTCAATCGAATAGACATAATTATTTTGGAAAGTCACTCACCGATAGCAATATAGATATATAATGCACTCCTTAGTTTTGATGATGATTAAGAACATACCAAATGAAGGTAAGTGTTAAATATAATTGATCATACGTATATTCTTACATGCTTGAACATCCTTCTAAATAACGATTAATAAAGACGTAAAGTAGCACTATCTATAGCGTCGGTAAATGTGTGGCGTGCCATAACAATTTATGGAATGTGTAAGATGGTATTAATAATGATTTGGGCATACATACGCTAATTCCGAACCAAAAACGATGAAAACGTTAAGTTTGAGTTTAATGTAGCATTTCGTCGAAAAACCTGGGGACGTCTCTTAATCTGAGGACGGCTCTTGAAGACGGCTCTTGATGGACGGCTCTTGCAGGACAAAGGTCGTCCTCCTTCTGTCCATTTTGGTCAAGTTTTTCCGAGCGCTCATTACATATGTTCATGACCCGAAACTTGCTTCTAAGTCTTATATTACCATTCTAAGATGTTTACATTTGCCAAAAATCAAAAATAACAACTTTCGTTTTTCGCCAAATTTGTGGGTCGAAATTTTTCTAAGTATAAGACTGCACGGCTCAAGACGGCTCTTGATGGACGGCTCTTGCAGGACAAAGGTCGTCCTCCTTCTGTCCATTTTGGTCAAGTTTTTCCGAGCGCTCATTACATATGTTCATGACCCGAAACTTGCTTCTAAGTCTTATATTACCATTCTAAGATGTTTACATTTGCCAAAAATCAAAAATAACAACTTTCGTTTTTCGCCAAATTTGTGGGTCGAAATTTTTCTAAGTATAAGACTGCACGGCTCAAGACGGCTCTTGATGGACGGCTCTTGCAGGACAAAGGTCGTCCTCCTTCTGTCCATTTTGGTCAAGTTTTTCCGAGCGCTCATTACATATGTTCATGACCCGAAACTTGCTTCTAAGTCTTATATTACCATTCTAAGATGTTTGCAATTGTTAAAATCCAACCTCAAAACGTGTTCCATAACCTTATATTGAGATTCTAAGATGTTTACATTTGCCAAAAATCAAAAATAACAACTTTCGTTTTTCGCCAAATTTGTGGGTCGAAATTTTTCTAAGTATAAGACTGCACGGCTCAAGACGGCTCTTGATGGACGGCTCTTGCAGGACAAAGGTCGTCCTCCTTCTGTCCATTTTGGTCAAGTTTTTCCGAGCGCTCATTACATATGTTCATGACCCGAAACTTGCTTCTAAGTCTTATATTACCATTCTAAGATGTTTGCAATTGTTAAAATCCAAATCTAAACACTTTGATTTTTCACCAAAATTGAAGGCTAAATTTTTTCTAAGTATTGAAGGTCAATAAAAGTCAAAATTGGTTAAGTTGTCAAAATTGGTCAACATGTGGATGAGATCTGATTTATATTTGAATTGTGAGTGGGTTGTAGCTTCATTTCCATAAGTTATCTTGTGACTTACCCATTCCCCAAACATCCATACTTGGTAAGCATCTATCCCTCTTTCTACTGTTTCTCTTTTTAAGTTAAACTGGTAAGGAAATGTTCTTGCACATGATGGAGACAAGCATGGAGGGAATAATGGCTTTTGTGAAGTTCCAGGTGAAGGACGGCCTTTGTTTAAGGGGCGGCTCTTGTGACCTAGAGGACGGCCTCTGACTAAGGTCGTCCGGTTCAAACGGCTATAAGGAAAGATTTTGTTATATATTCAACACTTGGGTGCTTATGGACCTCACATCTTGAGCTCATATTCAGAATATATCATTGTTACATTCATTCATATCTCAAATCTTTATCATTAGCAAGAGGGTTCAAATTTGTAGTGAGGATAATATTGGTGTAATATTGAACCCACAAATTTGTATTAAATTACACTAGTGAGTGTGATTGTGGGTGTAAACAAAACTTTAGTGGTTAGAGTTTGGCTTGATTCTTGAAGTGTCAAGAATATTGTTTGTAATCTCTAGTGGCTAGAGATTTGATTGTATCTTGAAGTGTCAAGAATACTTGTGTAATCTCTAGTGGCTAGAGATTTGATTGTATCTTGAAGTGTCAAGATCATTTGGGTGTAAACTAAACTCTAGTGGTTAGAGTTGGGAAAATTCTTAAAGTGTCAAGAATTGAAGATATCCTAGTGGTTAGGAATCATTGGTGTGTCTTGAAGTGTCAAGACTTGGTAAATTCCTAGTGGTTAGGAATTGTTGGATCATCTTGAAGTGTCAAGATTGTATTGCGGACTCTACACCGGTTTTGGAGAAAGATAGTGCGACAAAATCTCGATTGTGAATCGAGGAGTGGATTAAGGCGGATTAGTTAACATCCGACCCCAACCACTATATATCGTGGTGTTCATGTGGTGATAAATTCTCTTTCCCTTATCTCTTATTATTTCTCATTTCATTGTTATTATATTTGCTTCACAAGGATTGAATTGGTTGTTGGTAATTACAAGTATTATCTCTTTGTTGTTCAAATGAAACAAGTTTTGTAACTAGTACTGAAGATTAATCAAAAAGTCTTACAAACCAAATAAAAATCGGGTACAGCCTATTCACCCCCCCCTCTAGGTTGCACTTACAATGGTATTCTTCAATAACCTAATTTATTTTTTATTTTTTTGTTAAATTTTGAGGAATGACAGTATTGCTGTTCCATGTAGATCTAAAAAGACGACACATATAACAATTACATGTCGCCCTTATAAACCTTTTGACAGATCCACTAAAATCATAATTACCACTTGATTCACTTTCTTTGATCAGGTCTAGATCGACATCATGTAGTCTATAACGACGACATATATATCGTCCTTATAAATCCAAAATGATATCCGTACCACAATTTTTGATTTATCTACTATAAATATGCTTTACTGATTTAAACAATGTGCCCTATATATTTACCAAAACCCGACCCGTACAAACCCGTGACCCGGTAAAACAACAAAATCTAACCCGTGACCCGGCCAGTTATCCCTTTCGAGCGGGTTGGTTCGGGTGGGGTTCGGCTTGGTTATCGGGCTTAAGGAGCTTTAGTTCTTCAATTGTCAAAACAACCCGCAACCCGACCCGACCCAAAACCCAAGGGAGCAATAAAATCAAACTTGTGACCCAGCCTGTTATCTGATCAAACGGGTCGGTTCGAGCCAAGTTCAGGTGGACTGGTTAGGGATTTTCAGGTTATATGTTCATCCTTAATAGAAGGGTGATGATCTGTACACCACCTTTTTTTGACCGTACACCACGAGATGCGCTTTAGAATGTTATACAGTACAATACTATATAGCATGTTTGGTAGTGTACGGTTAAAATCTGGTGGTGTATAGATCACTACCCTCAATAGAAGCTCTTCTAAAAGTTATATTGCTTGGTAAATATATTTCTCATACAAACATCACTTCCCCGGTCCCAGACATTAGCAAAAGCAATTTTCTAACTTTCCTTCCTTCCTTCCCCGAAAAATAAATACTGTAATAACAGTAAATTTAAAGTTCCCTTCTTCGGTAATAAAACCCTTCTTCTTTTTCTTCTGTTGCGATTAGCCGTTTATACTCCCTCCCTCGCTCCCTCAGGTAATTAATCACTTTCACTTTCTTTTCTTTATTTCTTTATATATATAAATAAATAAACATTATTTCCCTACTATGCATTTTAGTTAATCCCTACCTGTTACTTTTTGATTTACTAATTTCAATTGTTTCATGTTTATATATCGATTTTTATTTATGTTACTTCATTAATTAATTTGAGCTAATAAATTAGGTTTTTATACAATTTATTTATATCAGTCATTGCTCAAGTAATGAATTTTAACCAATTTCTTTATTTCATAATCTTCTTAGTATTATAATCTGTTAGATTGAGTTTTTTTAGGGGTGACCGGTTCGTATGTCTGAAACCTACCAGTTTCGTTAATCGTGTCAAAAAGCTGAACCTAAGCCCGACACATTTTGTAAAGGGTTGGTCGTGTACTCGTGTTGACGCGTTTTACATGATTAATATTATAAGTTCATTAATTCGAATGAACACAATAAATACATAAAAAAAATAAGTAGCATCCAATGTCGTCTTCCACGTGTTATGGGTCGGGTCCTAATGCCGTCTTTGACGGTGTATGGGGAGGTTGAGATGTAGACAACCTTACCATTACCTTAGAAGGTAGAGAGTAGAGAGGCTGCTTCCAGGTTCTACCTAAGGTAGAAAAGGACATTCGGCTTGCCGGGCATGAAGATCGAATCCTTGTCCTCTGTCTCTAGAGGCAAGTGCTCCAACCACTTGATCCAACGCCGTTGGTTTGAATGAAAACAATAAATATTAGGGTATAAAGTATAAATGCCCATAAAATACTTCGAAGATATGCAATTATTATTCAGGGATAAACATAATAAGAAAACATAAAACTGTTATGTTTTTTGAAGAAAGATTATATTTATAGTTTAAATGGGTTGGCAGATTGTAAACGGGATAGGTATGACAACACAACCCATCTATTAAATGTGCTTTCTCATTTGATCCTATAGCCCAAAACCGCCGGGTTGGAAATTTCCACACGACTATAACTATTGTTAGTGAGGTTAGAATAATATTTACTTTGTAAGTTTCAAATGAGTTACGGTTTTAAACTATTTATATTCGGAATGAAAGATATTTGAAGGTAATTGGATCAGCACACTGAAGCGTTCTTGGTGCATAAGGTTACAGTATGGCGTATGGAGGTGCAGCTTCAGTTCCAGCTGCAGCAGCAAGTGGTTCCTCTGCAATGAAGCAGGTGAAACTGGACAAAGAGAGTGAGCTCCGGATTGAAGTCAATGTTAATACATCTCTCCGCCTTAGGCTACTAAACGGGACGGCTGAGATATTTGGCACCGAAATGCCACCAGAAAATTGGCTCACCTTCCCACCAAGAATGAAATTTGCGGTAAATAAAACACAAACCTACTCCTTGAAAAAAAAATTTCCTTAGATATGTAATTAAATATTGAATATGTCTAATATTTCACTCGTCTTATTTTGGAATGTCAGATATTTACATGGCACGGGGCCACGATTGAAATGCAAGATAATACTGAAACTGATTATGTAGCAGACGAGGTAGGATGCCTATCTGAAAAGAAGAAAAAAGAAAGGAGAGATTCATTGTATTTTTACTTACTCAACGTACAAGAAGATTAATTTTGTCTTTGTTTTTGTTTTTGATATAAAGACGCCAATGATTAGTTATGTAAATGTGCATGCTGTACTTGAAGGACGTAGAAATCGCGCAAAAGCTGCTGCTAGTGATACCGATGCTTCCCAGGTTATTATCTTTTGCTTCTTGTTCTTTATAGCAGCATAAAATATTTAGGTAGTTTGTGATTCAACCATTACTTTTCCCATGTAAAAATAATAGCAATTTCACTAACTTATTTTTGAGGGCCTTGTTGAGTGCACTCCCGATCTGACATTGGAATATGTGTTGTAAAATTGGCGATATATAACATTATTATAGGCTACTTCCTCTGTTGCCAGTTTGTTTTAGAGTGGAACTCACTGGGCTTATGTGTCAAGCTAACTGGCCTTGCACATTATATGCAATTAGTTTACTTAAGTTTGCATGTCAGTTTATTTGTTGGATTTTTTCTTTTGCTTACTGCTCTCTCCAAATTGCTACGTGCAACAAATTTTCTTGCTTTTTAGTCACTTCTCTAGTTCTCTGTCTGCACTTTCTACTTGGTTTTAGATGAATTACTATTTTAAGGCGATTAAGAAATCTTTGCACTAGAAATAATAGAGTTCAACTTTTTAAATGTGTACTTTATAATTTATTTGAGTCAATCTCTATGGTCATGATGAACCTCGTTATGTGTTCAGGGTCCCAGGGTGATTGTAGTTGGTCCAACAGACTCTGGAAAAAGCACCTTATCAAGAATGCTTCTTAGTTGGGCAGCCAAACAGGGATGGAAACCTACTTTTGTGGATTTGGATATTGGCCAAGGATCTATTACCATCCCCGGGTGTATTGCAGTTAGCCCAATCGAAATGCCAATTGATTCAGTGGAAGGAATTCCCCTCGACATGCCTCTTGTTTACTTTTACGGACATAGCAATCCAACGTAACAATATTTTACTCATTCTGTTCCTTAATATATACATCTTCATTTGTTTCCTCAACATGATGTTTGGTTCGAGTTTGAAATTTGTGTTTATGTTTGGGGTGATGCCTATAAAATTGAGAATTATCCATTCTCAGTCGAAGGCCAGGTTTAGAAACCCCCACCCATCCCAAGTGCAAACCAATCACTACCGCATTTTTCTAGTGCTTCTCATTTTTTAGGTTTATGAATTTTTGTTTCAGCATCCCTTACCTTTGCCTTTGCAGTCATAACGCCGATCTTTATAGAGTGCTTGTAAAGGAGCTTGCACAGATCCTGGAAAGGCAGTTTGCCGGAAATGCTGAATCTAGGGCAGCAGGCATGGTCATCAACACCATGGGATTTATTGATGGTCTTGGTTATGAGGTTTGTTCTATCTGGTCTTCTTTTGGCATATATGAATATATGATACTAAGTATATTCACCAACTTGTGGTCTTATGCTGAATAATATAATACAATGTCTTGTTGCAGCTTCTTTTGCATGCAATTGATACATTTCAAGCCACTGTTGTTCTTGTTTTGGGTCAGGTAAAGACTTTATCTAGTTTCATATGTGCTTGTGTACGATGTCATCATAAAAACTGCAAATTTTGATGAATTTATTCTTTATAATGCTATAATCTTGTCCAGGATAAACTTTGCAGCATGTTAAAAGAAGCTTTAAAACAAAAGCCTAATGTGGATGTGGTGAAACTTCAAAAATCAGGTGGTGTTGTGTCTAGAAATCAAAAATTCCGACTTAATTCCAGGAGCCAAAGGATAAGAGTAAGTTTAAACTTTAGTTGATTGGAAAAAAGCATGATTTTTTTGGGTACCGAGTTTTTTTTTTTTAATTTTAAACCATTAAATATAGGTGCATAGGGATGAGCAAAATTACCGAAATACCGAAACCGAACCGGTACCGAAAATCGGTACCGATAGGGATTCGGTATCGGTATCGGTATTTAGTTTGTCATTTTCGGTTTCGGTATTAATCGGTTTAAAAGCGTATACAAAAGAAATTCATCCTTAAATATATGAGTGGTGTCCAACTATGGGTTTGACAACGTAGGAAAGGGGTTTAAAAGCGTCTGAACATTTGGCAACTTGACACTAACTAATAACTATACCATTTCTTGATATAAATAATTAACTTTCATAAGAAATTCATATACTTCATCCAACGAGATCAAATACACATCCATATATTTTTGAGTTCTGAATTAATATTTAACTATACCATAATGGCTTTAATTCAACGCTACAGAAAGTAATACCGACGACAATGAATTACAACCCAACGTAGTTAAAGCTCATTCGTTAATGAGGAAGTAATCAGACTCGTGTCATTTTGGTAAAATGATTCTCAGAATTCGGTACAAACAGGTACTATACCGAAAGTCTCGGTACCGAAACCGGTACCGAAACTGTAGATTCGGTACGGTATCGGGATTGGGATTTTGGTAAATTCGGTTTCGGTATTTCTCGGTTTCGGTACGGTTCGGTACCGGTACCATACCGAAACCATCCCTATAGGTGCAATTTGACCATCAAAATGGGTTCTGCATTATTTCAAACTGGTCGAAAAAAATGTTTTAGTTAAAAGGGGAACATGTCAAATGCGTGGATTGGATCTAATGGGTTAAATGTTGTTCAATCCAAAGTCTGTTTAATGAATAAACCTTCTTGATACTTTAATTAAAAGTTTGCTGGTTAACATACCAAGCCTGTTATAACCTGTACTGAAAATGGCATGATTCAATCCTAACCTTTCTGATTTGTTTACCCAGCCCCTGCATTTTGCCACTTTAGACGCCAAGTTTTGAGAACTTGTCCATACTGAACTCTTAAAATTCATTCTCTAGTTATCCCTAAACCAAAGCTTACTTTAGCACTGTAATTACAGGAATATTTTTACGGTCTCTCAAACGACCTTTCCCCGCATTCCAGTACTGCAAATTTGAGTGACTTGGCTATTTTCAAAATTGGCGGTGGACCACAGGCCCCAGCTTCAGCTCTGCCAATTGGTGCACAGCCTGTGGCTGACCGTATGAGATTGGTTCCTGTGACTAACCAAAGCGAATTAGTGAATCAAGTTCTTGCTGTCTCATTTGCTAAAGAACAAGATCAAATCCTTTCAAGGTATTCCCGAGTCCCAACCATCCAACAATTTTAATTAACGGTCTATGCTTTATAGCATAACCTTATATTGACAAACCTCTGACCAAGTCCTGTTTTGTTTGAAATCCCATTTTGTGCTTTCCACTTTTCCTTGCCATATACAAGTATATTGTTTCTACAAATCTGGAGTGCCCATTTAGACTCTTGAAAACTAAATGGATGATTTTCAGGTCTAATATATGTTAGAATGAGTCAATTTGGCATAAATCTTAGGTTAACTCAATCCAACCTAATCCATTTTAACCCTCCCAAAATTCTCCCAGTTTCAGCATGTTATCTGACCGACCTTGCCTTGAAATTTATTACATATAAATGAAAAGGGATTCTTAGGGATTCTTACTTATGGTGATTAATGTTAGTTTTTTTTACTATTTGTTGGTGCAGCAACATAGCTGGCTTTATTTGGGTCACTGATGTTGACGCTTCAAGGTTTGAACTTATTTTACCATAACCATTTTTACTGTAAGGCCTTTTACAACGATCACACATGATAAAATCTTTCTTCTTCACCATATCAGGAAGAAAATCACGTATCTTGCACCATCAGGTGGAGAACTTCCGAGCAAATTCCTGTTAGCTGGAAATATAACGTGGATAGATACCTAATGTTTCTTATTATATCCGTGAAAATTTTCTACTGTGAGCTCGTACCTTTTTCTCTCTCATACAGTGCAATGAAGTATTTTGCAGTATAGTGTAACAATGTCGGGGTGTTTTGATATTGGAGTTTTCTAGGATTTAAATCGAGCTAAATCATATACATTATGACGTGCTGATGCTGTGGGGAAGATTGTAGTGCACGTCCAGTTAGGTTCTGTGGACTCGAGTCTTATGCTGACGTAGGTCCGATCATTATCTTTTTATATTGGACAGCCTTTCAGTTGTGTAATTTCTATCATACATGTCCAAATTAGCATATTCCAATGCGAATGTAGATCTAGGCTTCTTTGAAGTTTGAAGGTCGTTCAGAGAATGATATGTTGACAGTTGACAAAGTGTGTTTTTGTCACTATTTACTTATTAGCATATATTTTGTGTTAAGATAGTGGTATAATTCTTTTACTTTTTACCATGACAATATGATCATTGTTTTTAAGGCTATTTCTAACCATATCTTTATCTTCAACGAAAAATAATATTTTTACGTTACTACTACATTTTTTTTTGGCCATAAATAAATAACTTATAATTGAAACGTAGTTTTGATAATGAATATTGAATAAATGTCTTATATATAGAGAGAAAAGTTATTCTAACAATTTAGACAGACAGTGAATTAGACTTAAAAATGAAAAGAAAAAAAAAATAGAAAAAAAGTTTATTGGAAAACTGGTTAGAAAAAACTAGTTTCCTAGTTCCTACCCGGTACAAACCAGTTTTTGTGGGGCTCTTTAATGTGGACCCGGATTTGATCCGCACATCCTTAATAAAAAAAAATAGACCCATTAAGTTTGGGGCTCTATATTTTTATACTTAGATATTTAAACATTGAGCCCATGTCGAGGCTTAGGCTCAACTGAATCTTGAATTAGCTTACTACCGTCCACTATATTGGTGTTTTGGGCCAACAGTTTCATAATATTTTTTTCGAACATTCAGTCGGTATGCGACATCAGGGAAACCTCACCGTATAATGGTGAAGCTTTGCACGTACCCTAGACAACTAGATGTTGACCATGGCCGTTACAAGTATTCGGAGGAAAAAACCTCAAGACTTGCCATCCCTAAGGATCGAACTCAAGACCTTGGGTAAAACCTGGGATGCCTCTGACCAGTTGGACTAGTCATCATTGGCAACAGTTTCATAATACACTTAAACATTAAACAACATGCCTATATTAAATATTTTGCGTCTTATCATAGTATTTTTTCTGTAGTAAAAAAACAGAGGATTTGGAGTCTTTTATGGTAATAATCTTTTTGTTACCTTATAATAATATATTTTTCCTTATAATGGTTAGGCATGTTTCTTAGAAGTTGAACTTGGAAATGCAATAAAATAATAATCATGCCTATTGCATATGATCTAAATGATAAGATGACTATATATGATTCGATATTAAATACTTTTTTTTTTTAGAACGGCAAATATTCGATTAAATAGTACTTAACTAGACTAGCTGAAAACTGTTTTGTATGGACTAATTCATGTCGATCGTGCGTGTACCTCACACCTCACCTCGACGGCCAAGACCGATAAATAGTTGATTTGTCAGGATGATCCTTACTATAAATAGGATCGATATCATCATCATTCAACCCAACTTCTATTTTCACATCCAAAGTACCCTGCAATCAACAACTCCATATTTGGAAATTGAAGTATGCGAATCACCACTGTGACCGCTTTGATCAATTCTTGTGGGTTTGCTTTCTAACTTAAGGAGTTAAGTTGATTTGGATCTAACCTTTGACAAAGTAAATTCTTTGCATGAACTAAAGTCAAAATATTTCACATACAATTTAAAAAGATTTGTAAAGAATATTCACATTCAAATTCCCTTTTAAAGTGCATTTGACCATAAATCAATGCAGAACATATAGGTCTAGAACAGTAGTTTGGTAAACATGAAGTCTTAGTGAAATTAATTTCAATATTTGGGCTTGATCTTGTTTCAAAAGGTGTGGTCTATGTTCTCTTTTGCATTTCTCTTAATCTTTATTACCATAGTAAGGGGGGCTATAATGTTTAGTCATTCAAAACAAGACTTGCTTTATATGGTTAGTGGCGAAGCTAGAAATTTTTGAGTGGGGGGTCGGGATATAAAATTTTCTTTTCCTAACGCTATAAAATTTAAAATGGGGGGTCGAAACCGAGTATATCGAAATTTTTCTACACGAAAACAATATACCCCCTACATCGCAAAAAAAAATTCGGGGGGTCGGGCGCCCCCCGGCCCCTTAAAATAGCTATGCTATAGATATAGTATACAACCATATGTACACATGTTGGAATATAACATGATTCAATTCGTAATAAACACGTACCGGGGAATCCAGATCGTCCTGTGGAACCTGTAACAGCATAAAGCATTATTGCTATTGATTCGGGTTCCCAAAATAAGATGATTGATTTAGGATGGAGTGATGAATTCTTGATTGATGAATTCTTCAGAGGAAGGAGACGAATTGGGTGATTAGGAGGCTGTGATTATTTTTTGTGATTAACCTAAAATTAGGTTAATTACTCTCTATTTATATAAGGAGAGTATTTTCACATTTAGTCCCTCTGGTGTTTAATTCGTGCCTCATTAGTCCTCTTAAGTCCAATCACCTAATGGGAAACCCTATAATACGTCTTTAAGAGTAAATACGTCCATCGAATATTTACTAGACATAGGGATTTCAGTTATCGTCAATTATCATATCAGGAAGGATAGATGATCAGTGACGGTCACACTAACGTGGTTCCAACATTCTCCCACTTGACCAAGCGATCATTTATCTATGAGCATTTAATAAGTCCGGCCGGGATAATACTCATTTTTGTTTTAAACCGAAATCATAGCCAATAAGTACAGTCGTAGAGAAGAACATCAACTCAGGACCCCCACTAGTCAAACTATGACTCAAATTTAAAACTAATAAGCAATGATCAATTGACTAAGACAAATTTTGTTGCATAATGTCTTTACACTGTTATGAGCTCGAAGTGTAACTAATAGACAAACAAAATCTGAATAAGGAAGAAAATTTTCATTAACATAATAATAATAATGACCAACAAGTACAACATGCTATCATAATAGGTCCTTTAGTAAGCCTCATCTTCGATACGTATCCTACGAAGATTTTTAGGAGGAAGACCTTCGGTCATTGGATCCAGTAGCATCTTATGTGTACTTATGTACTCAATACAAAGAACATTTTCCTCAATCTGTTTACATACAAACAGAAACTTTGTATCAAGATACATCTCAGCGCCAGTTGAACTGTTACTGTTCAAGCAAGTTACGGTAGCTGAGTTATCACAGTAAAGCTTCAATGGTCTATAAATAAAGTTGACGATTTTCGAGTCCACTGACTAAGTTCTTTAACAACATCCCATGACATGAAATTATGAACGTTCAGACATCATGGTAGACGTTGCAGTCAGTTACTACTTATGACTCCGTCAAAAGATAGGTTTGCCAACTAACCATAAATATATACATTCAGAAGTAGATTTCTTATTGGAATTAAAACATCCTACTACTTCTAAGTTGTCACCTCTTCTATAAGTTAATGTGTAGTCTTTGGTCTTTAGCAGATATCGTAAAACCTTTTAGCCGCTTTCCAGTGTGCTAATTCGGGATTAGATAAGTAACTCCCAAGCATACCGGCGATATAAGCGATATCTAGATGAGTACAGACCTGAGCGTACATAATGCTCCCAACTACTTATAAGTAAGGTATCATCCTCATTTGCTCCTATTTTATCTCAATGATTGGACTTTGGAAACAATCACATACGTCTCCTTTTACTACTAGAGTTATAGTGGGTGTGTAGTGCTGCATGTTATGGCGTTCTAAGATGTGTTCAATATAAGTCTTTTGAGAAAGAACCAGAACATCATTACGCCTATCTCGATGTATTTCGATACCTATAACATAAGAGGCATCACGGAGATCTTTTATGTCGACATTCTGCGAAAAAGTAAACGCTTCGACTCATGCAACATATCCAAGTTGTTACTTGCAAGAATATCATCCATGTGCAAAACAAGGATTGTAAATTTACTCCCACTGATCTTGAGATAGGTGCAAAGATCCACTTGATTCTTTAGGAAGTCTTGTCCTTTTATGACTTTATTAAACTTAAGGTACCATTTTAAGTGATGCTTGCTTCAACCCGTATATGGACTTATTCAACTTGCAGACCATGTGCCATTTACCTTCTGGAATTATAGGTTCACATGTATACGTCTTATTGCAAGTTTCCATTCAGGAAAGTGGTTTTGACATCAATCTGATGTAACTCTAAATCATAATGAGCTACTAATGTCATGATAATCCTTAAGGAATCTTTATGAGACAGGAGATAAGGTCTCTTGATAATCGATTCCTTCCTTTTGAGTAAAACCCTTTCGCAACTAGTTATGGCCTTATAGCGTTTGACGTTTCCTTTCGGGTCTAATTTGGTTTTGAAGATCCATTTACAACTTATAGGTTTGGATTCTTCAAGAAATTCAACCAAGTCCCAAACGTCATTATGCTATATGGAATTGAGCTTTCAAATTACAGCTTCATTCCACTATGTGGCCTGATCGCTAATAATGGCTTCTTAATAAGAGGTAGGATCAGTAAGCTTTCCAATGTCCTCAACTTCAGTTAAATAAGTTATGAAATCATCAAAAGTTATGGCCTTGCGTGACCTAGATGATCTCCTGAGTTGATTTTCAGGTTGAGTAAGGAAGATGCTTTAGCATTAATAGCATTAATAGTAAGATGCTTTGCTTTAGCATTATTTAATAAGATGCTTTATCATTAGTAGTATCATAATTAGGAGGATTAGGATTCTGATTTGGAGAAGGTGGATCAGTGATTTTAGGAGCAGCGTTGAGTACAAGAGGAGTTATCGGAGGAGTAATAATAACCGACGAGTGGTTCCCCCCGCTTCTTGTACTTATAGCAAATCTTAAGTTATGATTTGTCGTGCTCCCACTGATCTCTTAGTCTTTGAGAAACGTGGCATGATGCGTGTCAATAATGCTAGTAGTGTAGAAAAGACAGTAAAACTAATAACCGATAAAGAAACATGTAAGGGATTTAGGATCCAGTTTCTTTAAGTTAGGGTTACAGACTTATGCTTCGGCATGACAGCCTCATACTTTCATATATTTTAGACTCAGATTCCTTTCTGTCCAGGACTCTTAGCGACAGATTCTAATGGAACTTTTATTGAGTTCATGAAAAGCTGTTTTAAGGCCTTAGTCCAAAGGAAAGTTGGTAAGTTAGTGTTGAAAAGGCATACTCTTCACCATGTTCATTAAGGTTCTATTTCTCCTTTTAGCAACATAACATTTTGTTGAGGAGAACCTGACATGGTGTATTGGTTACTTATGTCTTGTTCCTTTCAAAAGTTATGGAAAAAGACCATGAGCTTCACCAATATCAGTATGTCTACCATAATACTTACCTTCTTTATCTGATCTCACAACTTTTATTTTTACGATCAAGTTTGTTTTAAACCAAAGGTTTAAGATCAATAAAAGTCTCTAAGGGTTCAGATCAGATTTAGGTGCATATAACGTAAATAATCGTTAATGAATGTAATAAATGATGCATGTCCTGAAATGAATGCGGGATAGGGGCCACTTAACGTCAGAGTGAATTATTTCCAACAAGTTGGAACTTTTAGTAGCTCCTTTCTTATTCCCTTTAGCCATCTCACCTTAGAGGCAGTAAATACATGTTTCAAAATCACTAAAGTCAAGAGAATGTAATATTTCATCCTTTATGAGTCGTATCACGCGAACTCGTGATATGTGGCTAAGATATTTATGCCACATTATGGAGGAATTCTCTAATTATTTAGGTGATTTTGTCTTTGTTTTAGTTATGTCATCAATATCAGGAGACAACAAAGACTGTGAGAAATTATGATCTAGTTCTAACTTATACAACATTCCATTCAAGAAACTAGGACCACGTAATGCATTATTATGAGTAATGGCAATCTCGTCATAACCATGAATTATTACATAACCTTCAAGGTCTTAGACTAAAAAAAAACAGATACAAGGTTTCGAGAAATTCTCGATACACATAAGGTATCTACTAGTCTAATACACTTTCCATTGTTTATATGTAAATCATAAGTCTCCATGGTTTCGACATATAAGAGATCAACCCTTCCAACTCTAGGCTTTCTCTGGTCATTTGATAGTTTCTAGATTGCATGGAATCCTTGTATAAAACTAGAATCACTCACACATGTATTGATAAGTACATCAAACATAAAAGAATCAAATATTACAAAAATTAAGTTACCTTTCTTAGCTAGCTACTCCTTGATTTTAGGGCAATCTAGGCACAATCATAATTTGCAGTTAGGATTGCTTGTCAAGGACTTAATGCTAGAGGTAGTAGCACCATGATTAGCCTTTGAACTTTATTTGCAGTTTTTATTACTGTTTTTATCTTTCCTCTTAATGGAATTAGCAGTGGTACTAAGATGAACAACTTAAGGTTGGCCCAACTTAAGGCGACCATTTTCTTGCACACACATTGCTATTAGTTCACTCATCAACCATTTATCCTTCATAGCGCTAAAATTAATTTTGAAGGAGTCGAAATGAGCAAGCAATGAGGTCATTAAAATGCAAAAGAAAATTGTCATAGACTTCCATTTTTTTGGACTCTTAAGCTTATGAGTCATGTCAGTCATTTACATTATGTGTTCACAAGCACTGCTATTTCCTTTGTATTTAAGCTACTTGCAAATGCCTTATACATTCCCTCGGAAACTATGATTGATGAAGTTTCTGACCATCATTATTGACAAGTGATTCGCCCTATCCCACTTTATTAAAAATTCGCTTTCTGAGCTGCGGAAGAGTTAGCAGTAAAGCAGTGGGTTCATTATGGTGAATGACATAGTCAAGGTCTATCATCTACAGAATTAGAGGTAATTAATCCTTTCATAAAGCAAAGTTTGCATCAGTAAGTGGCTCAATGCCTAAGTTAGGTACTTCAGTGGAAATAAGGAGGATATTAATTTATGATACAAGCAATAGAAGATTATAATAGTAATGCCTAAAACTAACTAAGGGCTAATAATAATGTTCCTTATAGCAACATAATTAGATTTCAAAAGGTAATGAGACTAAAACCATTATACTAATGAAGCTAGTGATAAGTAAGCCTATTGTAAACACCAAAACAATAAGCTAAAGTAAGGCTCTACTTAGATGTTACATCACCTTTGGGCAGAAGTAACTAAGATCTAAGCAAACATGAGCATTAGGTCATGCAACACAACGCTTATCTTTTGACCTTTGGGCGCAAATGATGAAACCATGTACATTAGTGCGAAGCCCCCACACATTACGGGGGTCCGGGGGCAGCGCCCCTGGAAAGCGGGGTCCAAGGGGCAGAGCCCCTGGCTGGGGTCTTATTTCCCTTAAAGTGCTGTGGTAAAAACGCCTCAGAAAAAATTATTTTCCGAAAATAAGGGTCATATTTTTTCATTTAAACTTTAAGGTAAAACATAAGCACGAACTTGATAATCAACTAAGTTAATCAGTAATCCATGAAAAATAAGCATGGTACGAAGATAGTTAAGTTCGTAATAAGGATTAACTTCGTAAGTAGTGATTATCTTCGTAAGTAGTGATTATCTTCGTAAGTAGTTTATCTTCGTAAGTAACTTACGAAGATAGCTTACGAACATAAGCAACGAAGATAGCTTACGAACATAAGCAACGAAGATAGCTTACGAAAAGTGAAGAGCAACGAAGATAGCTTACGAACATAAGCAACGAAGATAGCTTACGAAAATAGGCAACGAAGATAGCTTACGAACATAAGCAACGAAGATAGCTTACGAAAATAGCTTACGAAGATAAAGCAACGAAGATAGCTTACGAACATAAGCAACGAAGATAGCTTACGAAAATAGCTTACGAAAATAGCTTACGAAAATAGCTTACGAAAAAGCTTACGAAGATAGCTTACGAAATAGCTTACGAAAATAGCTTACGAAAATAGCTTACGAAGATAGCTTACGAAAATAGGCAACGAAGATAGCTTACGAACATAAGCAACGAAGATAGCTTACGAACATAAGCAACGAAGATAGCTTACGAAGATAAAGTTCGTGAGGAAGTAAGTGCGAAGATGAGCAGAAGTTTCGTACACAGTTAAGCCTTACGAACTTAGAGTTCAAACGAATTTAGAGTTCAAACGAACTTAGAGTTCAAACGAATTTAGAGTTCAAACGAATTTAGAGTTCAAACGAATTTAGAGTTCAAACGAATTTAGAGTTCAAACGAATTTAGAGTTCAAACGAATTTAGAGTTCAAACGAATTTAGAGTTCAAACGAATTTAGAGTTCAAACGAATTTAGAGTTCAAACGAACTTTAAGTTCATAAGAATTTAGAGTTCAAACGAACTTAGAGTTCAAACGAATTTAGAGTTCAAACGAATTTAGAGTTCAAACGAATTTAGAGTTTAAACGAAGTTTAAGTTCGTAAGAAGTGATTATCTTTGTAAGTAGTGATTATCTTCGTAAGAAGTTATTAACTTCGTAAGAAGTTAATTATCTTCGTAATAAAAGTAAATTCGTAAGTAGTTTAACTATCTTCGTAAGTAACTTACGAAGATAGCTTACGAACATAAGCAACGAAGATAGCTTACGAAGATAGCTTACGAAAATAGCTTACGAAAATAGCTTACGAAGATAAAGTTCGTGAGGAAGTAAGTGCGAAGATGAGCAGAAGTTTCGTACACAGTTAAGCCTTACGAACTTAGAAATTCCTTACGAACTTAGAGTTCAAACGAATTTAGAGTTCAAACGAATTTAGAGTTCAAACGAATTTAGAGTTCAAACGAATTTAGAGTTTAAACGAAGTTTAAGTTCGTAAGAAGCATACGAACTTAAGCTTCTGCATTTTTTAGTTCGCGAATTAGGGTACGAAAACGAATCAAATCAAGGGATAAATTCGTAACGAGGCTCTGATACCATATGTTGGAATATAACATGATTCAATTCGTAATAAACACGTACCGGGGAATCCAGATCGTCCTGTGGAACCTGTAACAGCATAAAGCATTATTGCTATTGATTCGGGTTCCCAAAATAAGATGATTGATTTAGGATGGAGTGATGAATTCTTGATTGATGAATTCTTCAGAGGAAGGAGACGAATTGGGTGATTAGGAGGCTGTGATTATTTTTTGTGATTAACCTAAAATTAGGTTAATTACTCTCTATTTATATAAGGAGAGTATTTTCACATTTAGTCCCTCTGGTGTTTAATTCGTGCCTCATTAGTCCTCTTAAGTCCAATCACCTAATGGGAAACCCTATAATACGTCTTTAAGAGTAAATACGTCCATCGAATATTTACTAGACATAGGGATTTCAGTTATCGTCAATTATCATATCAGGAAGGATAGATGATCAGTGACGGTCACACTAACGTGGTTCCAACATACACTAGACATTTTCATTTGTAGAAGACATATAATAAAAATAGATTTGTTACTACCCTGTTAATAGTAGATAATTGGTCAATAATTCGATTAACGGCGGGTATTTGGTTGGATAGAATAGAAATATGAGAAAATAAATGAGGCAGACTTCCTTTGTTATGTTAGCACTAGAGAATGGCAACAAGAAAAAAATTGTGAGATTGATTGTCATTCTCTCTATTCTCTATAAATTAAATCATTATTATTATATTTTAGGACAAAAGTAAAACTTTGTTTACTTTTTTGCGTTTCTTTTATGTTCATTATTTATTTGTATCAAACAACGAACATAATACCCATCTGAATATATTTTCCCTTGTTATTTTCACTTTTAGTTACGTTTTCATTATTTATAATCCCCTCTTACCAAATACCCTTTGAAGATTCAAATTATTAAAATCCGGCTTTTACCTTAATAATAAAACAAAATAACCAACATGCCATTGATTTTCCTACTTAATAAATAAATAAATAAAAAGAGTATATTAGAAAACTAAAAGTTGTTCCATAAAAACTATTTTAAATAAACTTTGATAATTATGGTTTTAACCAAATAAATGTGAACACGTTTTACTTTTACTTTTTAAAATAAATATTTACAAACAAAAATTATTCGAACCCATTAACAAATACATTGTTAACGGTAAAAAAACTTATCATCTATAAATTTTTAACTAAAATAAAACATATATCGTTCAAATGTTCAATACATTTTGAACAAAACTTTCATCTCAAAATATAACATACATTAAAAAGTGTTTTCATGTTATTAGGATAAACTCGTGTATCACAAATTTTAGTCTAGTAATTTAATAGTCTAAATTTATTTATTTGGGTCATAATTGGGTGATCAAAGATTTGGTAGTTGGTCCCTTTCAACCTTTGTTCTGAACCAGTTCGAAACTTTGACATTATTCTAGAT
This sequence comes from Erigeron breviscapus, assembly GCA_034093135.1. Lineage (NCBI taxonomy): Eukaryota > Viridiplantae > Streptophyta > Magnoliopsida > Asterales > Asteraceae > Erigeron > Erigeron breviscapus. The sequence goes on along the minus strand of CM067168.1, from coordinate 9,247,833 downwards.
ATGCCAGCTTGAATGGTAAAACGTTTAGTGCATCAAGAGTGAGCAAGTGAGCCTTATGGTGTTGACACCATTTTCACTTTCAATTAATACCTCAAGTGAGCACATAAAAATAGCTTGAGGAGACATAAGTTAAAGTACCAGATTTTGTTATTAATGCGTCGTCGTGTGTATGGATTGACAGGTTGATGGGTTTCTGTAAATCATGAGGCTACTAGGGGAATCCTATTGTATGAGAAAAATCTTATTTTTTTTTCTAAATCGTAAGACTAAGTTAAAGTCTGAGATAAATCTCATTTTTTAAATTGAGGAATTCTATTGTCATCTCTCACTTGAGACGAACTCAAATGTGAGATGACTTTATATTTATCTTGGACAAAAATAAAAAATGCATGTTTTTTCACATGTGAGATTTCATCCATAACTTACTAATTGTTAAAAGACATTTGATGGTTATTTAGACATAATTTATCTTTTTCCAACGTTAAAAGATTCAAAAATAGCTGGCATATCGAAAGAATGTCATTCATTGTGTTGTAGATCCATAAACGACAAAAAGGGAACAACTTGTGGTAGAGTTAAGAATATTTTTCAATGAACATGTTCACATGTCATTCAAAGGACAACTTAAATGCACTAAATAATAACTTTGAACAATCGGAAAGTCACATGACGATGATAAAAATATTATTGATATCTAAATAACTTTGTCTTGAAGCATCGTGATATTTGAATATTATATTGTTGAAGAGGTAGACAATAAAAATAAAAGTTAAAAATCAAATAATCAATAGAAAAAACCAATCGTAGTGGTTTGGCGTCTAGGAAGCTTCGGTGGCGATGATTTATGTGCCATGTTACATATTTAAGTAGAGTTTTATGAGCAGTCACAGTACGAAGCAATAAGACAAATTTGAAAAATCGTGAAGTGCAAGGAAAATCAAGAGGGAAAAAAAGAATAGAAACTGAAATTTTTGTTTGGTTAATTTATCCCCACTTAAAAAAATTATTATCAAATGTAAAAATATCAAAATCAATCCAGATCTTCAACCAGAATAACAAGAATGAAATAGAAGAATGATTATTATGAATATTACAGAATTAAAGAGTTATTATTATTACAATCCAGAATCAAATAATCATCAATTTAGGATGATTATAATCAGAAAAAATATATGTATATATATATATCGATATGAATATATATATATATGAATACAGAGAGAATATTGAGAGATAACAAAAGAGGGTAAAAATATGATTGATCAAAAACGTAACCCTAAAGCCAGAATAAGATGTATATATACATCTTTAATTTTACATAAATAACCCTCAACTCCTGGACTTGTATACTTGAAGCTCTAAATATCAACTTTAGCTCTTGCACATCCTCAGTCCCTTTACTTCAAAACCTTTTATCAACTAGAACATAACCTACATTTAAACAACCAAACATTAAGCAAGAATAATGGATTTGGACTATATACTTTATAACATCCCCCCTCAAATCCATTACTTGAACATGTCAATTAACCCAAGTTTAGAACATAGAAAGAAATGTTGCTTTGAACCTAAACTTTTTGTCAACAAATCGGCTACATTAAGTTCAGACTGAGTTTTATTTGCTTTGATAACACCTGTGCAAATCTTTTCTCTTACAAAGAATAAATCTATTTCAAAATGCTTTGTCCTTTCATAAAAAACAGGATTTGCAGCAATTTGCAAAGCAGATTTGCTATCACAAAACAAATTTACAGGAAGTTCAGTCTTAATACCAATGTCATTTAAAAGGTTCAAGAGCCATATACTTTCACAAGTCACAGAAGCCAATGCCCTATATTCTGCTCCAGTAGAGGACTTGGCAATTGTGTTTTGTTTTTTACTTTTCCAAGAAATCAAAGTATTACCCAGAAACACAGTGAAACCAGTAACAGACTTTCTGGTAGTCAAACATCTAGCCCAGTCAGAATCAACATATCCAGTCAAGTTTAAATTAAGAGATTTTTGTATATGTAAACCTTTACCTGGAGCTTGCTTCAGATATCTCAGAACTCTCAAGCCAATATTAAAATGATCTTGAGTTGGATCATGCATAAATTGAGATAAGCATTGTACAACATAACTAATATCAGGTCTTGTCAAAGTTAAATAAATTAACTTTCCAATTAACTTTTGATAGACAGTAATATTTTCAAGTTTTTTAAAAGAATTTGACTTTAGAGTCATATTCATTTCTAAAGGTGTGTTAATTGGTTTACACCCTAACAGTCCAAAGTTATTTAGTAATTCTAGACAATATTTCCTTTGAGATAAACATAAACCAGAACTGGTTTCAAGCACTTCAATACCTAAAAAATATTTGAGATTACCTAAATCCTTAATTTTGAACTTAGAATTCATAAATACTTTGACTTTATCAATTTCTACTTGACTGTTACCAGTCAAGACAATATCATCAACATAAACCAGCATTGCAACAAACACATCTTTGTCTCTCTTAGTAAAAAGAGAATAGTCTGACTTACTTTGCTTAAAACCATACTCAAGTAAAGCACAACATAATTTATAATTCCATTGTCTAGGAGCCTGCTTCAAACCATATAAAGATTTGTTCAATTTGCATACCATTTTACTATCCTTATGAAAATATCCAGGAGGAAGTTGCATATATACTTCCTCATTCAAATCACCATAAAGAAAGGCATTATTCACATCTAATTGATAAAGAGGCCAATTATAAGAAACAACAACAGTTAACAAACACCTTACAGTGACCATTTTAACAACAGGAGAAAATGTCTCATCAAAGTCAATACCATATTTTTGACTATATCCTTTAGCAACAAGTCTTGCTTTGTATCTTTCTATTTCACCATTTGATTTATATTTGATTTTATAAATCCATTTACACCCTATTGGTTCTCTATTAGAAGGTAAAACAGTTAAAGTCCAAGTATTGTTTCTAAGTAAAGCTTCCATTTCCTCATTCATGGCATTTATCCAATTATTATCTTTAGAAGCTTCATTAAAAGAGGAAGGCTCATAACTTTTGTTTAAATTAGTAGCAAAACAATAGAGATCAGAAGAAAGATTAGCATAATTAACAACCTTTTTTAAGGGATATTTAACTTTCCCTTCAATCTGAAAATCTTTTAACCTATTTGGAAGTTTAGAATTTCTGTTTGATCTTCTAAGATCATTAAGCTCAGTTTCAGAATCATTAACATTTTGAAAAAGGTTGTCAACATGATACTCAGAAGAACTGCTAGATGATCCCTCAGAATTAATGCTACTATCATCATGAATAGTGGTTGCAGGCTCAACATCAAGTCTGGTAGACCTTAAAGGACTTCCTGAGACTTGACAGAGCTCACCTCCAACTAAACCTTCTTTCTCCAATCCTTCCTCATCATCATTGGGACTAGCATTGTCCTCTGAATTTGGTGTATCATATGTATCAAAAAATTTAATAGATTTAAAGAATTTTGTTCAGAATTAGACTTATTAACTTTCATAGTAAAAGGAAATATATTCTCATAGAATTTAACATCCCTAGAAAACACAAATTGTTTTGACTCAAGACTGAAAAGTTTGTAACCTTTCTTAGAATTTGAATAACCAAGCATAACACATTTTTCAGCCCTAGACTCAAATTTATCAGAAACATTTAGCTTTGTTGCAAAACATAAACAACCAAAGACCCTTAAATGACTTAAAGAAGGTTCAGAACCATACACCAATTCAAAAGGAGTTTTGCCTTTTAAAATAGAGGAAGGAGTTCTATTAATTAAGTATGTAGCAGTTAGCACACAATCACTCCACAAGTATAAAGGAATTCCCCCCTGAAACATAAGAGACCTAGCAACATTAAGAATGTGTCTATGTTTCCTTTATACAATGCCATTTTGTTGAGGTGTATAAGCAATAGAGGTTTGATGCACAATTCCTTTGGAAGTGAACAGATTAGAAACATTTTTATTCACAAACTCAGAACCATTGTCACTTCTTACAATTTTAACTTTGACTTCAAATTGTGTTTCAAGAAGATTAAGAAAAGCAGATATATGAGAAAACACTTCAAGTTTACTTTTCATCATAAAAGTCCACACAGCCCTAGTGAAATCATCCACAATAGTTAAGAAATATTTAAAACCTTATTTGCTTTGAACCCCCAAACATCTAAATGAATCAAATCACACAACCTTTTTGTTTTACGTTCACTTAAAGGAAAAGGCTGTCTAGTTTGTTTAGCCTTGTGACATACATCACAAGGACCAACATGACCATTTGGAATATTAAGTTTTTTTTATTAAAAACAGTAAGAGCTTGATCAGCAGGGTGTCCAAGTCTTAAATGCCAGAGTAATTTAGACACACAAGGAGCAGACACAGAATTACATACCACGGAAGAACAGTTAGACACATCATCATCAAACACATATAAACCACCTTGCTCACTACCAGTCCCCAGAAGATTCTTTTGATGTAAATCCTGAATATAACACTTAGCAGGATCAAACCCTATGAACAAGTTGTTATCCCTAGATAATTTGTGAACAGACATCAAATTTACACAATATTCAGGAACAACAAGTACATCATATAATACAATACCATTTTTAAGAACCAAGTTACCAATTTTATGAACAATAGCAGAAGTACCATTTGGATGACCAATCTTAAGTTTTAAATCAGAAATATCAACAACATTTGTTAAATATTTTTCAGAAACAGTCATGTGTTGATTTGCACCAGAATCTATGATCCATTTAATAATAGCATCTAATAATACAGAATTACAACTCATAAACCAAGAATTACTACATATTGGTAAACCATTAATACCTGCCATATTAGCATGCAGACCAGAAGAAGAACCAGATTTGACATCTAGAAGACTAAGCAATTTAGAAATTTGATCAGTAGTTAAAGAAGGTGTAGATGAAGAAGCAATAGAATCATTCACAGAAGTATGAGAAGAAGAAGGTTTTGAACAATTAGCATCAATATGAGCATTATTATTAGAAAACTTATTAAACTGATTTGAAGATCTTTTATTCCCAAGTTGAAAACATCTTTCCACAGTATGACCAATTCTGTGACAATGTGTGCATTGAAGATTAGGATTTGGAGGTCTAAAAGTTCTGGAATTGTTATCAAAAGTTCTTTTAGACTCATAATTGTTGCAAAAGTTTTCTTAGAATCAAAAGGAGGTTTATAAACACCATTTTTAGCATTAGAATTCCTTGAAAAATTTGTTTTGGCAACAAAAGCATTTGCAGTGTTGGTTTTATCAGTAATCCCTGCCCTATGTGATTCTTCTCTTGAAATTATAGCATATGCAGTTTTAACAGAAGACAGAGGTTCTTTAGTTAAAATATTAGACCTAACACCCATATACACATCATCCAAACCCATCAAAAATTGCATCAATCTTAACATATCATTATGATTCTTAACAGTAGTTGCAGCAGCACAAGTACACATAGGCAAAGTAACCATAGAGTCATATTGTCTCCACAAAGATGTCAAATTATGGTAATATTCAGACAGAGAAGCACCATTCTGGGTTAAAGAGTTTATTTTATGGTGCAGATTGAAAATAACAGAACCATCCAATTTATCATATGTATCTTTAAGTTCTTGCCAAATAACAGTTGCATTTTTTGAGAAAATTTGACCAAGATATAATTCTTGAGACACACAACCAAGAATCCAGTTAAGAACAACAGCATTACACCTATCCCATTGACTTGCAAGAACAGGATTATCAACAGATTTTAAACATGTACCATCAATAAAACCAATTTTATTCTTAGTTTGTAATGCAAGTTCCATAGCACAAGCCCAGACCTTATAGTTATCAGTACCAAGCAATTTAAAACCAATCAAAGGAGTGCTAACAGTATCACTAGCATGCAGATACAAAGGATCACCAAAATCCAATTTGCTAATTTTAGTTTCAGGTTCATTAAAGAAATCAGAATGTTCAGAATGAGAGTCTTCATTATTATTATTATTATTATTATTATTATTATTATTATTATTATTATTATTATTATTATTATTATTATTATTATTATTATTATCATTATTATTATTATTATCATTATTAGCATCCATTGCAAGCAATCAAACAATACCAAAAATAACAAGTAACAGAAACAACCAGCAGATAGCAAACAGATAAGATATAAGCAACCACACTTATTTCAGACAATAGCAACAAATAATATTCAGAAAAGAACACAAACCAACAAACAATAGATATAATCAAATAACCACCAGAAATTGAAAAAAATTATATATATATATATATATATAAACTTTATTGAAAAATACTCTTAATCCTCACAAAAGTGCCAGGGACAGGATTCCTAACCTCTCACGGAGGCAGGTCAAGTTTAACACAGTTGTTTTTACGAGAATAAGAGAAAAAAAATTAAAATAAAAGAGAGAAGAGATAGGAACAACAATACAGTGCAATAAGCCGAAGGAAGAGGAACCCTAATTTACTCTTGATTCACTTAGTCAAGAGATAAATCAGGATCTGAAAAGAAAACCCTAATTTTTAGGGTAAAACCACCAGAAATTGCAGCGGAAGAACCAGAATAGGTTTGATTTAACAAACCCTAACCTAATCGATGAAAATCCCCAAAAAATCAAATCTTGGGTTCCAGATGGAATCTGCCCTAGATCTGATCAACGATCGAACAAATATCAGCGATTAATCGATGATTTGCTTTGATACCATGTAAAAATATCAAAATCAATCCAGATCTTCAACCAGAATAACAAGAATGAAATAGAAGAATGATTATTATGAATATTACAGAATTAAAGAGTTATTATTATTACAATCCAGAATCAAATAATCATCAATTTAGGATGATTATAATCAGAAAAAAATATATGTATATATATATATCGATATGATATATATATATATATATGATAATATATATATATATATGATATATATATATATATATATGAATACAGAGAGAGTATTGAGAGATAACAAAAAGAGGGTAAAAATATGATTGATAAAAACTGAAAATGATGGCTAGTCTATATCATGTACCTGATACATGGTATGATATTGTGGCGTATGTAACTAGGGCGGCTAAGACTAAAAGGAGTTCTGCATTTTGGGATGAGGGATTTACGTCATGTGACACTTCAAGTTATATCATCAGAATGAAGGTATGGTGCATCTAGCATCTTTAATAGGTGGAGGAACTTGTGACATATGACGAGCGATTTATTAATTTTAATTAATTAATTAACTTACTAAATGACAAAATGAAGTGCAACATTATTTTATCCTTAAAATAATGTGGTTTTGTGTGACATTTCATGTTAATTCCTCTATAAGAAATAACTTTTACAAAGGTCCTCAACTAATGCCCCCCCACCCGCCGTGGTGTAGCCAGCCCTATGGCCGTGTTTTAGGTCCAATCCGCCTCCTATACCGTTCCACTACCTTAATAAAAACCTAAACTCGATCAAAGAAGTAGTCAAGATAAAATGCTGACTGTCCATATCATAATTATCAAACTCGATGAGTCAAAACGAAGTGAAAATGAGGCGACTCGATAGATGTCTCGACTTTGCTTCAAACTCTTCCGAGTCGATGCAAGTCACGTTTCGAGTCGGTGCGAGTCACATTTTGAGTCGCAATTAAGAAAGATTAAAATTCTTTTATTAATTTTAATTAATTAATTAACTTACTAAATGACAAAATGAAGTGCAACATTATTTTATCCTTAAAATAATGTGGTTTTGTGTGACATTTCATGTTAATTCCTCTATAAGAAATAACTTTTACAAAGGTCCTCAACTAATGCCCCCCCACCCGCCGTGGTGTAGCCAGCCCTATGGCCGTGTTTTAGGTCCAATCCGCCTCCTATACCGTTCCACTACCTTAATAAAAACCTAAACTCGATCAAAGAAGTAGTCAAGATAAAATGCTGACTGTCCATATCATAATTATCAAACTCGATGAGTCAAAACGAAGTGAAAATGAGGCGACTCGATAGATGTCTCGACTTTGCTTCAAACTCTTCCGAGTCGATGCAAGTCACGTTTCGAGTCGGTGCGAGTCACATTTTGAGTCGCAATTAAGAAAGATTAAAATTCTTTTATTAATTTTAATTAATTAATTAACTTACTAAATGACAAAATGAAGTGCAACATTATTTTATCCTTAAAATAATGTGGTTTTGTGTGACATTTCATGTTAATTCCTCTATAAGAAATAACTTTTACAAAGGTCCTCAACTAATGCCCCCCCACCCGCCGTGGTGTAGCCAGCCCTATGGCCGTGTTTTAGGTCCAATCCGCCTCCTATACCGTTCCACTACCTTAATAAAAACCTAAACTCGATCAAAGAAGTAGTCAAGATAAAATGCTGACTGTCCATATCATAATTATCAAACTCGATGAGTCAAAACGAAGTGAAAATGAGGCGACTCGATAGATGTCTCGACTTTGCTTCAAACTCTTCCGAGTCGATGCAAGTCACGTTTCGAGTCGGTGCGAGTCACATTTTGAGTCGCAATTAAGAAAGATTAAAATTCTTTTATTAATTATTTTTTTACAATATGCTTCTAAATTTGATTTTATTTCATAATAATGTTTATATTTTTAGCTTAATATATCAATATCATATTATGTTTGTACAATAATTACTTGTATATATCATTTGACAGCCTCATTCTTACGATTTTTTTACGTTTCGAGTCACGAATAAAAACTTACCGATTTCCCTATCCGTCAACATACTTATCTGATTTTGCATTGCCAATGTCGCATCCCAATCTTTCCCAACATATAAAGAAAGGTCTTTAGATATATCAAAAATCGATATTGAAGAATATGCCGCCCACCTTCTTCACCTTAGACTGATCAGAGTGGGGCTTCTTTGCTCCCTTCGCCGCCTGCTACACCGCCCCGAGGGGCGGCAAATGCCAAAAATGAAGCCAGCCGATTAATATTGATCGTCTTGGTTGTGTGTTGTTTTCACAAAAAAAATTGCCGTTAAACGGCTAGTTTTTGCCAAAATCAATATTTTTTATTTTTATTTTTAAATTACATTTTACTTCTATATATATACATTACTCCACCATTTTTTTTACAAACTAAAAACACTTCCCATCTTTCACATTTTTCTCTCTAAAAAATCAAACATGTCTTCCGCGTCATCGGCCGCTCCTATTAGCCAAGAAGAGTCTACAACTAGTTCCGGTTCCGATGAGTATGATGACGCGGTCGAGAGTGTTGCGATTATGGCCGTTCAACTCGCAATGCGAGTCGGCCAAGACGCGGTTACGCCCCCGGTTCGGCCATCGGGCTTCTTTCGTCGAACAACACTTGTTCGACGAAGGGTTGAGGCAAATGATAGATTGATGCGTCATTATTTTTCTGAGCATCCCACGTATAATCCAAGACAGTTTAGGCGACGTTTTCGTATGTCGAAGCGTTTGTTTTTGAAGATAAGTGGTGACTTGGAGGCGGCATATCCATACTTTCAACAAAGATACGACGCTGCGGGAAAGTTGGGTTTCAGCCCCATACAAAAGTGTACATCCGCCCTTCGACAGCTAGCAACCGGGCAGACTGGTGACCTTTTCGACGAGTATTTGGAAATGTCGGAGAGGACTTCACGGGAGGCACTTGAGAAGTTTTGTAGAGGTATAATTACATATGTACATATATTTATATATTTATATATATATATATATATACGTATTTAGTATATATATATATATAATATATATATATATATTTATATATATGTATTTAGTATATTTATATATATATTTAAATTGTATGTACAAGGTATACGCGAATTGTATGAAGACGTATACTTACGAAGGCCTACTTGGAGTGATCTCCAACGTTTGTATGAAGTTCACGATGAAGTTCATGGATTCCCCGGCATGATAGGTAGTATTGATTGCATGCATTGGGCGTGGGAAATGTGTCCCACAGCGTGGCGGGGTACCCACACACGAGGTGATGTCGGACACCCGTCGTTGATGCTTCAAGCGGTTGCATCTTATGATTTATGGATTTGGAACGCCTACTTTGGAAAACAAGGATCACACAACGACATCAATGTATTCGAATCATCACCCGTTCTAGAGGAAATCATTTCCGGATTGGCGCCTACAAGTATGTTTTTAATTATATAACTTGTGTTTTTAATTATATAACTTGTGTTTTTAATTATATAACTTGTGTTTTTGGTTAATATGTTTTTAATTACGACTTATGTTTATTTATAACTTATGTTTATTTTTAATTAGGTTCCTTTTACGCAAACGGGAACTTCTACAAGAATGGATACTACCTGACAGACGGTATCTATCCCGAATACACGACGTTTGTGAAGAGTTTCACCGACCCCTTTGATGAAAAAAGGCAATTGTTTAAGCGTAAGCAGGAGTCGGCACGCAAGGCTATTGAGAGGGCGTTCGGTGTACTAAAAAAGAGATGGCATGTTATAAAATATCCGGCACGCTATTGGAAAAAAGAAACTATGATTGATGTGGTATATGCTTGTATTATCTTGCATAACATGATCTTACAGGATGAAGACAAAGCTTTCTGCCAAGACTTCAACCCGGACGACCCTACGTTGGACCCGACATATTGGATGCAACAAACGCCGATTGAACAACGTATTGCAAATGGGGCAGCAGTTCGAGACAGGGAAGTACACAATATGCTGAAAGCGGATTTGGTTGATCATCTATGGGCGAACATGTGACAACCGTCAAATTTTGATTTTTCTAAACTTAGAAAGTTTACTATTCGTGTGCTATTTATAGAAAGATAAATTTAAATATATAATATTTAAATCCTTATGTCATTATAATCAAACGTCGTTAATAAAATAACGATGCTGACACACCGGTCAAGGAGGACCTTCAGGACATACATTTTTTTTGTGGTATATGATTTTATGTGAGAAATATAACTAGTTGGAATGCCTATACATAGAGAGAACTCTTATATGAAGTATATGTTGATATATAATATTTAAATCCTTATGTCATTATAATCAAACGTCGTTAATAAAATAACGATGCTGACACACCGGTCAAGGAGGACCTTCAGGACATACATTTTTTTTGTGGTATATGATTTTATGTGAGAAATATAACTAGTTGGAATGCCTATACATAGAGAGAACTCTTATATGAAGCATATGTTGATATATATATTTGCTAAGTACTAAAAGAACACACTTATGCATTCAAAGATATTCCGCACAATTTATAAAGATATAAATTGTGAAATAACGACATATTATTTTTAGTTTCCTAATTAAAAATTTATACAAAATAGTATGTGAATTATTTATAACAGTATACGTACTAACTACTAATGTAAGGAGTAGTTAAATGGAAACGGTTAGTCGATTTAGCCCGCAAATTCCTTAGCCCACTTGCATTTTTCGGATGGCCCAATCTTTAACCCAACCCAAATCATAAGCCCATCTTTCCCTCCCACTATAAAAAGCTAGTAAACCCTTTCTTTTCTTCCCTGCCTCCTTCTTTCTCACGACACACACACACAAG
>CM067168.1:9218746-9231246 GCA_034093135.1 Erigeron breviscapus | reverse complement strand
GAATTAGTGGCCCATCAATAATATTTCTCCCTCCAATAAACGCGGTTTGATCCGTGGAGATCACAGATCCCAAAACCACTTTCAAACGATTAGCTAAGACCTTAGAGATAGTCTTATTGATGATCCCAAAAAGATTAATGGGACGGTAATCATTCAAATCGCCAGGATCAGTAACTTTAGGAATGAGGGTTATGAAAGAACTACCACACCCCCTGCTAATACTACCCGAGTTGTAGAACTCATTAAAAAGCTTAGTGAAATCAGTTTCCAGCAAACTCTAAAATCTTTTAATAAATTTAAAGTTGAATCCGTCAGGCCCGGGGGCCTTATCATCACCACATTCGAATACTGCCTTCTTGATTTCGTTGGATGAAAACCTTAAAATAAGGCTTGCGGCTTCAGCATCAGAAAGCTTTGATCCGTCCCAGTCCAAGAATTTGGGCCTATCCTCCCATTCTTCTTTAAACCTGTCACGAAAAAAAGAAAATACCTGTTAACTTTATTTGGCCGCTCCTCCCACGTACCATTAATCATTAACCCATGGATTGTGTTAACCATCTTCCTTTTATTGATGAAGCCGTGGAAAAAGCTTGAATTTTCGTCCCCATCAACAGCCCATTTGACTCGTGATTTTTGTTTTAGATCCATGGCCTTTAGCATATTAATCTCCATTGCCCTCCTAAAGCATTCTTCTCTGACCCAACTTTGTTCTTCATTGTGTTTATCTATTTTACTTCTTGTGTTTATCTATTTCTCCGATCCAATCTATGAGTTGTTCATTTCACATGTTTAGATTTTATTAGCCACTTTTTTTTTTTAACATAGATTATATGAGCCACATAAACACTTTTCAGTTCATATTATATTTGGTGTGAAAATACTTACTTTACCCATATTTTTTGTAAGCAAAAGAAAATATAACTATAGGTATATTTGACATTTAACCTATATAAAATTATTACATTTGTACTTTTGGTTTTTAAGCTCACAAAGTTTATAGTAACTCATAATTCTGGGTTTTTCATTTTAACATTGGAGTTTTATATATTTATTAGTATATAGTATATCTCATTTTACAATTATAAGCTCCTAACTATAATTTTATCAATTCTGGTCTCATATGAACTTATCGATACGGGATTAGTAAAGTACCGGTATTTTCCGAGTACTGTACTTGTATCGATCTTGAGGTTATTAAAAGTGGATATTAATATTAGTCTCATTTAAGATTCAGTATCAATTTCCGATACTATAAAGGCGGTACTGAAACGGGATCGAACTTTTTACTCATCATCACTACGTAGTCCATCTATTTAGATAACATACGTTATATAAATAATTATTATCAGTTTTATCACACACTGACCTCAAGTTCATTCACACACTAGAGAAAAAGAAAAAAGGAAAAGTGAAAACTTGGGCCGCAAATCCCACCAGTCGACTTAAACACAATTGAGAAGACACGAGTCAATGAGCCGACTTTTCTTTACTACAGTCCAAACCAAATGACGTATTCCATGACACAATACTAATCTTACCCCGCACGTGGGGTCAACCCCACCACACGTGTCATACTCTCATTCATCAGTCGACTCTCTTTACTCTCCCAACCTTTTTTTATTTTTATTTATTTATGATGGATATTTAAAAAAGAATGAAAAAAATGAAAGGCTGCGTCAATAACAACAAACTTTCTTAGCCAAGCAATTTCCGCTATTTCCTGGAAGCATCTCATGTTTTCATCCAGATTCAACCCCCCACGTGCCATATCGACCTCTATATATACTCTTCTTTATTCCCATTTTCTTAGTGTCGAAAACACAAATCCACAACACCTAGCTACTAAGTCTTTCAAAGACCAACCACAACAACTGTATTTAATCCCGACATCAACGATATATATATTTACTTACATATATATAGATAGATATATATTTGAAGGAAAGAAGAAAGAAAGAATTAAGATGAGTTTGGAGATGCCACCAGGGTTTAGGTTTCACCCAACCGATGAAGAATTGGTGATGCATTATCTTTGTAGAAAATGTGCTTCTCAATCCATTTCTGTTCCTATTATTGCCGAAATTGATTTGTACAAATTTGATCCATGGCAGCTTCCTGGTATGTCCTATATATAATCTTCTTTTATCATTTTTATATTTTATATATCTAAGTTTGTAACGAAATAATATAGTTCTGTTTAGATTAGATCAATATAAGTTTTAGATCTTGTTGTTCTGTTTTACTGTTGCCAAATTTCGATCATACCATCTTGAATTTTCGAGTTATGTTTAGATGGGTGATACACATATGATAAAACTTAGACATATACTCCCTCCGTTCCATTTTTAATTTTCCTATGTTATAATTTTTTCCCCAAAAAATTGTCCTGTTAAAAAAACATCAAATTATTCACATTTTTACTACTCTAGAGTAAAAGAAAATAACCTTTTACTTGTTATTAGCTTCAATAATTACATATATCTTAATCTTAATTTGTAACTTCCTTTTTTGGTCCGTGGGCAATCTTTTTGGGGCAGGGTCCTGGACAATTAATGTACTTCATAGCAAACAAATGTTTAATGTATTGAATTGTTGTGTACATATAATTTTAATTAATAAAAGTTGAGATATTGATTTTCTTTTTGATTTGATTTGAATAGATATGGCTTTATATGGGGAAAAAGAGTGGTACTTTTTTTCGCCAAGAGATAGAAAGTATCCGAATGGGTCAAGGCCGAACAGGGCAGCTGGAACAGGGTATTGGAAGGCAACTGGGGCAGATAAGCCCATCGGAAAGCCCAAAGCAGTTGGAATAAAAAAGGCTTTGGTGTTTTATGCTGGTAAAGCTCCAAGAGGGGTGAAAACCAACTGGATTATGCACGAATATCGCCTCGCTAACGTCGATAGATCCGCCGGAAAACGAAACAATAATCTTAGGGTAAATTTCCCTATCTTTCTTTTGGTTTTCATTTATACTTGATAAAGTTCCTAAATTAGAAAATATTATGACAAAGCCTTACGGGCTGCAGTTAAGGTGCATTGTATAGCTGTATATAAAAAGTATAAAATTTTTATACATGTATAGTTGCATTTAACATTTTCCTAAGAAAACCCAAGTATTGTGACGCATTGCATATGTTGTAAAACAAATTTTCTTTATATAATACAACTATATCATTTAAAATGTGATTAATTAAAGAGTGAAGTCTAAGAATAAACGAATTTTGTTACTTAATGGCTAATTTTTTTGTTGTTGTACTTTATGCAGTTAGATGACTGGGTATTATGTCGAATATACAACAAGAAAGGTGTATTGGAGAAACACTTGAATTGCGATACAAAATCGCCATTTTCTGAGATGGAAATTGATACAAAACCAGATATCACACAATATGCTCCAATGAGTCAAAAACCGTCTCTAAATCCACCATCATCGATACCACATCACGTAATCAACGATATATTCACATCCGACACATCAGAATCAGTACCAACGTTACACACGGATTCAAGTTCAGAACACGAAAAAGAAGTCGAAAGTGAGGTTACGAAAGACGAGTACCAATTCAATTACATGGACCCTTTCCCGGACGACGCTTTTACGCCTCAAAGCGGCCAATATTACAATGACTTCCAACTCTCGCCATTACAAGATATATTTATGTTCATGCCAAAGTCATTTCAACATGAAATGGGTTTTTTGTCCGAAGTACCATAAATGAAGCATGATGTACAAGGTGGAACTGCCGCAAAAGTTGAAGGAGTTTTAGGTTGGCCCATAAGCAAGTGGGCTTACTGACTTTTTTGAGCCGCCCATTAAGAAAAAAAAATGAGAAAGAAACTGATGGCTGCAAGTTGATAGTGGACAAAATTGACAAATCCATTTTGTATCCTAGGTTCATCCCATGTTAATATATCCATTTGGTCCCATGTAGCATCAATTCTTTTAGTAAAAGCATATTTATTATACATTCTCTTTCTTTCGTTTGTTGTTTTTCTATTCTATCTAATTTTTTTTTATTACTCGTGGTATCTTGGTTTACATAATCCATGAATATATGCACTAAAATGTGTCAAAAATGGTAGTATTATATTATGCCAAGCAATAACAAAGAATAAATATATAGTTTTTCACTCGCGGTGGTTGCTTCATTAAGTTTATGTTTATCATAAGTTTCAAATGTATAAGTTTTATTTAATAAAAATATCTTTTATCACTCTTAGTTGGAGTTGAATACCCATTCGATAGGAATCAATAAAAAGAAATAAATCTCTTAATAGAGTAAATAAGTCGGTCATTTTTTAAACATAATTTTGATATTAAAATTTTCCAAAAACCATCTTTTCTAATATCGAGTAGAAATGTCTATATAAAAGTAACTCCCAATGCCGTTTTTTATGGGTTTTGGATCCCAAATACCGTCTTCGACGGTGTATGGGGAGGTTGAGATGTAGACAGTCTTACCCCTACCAAAGGTAGAGAGGCTGCTTCCAGGTTCTACCAAAGATAGATTAGAACCTCCATCCTTGCTGGGCATGAGGATCGAACCCATGACCTCTGTCTCCAGAGGCAAGGGCTCCAACCACTGATATATCACCACTTTTATATCCGGTCCCTACTGATATTTGGATGTTATTGTTGTTTGTACTATGTACTCTTGACTTGATATATAATCAATAAAACAATATAAATCTCTTAATACTAAAAAACATACTTTTGATATTAAGATTTTCTAAAAGCCATCTGTTCTACTCTCGGGTAAAAATGTCTATATATCACCTCTTTTATATCCAAACCCTTATGATATTGGGTGCTATTGTTGTTTATTATGTACTCTTGATATATAATAGTGTATCAAACTTACTACATCGTTTTCAAAAGATAGTTGTACAATGAATTGTGACACTGTTGTGATATTGTGATGGGCTTTCATCCTTATCTCCTTTATGGCACTTGTTTTTCTCCATAAAAGTTGATGTTATGTTTATCTCATTATCCATAGTCGTCAACGATACTTGATTTACATGTAGATTATTTTATATGTATCTACTTTTACTGCCAATTTTTTTTTTCAAGGTGTGAATTACTCGCGAATATTGGGAGATCTAGCTTATGTTGTCTTAGCTAGGTCCGCGCGAGAGATCTCTCTCACCGAATAGATCACCAATTTAAACCTTTTGATGAAAAACTCCTCGATGCGTCAACTAATTATAAATAAAATGGGTGTTATGTTAAAGCTTTTTAGGATGACAATTTACCAGGATTTATCATTAACTTTTTGCAATATATTTTAAAAAAATGTAACAAGTTGCGGATCGACGTTCTAGCAACAAAGTAAACGTTAATTTCATGGTTTAGTTATTGATTGGTTATATATTTTATGTTCCCAATTATAAACTTTTAAAATGAACAATTATTGTAATTTACCTTCTGAATTTGTTAAAATATTGTCAACAAAAATGCTTATGTAGACCAAGTATTTAGCAATATATTTTCATCAAAAGGTTTTGTCTAGTAAACAAGTATTGTGTGTTGATATTGGAATTTTTTTGAAAATATGTTACGGTGTTATTGTGTTTGTTATAAAAATTTACACAACATATGTTACGGTATTTGTGTTTGTTAATCCTGCTACTAGATGGAAAAAAGTTTATAATAATAATAAAAATAAATAGAGTTTTGTAATGTTAGACAAGAAAATGTTTTTTAATGACTTAGAGAGAACTTTGTTTTGAAGACGAAAATCAAAACATGTTTCTTATGATAATGGAAAATACTTTTTAATGATGGGAACGCTATAGATCATGCTTATCTTACTTCAAACAATGCTTCTTCTTTTCTTTTTTTTTTACCAAACAAGGGCAAAATTGAAAACTAAATTAGTCTCACAATTGATAATAAGAGTAATATGTGTCTTGAAGTTATCTGAAGTCTGCTTTCATTTTTTTATTTAAAGGATTTCATTTAGTCTACTTCGATGCTGACATTTAGTTTAAGAAAGTTTCACATATAGCAATAGTGTGATTCAAATTGGTGGTTTGGTCAAGACCATTTGGTTTCACTTTTTTTTATTTTTTTTGTAAGAACGGCATTCTAATCTACTTCTACTCCTAAATTACATGCATGTCTGGGATGAAATCCAAGACTCTCGAAAAATCCCTATTAATCCACCCCCACAAATGTGGGAAGTGGGACTCGAACCCAGGTGAATCATCCCAAGGTCAAAGACCTTACCAATGAGCCCGTGTCCAATACACGGGCTTACAAATTTATTAATATTAGATGTTAGTTTATTATGATTTAAAATTTAGTTTACAATTTTTAGTAATAAAAAATTGATCTATATTATAAAACTTTGAGTTTTATAGTGAAATATTTTTAAAAATATGTTCATCGAAGTTGTTTACTGTGACATACCTAACGATACTTGAAAATTACAAAATCATAATATGTTTATCAAAGTTGTAGATTGTGACATACTTAGCGATATTTGAATATTAAAAAATCATAATAGGTCACTATCATTTTATTTGATTTATTGTTACACAAGGTGATATTACATTCTTATTTTACACTTTTAAAAATTATATCTTATTTTTAGATGAAACATATTCTAAATATTTCAATTAGAATATGACAATGTTATATGTGTTTCTATAAAGATTATTTTTACATCTTTATTTTTCGTATATGTGTCATGACAATTACTTAAAAAAAACTTCAAAAAAGGATAATAGTACAATTACTTTTAAAATCTTAATATATTTACATTAAATTTTTTATATTTTTTAGTAATTAATTTTATATTTATATGATAGAACATATAATTAAGATATATATTAGCTAGAGTTAATTACTTAAATGGTACCTAATGTTTGCTCGATATTGTTGGTTTCATACCTTACCTTTACGCCGATCATACCCAACGTTGTCAAAATTCCACTCGGACCATACCTGGACCCAAACGCCGTTAGCTGACCGTCAAAACACCCCCACGTGACTTGCACGTGAGGGGTAAAAATGTAATTTCGTGTTTCTTAATTACTTAAATGGTACCTAACGTTTGCTCGACATTGCTGGTTTCATACCTAACGTTTAGTTATTACTTTTTTTTGTTTTTTTGAAAGGTGAATTTCGCTTGAAGCTTCGTGTCGCAATTCGACAGCGGGAGGTCTAGCATACGTTGTCTTAACTGTGTTCGCACTAAAGAGCTCATTCGAAGAAGGCAAGAGTTTACCCCTATTAATCGTCGTGCTTTCGGGCGGATTAGTAGGGGGTTTTCCCCATCGGGTATTTGAAATAGGCATTTATGCTTCGAAGGAGCTCTCTAGCGCGGACCCGGTTAAGACAACGTATGCTAGACCTCCCGCTGTCGAATCACGACACGAAGCTTCTAGCGAAATTCGCTATTAAAAAAAAAGTAATAGCTAAACATTAGGTATGAAACCAGCAATATCGAACAAACGTTAGGTACCATTTAAGTAATTACGAAACATGAAATTACATTTTTACCCCTCACGTGTAACACCCTGCTTTATAAAAATGTGAATTTCCAAAAATTTTCAACTTTATAAATAAACTCTGTTAAACAAATGCGGTAGCGACTTTTCAAAACACAATTGATTCATAATGGAATCATTAAACAACTTTAAATGGTGTTACTAGCAACGTATCATCACAATTATAAAGGAAATCCACAAGAAATGCCAACCAGCATAAATAATAAGTCTACGTCGCCCCCGGATGGGCTACTTAACACAAATGATCCACGCAACCAAATGTGGGTTAAGCTTAACACTTGCTACTCAGTGCTCGAGACTTTGCACATAAAGAATGTTACTTAATGCTACTTATTTTCATTAGGGCCCTTAACGTGCACGTGACATAGCAACTTAATCAAGTCTAGTGTACTATGTGTACAAGTCACAAATAATCATCAACAACTCAATCACAAGCTACATTAAACAACAATACAACAATAAGCTCGTATCTACTAAAGCATGCATAAACAATGTCCCAATAAACCTCCCACATACAACCCATACCCAATATAAGCATGAGATATTTTAACATCATAAAATGGAGAGTAATTATTAAAACTAAATTTTGTTGTGTCCCTCATGTGTCAAAAGTAAGTTATCTTACTTTTAGAAGTACCAAGCTTGTTATGTATTGCCGACAACCTATAAACGACCGTTAAAATAAATAAGTGAACGAAACAACTAGCATACATAATAGCCGAAATAAAAGCCTATCAAAAATACACTCTAGACTGTTAGATGTTGAATCATTAAAAGTAGAGTTAATTTCACAAATCGTCCTTATGGTTTTACCAAAAATGCATGTTTCATCATTTAACTTTCGAAATGACAGTGACAATCCTTTATAGGAGGATAATGGTCAGATTTGATCCTTTATTTTAACGGTCGTTAAGTCCGTATTATTAACTCTCTCACGTGCTTTCCACATGAGGGTATTTACATCTTTTCAAAATTAAAGGGTCAAATTCGAAATATATCTTTGCTATACATTACATACATCTGTAACCAAATCAAAAACATATACTTTTATCTTTATCTTCTCTAAATCATTATCATCTTAAATCCAAAAACTAGAAGAATTAGGGTAAGGTTGAGAACTATTCACATATGAACATAGGTAATTTTAAGTATAATTTGATAGTTCATATGTGAACGAATATGTTCACATATACCATTCACATACGAACATCAAGTTATAATATAGAAGTTCTCATGGTTCTTCCAATTCAAAAGGTTCTCACATGAACCTTTTCCGAAGAATTATATATATACATATACACATATATATCTCTAAAAAAACCCACTCTCATTCATTTCTATCTGTGAATCATACACCCTCTTAAAAATCACCAGACACCACCAAAGCAGCCACCGACGATTGCCTACACCACCAGTCACCACGACCGTCACCGTCTCTAGTGACGAAGAACACGAAGAAAAAGAGAAACATGTTACGGTGGTGGTAGTAACCGGTGGAAGCAATGGTTTGGAGATCAGATCTGGAAGTGGCGGTAGTTGGTGGTAACTACAGTGGTGTTGGTCGGAGATCTATAATTTGGTAACTGTGGTCGGCTATCTACGGTGTTGGTGGTCGGAGCCGCTCCTTTTCCGCCGCCGCCTCCTGTTGCGTTTGGGTATGGGTGGGTTTCTCCGGTGGGTGTAGATAGGTTAACAATCGTTCTCCACCATCATGAAGCTCGACGAAAACCTAAAAGTTGTTTCAAATTGTTTATTGACCCAAATCTGTTGGGTCTCTGTTGCTTGACCCGAAAAGGAAAGTTTTTTTTTTTAATGAGATGCTCTGATAATAGTAGTATATGTATGTGTTTATTTGTATGTAAAGTAATCCTTTGTTGGATATATAAATTTGTTGGGGACGGCCAAAATGCAAGGAGAATAGACATTAATGCCCTCACGTGAAAGCCACGTTAGGGGTTTGCCGTCCACTAGATAACGACCGTTAAAATAAAGGATCAAACCTGATCATTATCCTCCTATAAAGGATTGCCACTGTCATTTCGAAAGTTAAAGGATGAAACCTGCATTTTTGGTAAAACCATAAGGACGATTTGTGAAATTAACTCTTAAAAGTACTACCATAATATATTATATTGCAACAAGTCTTCTCTTATTCCGATTAAACAAGAAACAAAACAATGTATTTGTTTCCCTTTTATGTTAAGTCGACAACATCAAAAGAAAAGAAACATTTGTTTCTTTCTTATATAAAAAAAAACATGACAACAAGATATGATCACACACCTGCTCGACCGCCTCCCCAAATTACAAAACGATTTCACTATTATAATATTGCTAGGAGCTTGAGAGTGAATTAAACAAGACAAATAATATGACTACCTTTTTCCAATCTTGGCTAAACACGTAGACGCTTAATTTCTCTATTTTCTGTGTGCACCTTTAGTTGTATCAAGGTTCTTCTCTTGTCCGCACATAGTCCATAAGACCAACAAACTATCTCTAATATTTTCTACTATGAGGTCGACGGCTACACCACACAATACAACCATTTTTCTATTTTTCCTTTTTTAGCAATCGGCAAATCATGACACAAAATTTCAGGATGTTACAATTATCTTCTCCAAGATTTTTTCCTCAAAATCTACTCAGCAACAAACAAAAAAGAAAACCTTAGCAAGACAAACATAATATCCACAACATCTAAATTAAGTGTGAGCAAAAATGATAAACACTTATAATTTCTAAATCTTATAATCACTTAAAAGCCACACTCTTTTCTATTGCAGTTCGAAATAGTGAGGACCAAAATAAAATAATATTTGCTTTTGGTCGGAATTAAGCAACCAACAAAAGTTTTCTCCACTTTTCTTTCATTATTATTTGTTGACTACAAAAGTAATTACATTGTATTACTATTACCCCTATATACAACAATTTAAAGAGACCGTATAAACAAAATCTAAGTGATTCTTACTTCTTTAAAAGCTGCTAGGAGACAAAGACACTCCAACCTTATTTTTTTATTATTATTACTAGAGTGAAGACCCGTGCGATGCACGGCCGGGCATGACGGGTTGTTTTGAACGTTTGTATGGTTGTTTGACTTTGAAGTTTTTATCGTTGAATGTACATGTATGATGGTCGTGCAGCAGTTACCATGAGTGTTAAGAAGCAGTTGTTAATGTTTATTGGTTTCAATCAAGGAAAAATAGTAAATTACTAATGCAAGAAGAAAGCAAACATGAACTTGATTCATATAAAAATATACGGAAAATGAATAATGAAATCAACTTTTATTAAGATGGAAATCCATATACCAGATGCAACACCAAAGAAAGACACCAATAAATGAGAACATTAGGCGTTGTCAGTAGTCTCAAAATTTACGGAAACTCCTTTGTGTCAGTAGCCTCAAAATTTACTGAAACACCAAAGAAAGACACCAATAAAAACATGGTTTCGCTATACTTTCGTTTAGTGATGTTATCCAAACTGACTTTCCCCTTCTTCTTTCCATTTTCAATGGATAATTCATCTGCTCCCTTTGTGCTCCTGCAGTTGTTCACATTTGACAAAATATGTTACTGAGCAGATACACCAATGCTCTAAAGTACGCTTACGACTCGCGCTTCCTTGGTTCATGGTTCTTTGCTGGTGTAGCAATCTTTGCAGACGTCTGCACAACAATTGATGATGTTGCCAACGCTATTTCACTGGCTTTGGGCTGACTGGACGTACATTCAGTTGTTTTGCTCACCAGAACAGGCATGACAACTTGGGAACAATTGAAAGCCTCATACTCTCCAACATTGGAGTAGTTGCGTCCCTTGATCTCAAACACGTGTTTGCTACCAATCAGATTCAGCAAAACAGGTGGCAAAACAACATCACCTGAGTCATCCTCTGCAAAAACCATTAAAAACCGGCATGTTGAAGGTCCACTTTCATCTTAAAGATTATTGTAAGTGAGGTAACCGCGTAAAAAGTGATGCTCATACCTGCAACTCTTCATCCATTAACGACTTTGCTGTTCGGCTAAGCAACCTTTCGCCGGGCTCATCAAATAAAACAACAACTGTAGATGCACTTTCATCCCTGATATCAAGTTCAATCTTAAACCTTGTATTTATTCCACCCAACATGAAGCAAGGTCAAGATCATTTTAATGGACTAAAAGACACATCATAACAAATAAGCGCATACCATGATTTCAATAATAATGAAAAATATACACAAACACAAATATGCCTGCTAAGTATACCTGATACACGGATATGTCATAGCTATGTTACATCCTGCACACCAGAACCCACTATCATCCCTGGTTAGGCCCTTCCTACACAGGCCACTGTGCACGTGATCAGGTACCACTTATTCCTTATGTCTAAATTAGTATGCATATAACCTGAGAGCCGATTTGAAGGTTTGCAGTGCAGGCACATCATCACCATCAATTATCTACGTTGACGATGAACTTGACACCCCCAATTCACCTGCAAAACATGTAGAATTACAACCTTTATGGGTGGTATAGTAGGCAACGTAAACAGAAACACGTGTATGAAACCAACTTACCCATATACTTCTTTGCAGTCATACAAGTTAGAATCACCGAATATGAATCCGAATTCTGTAACTTTTCTTATCATTTGATCCCCCAGTTTACCACCAGATGGTAAAATATGAGTAATGTAAACAAAAAAATTCACACCTATCTTTTCCAAAGTTGAAAGTAACACTAATTTTTCACCCAACGAACCTTTTTTTTTTTAATGAAAAATACACTTTAGTTATTGGAAAACACAGGATTGAACAGATTAAGCTTTATGTATTGTGTACCTTCCTTTCTTTGGAATGTCGGCTGCAATTGGGTTTCCTTCCGACCCATGACCAACCAAAATCTCTGAGTCTGAATCATCAAGGCACCTGAAATTATTGACCAGCAAGAATACATGAATAGTTTTCAAAGATTACGGGTA